>JAODKC010000117.1:15503930-15524228 GCA_026777985.1 Mormyrops attenuatus | reverse complement strand
CCCTTTGGGTCTGGTTAGGGTTAGGGCTTCCTCTGCCGCCCCCTGGAGGACGGGCTCCCCCTTTGGGTCTGGTTAGGCTTAGGGCTTCCTCTGCCGCCCCCTGGAGGACGGGCTCCCCCTTTGGGTCTGGTTAGGGTTAAGGCTTCCTCTGCCGCCCCCTGTAGGATGGGCTCCCCCTTTGGGTCTGCTTAGGGTTAGGGCTTCCTCTGCCGCCCCCTGCAGCACAGGCTCCCAATTTGGGATAATGTAAAGCACTTTGAGACAGTGTAATGTTGTGAAAGCGCGCTATACAAATGAAATTGAAATGAATTTTCTCGAACAGTTGTTGGCAATTGTTGAGCATTATAAGTTTATTATGTGAATTCTTTGAATGAATCAAAATAAGCAAATAAAATATTATATAGAAATAAGACAGATATAAGGGATGATGTTGCTGGTCCATCCACAATTACAATGAATGGATTAACCAGCAAAGATGAGGTAGACTGTATGTGCTACATCTGTTTGAATGTATTTAAAAACTCCTGTCTCCTGTTTACCCTGTGAAATGACTTTGAATAATAGGGATAATTTGCATGCAAATGTGTCTCTGATTAGCGACTGCCAGCCAAACCTGAGGCCTCACTACGCAGCACGTAGAACTGGAACAAATCTAGTGTCTGTCACCATCCAGTGGTGCAAAAATTTTTCTTGTTTGTAGCCAAGACTTTTAGAGTTTTATTTCATTCACTGCTCTTCATCTTCCATTCTTCAGATTAACTTTATCGTGTTTTCCTTGAAATACTATCAAAACATACATCAGTTAAATTTATTATTTCTGGCTGCCTGTTAGTACAATGTGGAGATTGTTATCCATGAACCATTTGCTTCAAAATGTCTGGACTCAAATTTTCTAGCTCCATTTAATATATTTCACTGTATTAATCTGAGTAGCAACCAGTGACTGAACATTGACCCCTAAAATGAATGGTGCTCGTTCAGGGTGAGTGTTGCTGGCAGATTGGAGTAAGATATGTTTTGTTTAACAGGCATAATCAAGGAAAACCTTCAGTAGACTTCTGCACTAATGCAAGGCTGAAGAAAATGTTCAGTTTATCTGAATACTGAATACTTTAGATAATTTAATTTAAAATATAATAAGTAGCGTACATTATAAAGACACGTGCCTTAAGCTTATGTACTTACACATGCCTTTCTTTTGGTTCACAGGCAGTCCCTGTGTTAAGAATGTCCGACTTACAGACAATCGTACTTACGAACGGACTGCCATAAAGCCTGTTACATTAAACATTCAGGTTAAATACAATGGTTCATGATAACATTGTGAACTGTGAAAACATTGGGCAGCTTCCGCGGTTTGTCGGCTCGCGGTACGGTACTGTATGTAGTTACTTTTATTATTACTGTATTATTATTATTATTATTATTATGACTTACCTATAAATTCATTCACCTTAAAGATAGATTTAGGGGCCGGATCTCGCTCATAACTTGGGGACTGCCTGTAATCTGAGTTGCCTACAGCCCCACATAACACAATCTGTAGGTTCAAAGATTATATATATATTAACAATATCTAATTTGGAAATACAATTAAACTATGACCATCTCTCTTTAAGCCACATTTGCTGTTAATCATGCGCAACAGGTTTAAGATAAACCGCAGAACAATGACCTCTAGTGGCGATTAGGTGACTTCAAAATGTACAAAGCAATTGGGTTGACTTTAAAGCGCAGCTTCTGGCTTCCCATCATCCCCTGTAGCATGAATAGTGATACCATGAGTGGGAGTGGGTGGGAGCTGGTAAATGTGAGAGGGTGAGTCTGTGTCTAAGGAAGTCGTAAGGTATGCCAGCGCCCTTTTCTTTTCATTCCTACACCAGACCTCTGCCTCCATTTATTTTCCATCTGCCTCTCTATCCTCCCTGAGTTGTGAGACTAGCGCCAGAAGCAGGATCTTTGACTTGTTATCAGACTTTGAAAAACAGGTTGTGAAGACAGCCAGTCCCTAGGCAACCTGGAGTGTTGGGTTACAGAGCTCCTGGACACTGATCTCAGGGATACCATAGCTGGGCAGACGAATGGCGGACAAGAGCTGGCTTGCAACATGGGAAAGGTGGAGCCGGGACCTTGAAGAAAAAGCAGCGACTCTAGGAAGAATCCCATCACTGGCCAGAGCAGGCTAGCCCAATTGGCCAGCATTGGAGCAGGCTGGGCCAATCGGGCAGTGGCGGAGCAGGCTGGGCCAATCGGCCGGCGCCGGAGCAGGCTGGGCCAATCGGCCGGCGTTGGAGCAGGCCCAATCGGGCAGCACTGGAGGTACCAGTCTCTGCGAGTGGTAGAGACTGGGCTGCTGCCACCATGGGCCCCGCCTGTCCTGCTGGCCAGGGAAGCAGACAGCTGTCTGGCCCTCCATGAGTCCGAGTGGTACGCCCCCTTAGTATAGTGGGAGGACCCCTGGGAAATTTTGGATATGGATGGAATGGATAGGGAGTCTTTATTAGAGGGATGACCAGGGCTGTGCCGAGCTTTGAGCAAAGACCTTGACGATCCTACTCACCAACGGCCACCAGCCTGGCGAGGAGGCACGCCAAGTAAAGACCCCGCAACCAGGCAGCCCTGACCCAGTCCAGGGCTGTGCACGGAGTCTGCTTATATCAAATATTATAAAATATGCGATGGGACACTAAAGCAGAGCTGGGTAATTCAGGTCCATAAATTAAAAATCAAGACCAAGACGGTGTTTCAACCAACCAGTTGAGTGTGTCTGTCACTCTATGCTCACCTGATTGGATGAACAAAATCTGGGTCTCGATTTTCACCTGAGCTCTCTACCTCTGCACTAAAGTGGGACTGTTTCATGATTATGGTTTTGGGCTTTTGGAGTCATCCAGCAATCAGTGCTTGATTAAGGAAAGTAAAATCAGCAGTAAGACGGAAATGCATTCAAAGAAGTAAATTATTTCTTGTGCTAATATGGCGCCTCTCATCTTCGCAATCAACTTTACATTGTTCATAAAGTGTACTTCATGTTGCTTCTGCGGCCACTAATGTTTAGTGTTAAATTTAGGGGTGATTATACCGTGATTTCACATAGTGTGTGAGTGTGTGCATGTGTGCGCACCCTGCAATGGACTGACATCCTGTCCAGGCTGCTCGCCTGTCTTGTATCCTGTGCTGGATGGATGGACAAATTTTCAAATGGTCCAATCGTGTGAATTTGGCCAGGACACCAGGGTCAAACCCCTCCTCTTTCGCATTTGAGATGAGACAATCTAGCCAGATTGTTAATACTTAGGAAACAATTTTAAATCCATCTATTTAATTAGTGATAGCAGGCAAGAGCATGCTTAGAAGGTACACCTTTTGTTTATTTTCAGAAATTAGCGGGACGTCCCACCTGCACAAACCGAGCATTACCGCTATTACAGTGTCTCACTGCAACAAGCGTGACGTCCCGCCTGCACACACCGAGCATTACTCCTATTACAGTGTCTCACTGCAACAAGTGTGACGTCCCGCCTGCACACACCGAGCATTACCGCTATTACAGTGTCTCACTGCTAACTGCTTTCGTTTCTGCTCAGCTAGCGTAGTAGCTAGTGCAGTGAATAAAAGAGCATTTTCCCATCTCTGTCCCCTGCTTCACCCACTCACTACGAATATTAATAATGTGATAATATTCTTATGTGAATGACAATAATATGTTTGTAATGTTTGCTGTTTGCATTTAACACCCCCCCCCCCCCGCTGGAGCAGAGGCTGATGGTGATGCAGGGTGGGGCTTCTGTGGCTGCTTGGATTTATCATAGACTACCTCACTGAGTGACCACTGCATATGCGTTGTGGTTCTCGAGGGCACCCCAAGGCAGGGCTGGACTGGCTGTCTGGTGCACCAAGGTTGAGTAGTATGTACCAAAATTTATCATGCCCCCTCCCCCCTCTTCTTCACCAAAATTTACTCTGGGAGAGCCCAAATTCTGGGCCGAATTTTAATCCCAGTCCAGACCTGACCCAGGACAACCTGTTCGCTGATGGTTCTGTGATTGTGGGATATATCAGTGAAGGGGATGAAGAGGAAAACCAAAGTGTCTTTTCTGTTGGTTGTGTAGAAAGAAACATCTGCAATGGATGGAAGACAGAAATTGTGGCATCGGCCTTGGAGTGCAGCAAGGAGTCGCTGGCTGCTGTTACCATCCAGGGTGAGAGTGTTGAAATGTTACCAGAGAATGCAAAGTAGGTTTTTCTTGGGGATACTCATTTTCCGTTGTGTGTTCAGAATACTATAGTGCATATGTTTTATCTGTCCTAGAGATTTTTATGCTGCTGTTTGTAGGGGGTAATATCAAGATGAAAGAAATGAGTAGGGTAGTAATCTCAAACAACTGGAGATGTGATGAATCTGCCTGAAGGGGGACACAAGCTTGTTTGGTCTCCATGCTCTGTGAAGAGGATAGTTCAGGGGAAAAAAGGTTCACACTTGGACAATTGCACCAATTTATGGCATTCTGAAGTTATCAAGTCTCCAAAACTAGAGATAAACACCACTTTCATGTTAATTTAGCAAAATATTTGGCAGGCTTGCGAGAAGAGAGTCTCAGCTTATGTCAAATCACTAATTTAGATGCCTGGAGGTAGAATTTCATGGGAAGGGGGTTTTCTGGTGAGATAAACCAAAAATGAGAAAAAACAGAAGTGGGTTTGGCATTAAATAATTCACAGTCATGAAGAAAAGAATCAGATCCATGCTGTGACCTGGAAATCTTACTGAGATACATGGCATCAATTCATAGACTCCATCGAACAGAATAGGAGAAGTTAAACCAAATCTGGTTGAGACTGAGTGTTTATTGAATCTTCCACAAGGACCATGATCCAAAGCATACCTTCAAATCCACACAAAAATGGTTTGCTGACCACAGAATCAAGCGTTAACGGTGACTCTCGCAGTCCTATGACCTAAACCCCCTTGAAAATTTGTATGGTGAGCTGAAGTTGAGGTCCAGTGACTCCTGAGAGGATTCTAAGGGATTTTATATGGAGGAATGATCTCAGATCCTTGTAAATGTGTTCTTCCATCTCATACAGCATTATGAAAGAAAATGTGGTGTTATCATGGCAAAGGGAATCACACAAAGCATCATTTTCTTTGAAAAAAAATACCTAAGTGAAAGATGTATGATCAAGCTAATAATGAACGGTTTTCTCATAGGTTTGTCGTCTTTAGCAAGAGTGCCAGGATTTTTGGAGAGCACCAGCTGCAGATTCACTTATTCGCACTCGGTATAGCATTCGATCATTTTGTCCTTCGAAGGCTTCCGTCAGTTGCGTAGCCAACGACGGCAAAACACAAGTGCTGCATTTTCACGAGGCTTTTCCTAAAATAAAGGCTCCTTCCGGGCATGTCGAATCGTGGGCGTCTACAGCTGCTCCAAAGCGATGTATACGATCGACAACTTCTCTTCCAGTAACGGGATACATGATCTTATTTAAACGACAAATGGCAGTCACCGTTGAATGGGACTTTTAAATAATGAACGAATTTTGTCGCTTGGAAGCCATGTAGCGGCGAGGTTTGCCTGCTCCGGCGTGTAGCTCATTCGCCGAGTTTCCTTATGCACCATCAGCCGCCGCAGCAGTGAGACTCACGCGCTCGGTGTTTCATCCGCTGGATTTATTATGGAGCAGTGGTTGGGCAGCAGTGCGCACGTGCAACATGGGTATGGTTTTAATTTATCTTTTTTCAGTTTCGATGCATATAGCAGCTTGATCCTACATGAACATGACTTAGAGTCGCATGGCTTGCAGGACACCAAGGAAACAGGCGAGAGCGGAGGGTCCTACTGAGCGGTACACCGACTGTGCACAGCATCGCTAAGAAAGTATTGTCAGTTTCAGGGACGTGTGGAAATGTTGCGGGACGTGCCATTTGTGGAAAGTGCAGTCCATATAGCTGAATATGAAAGTAGCCTGTTATGTTTTGATAATGCCCATCAGACAGCTAGATCGCGGCTTTAAATAAGGCAGATCTGCGTTAAAGTCGGTCTGTCACACTGTATCCAGCGGGACACTTGACAGCTGAGCCGATCGCCGTTACCTGGCTCTGCGCGATGAGCGATCACTACGTGCAAGTCAAGGAAGAGCTGGAGCAAAAGAAATCGCCGGGGGAAGGGGGCGAGAAGGATGCAGTAGCCGAGGAGGAGACCGTCCCGACCCCCCCGGCTGGATCCGTCTCCCCGGCCGCTGCATCCCTCGCGGGGCGGAGTGATGCTGCCAAGACTTCCGTTACCGGCCGTCAGAGGAGTAAAAGCAGGAGCACACAGGGGGCCCCTGATAGAAACATCGGCAGCAAAAGGGACTCGGACAGCGGGCAGGCAGCGGAAACGGCCGGGGAGAAGATGCCCGGAACGCCGCTTCAGGTCAAGGGGACGGTGAAGGCGCTGCAGGGCAGGGCGGAGACTAATGGCCACCAGGGCGGCGATCGCGGCAAGGAGGACGGAAACAAAGTGGCCAGGAAGAGGAGAGCGGTGACGGTGGACACCTCCAAAGCCAAAACGTCCCTGGAGGCGCTCAAAGTCAGCATCCAGCAGCTCAAGTGGAAAGAGGTACGCTGTAACGTGCACTTTTATCACCCACATGTACTCTTCTAGGGTTAGTCTGAATTTTTTTTTTTACATGAATAACACGTTTCATATTGCACGTTAACTTTTTGTGATTTGACAACTAAGTATCTTTGAAATATACCCTGTTGTTGACATTCGTAAGGTAGCTAATTGACTTTGGTGTGCATACTATGGATGTAATTTGTTCAGCTGGTGATACAAAATACTCTGCGAGTAATCCTTGATAAGTGCAGACACTTATCCCTGTACAGTATTTTTAAATATGCATGAGAACTGAGGTTAAGGGCATCAACAGCGTTGAAATTACCTTCATCACCACCTGTACGGATCCATTGTAATGCTACCCTGTGTGGATCTCGTTTCTTCCAAAGCACTTTATACGCATTTATATTTAACAATGTGTGATGTGCTGTCAAATCCTAAATAAAATACCGTATGAATCTAAGTCATGTTTTATGGTCTCGTTACTAAATAAATATGTACCACTGTTACTGTATCTCCTATATTCATAGTCATATTTATGTCTGGGACAAAGACCACAGAAGATGGATGCATTTTTCAAATGAATGGGAATGTGCACTATGTGGACCCCTAGCTGGTGTTCAGCAATCGAAAGAAATTTGCGAGACAGGATATGGGATTAATTAAGAGAATCCAGTCTTCTCCATTTTCTTATTGGCAATGATGGGATAGGGAAACTTTGGTGGGAAGACTATTTTTGTGAATTTATGAAATATTCAGAGCATAATTTTTCTTATGTGTGAATAACCAGTAGATCATGAACTTAAAGTAGTAGGCTTTTTAAAAATGATACAAAAACTAGCGTGATTAGATCATATATACAAGTATTTATTATTTACAGTAATAATGTAAATGCAATATATGGCCGGAGTGGATCTACTCCGCTGGGCCCTTGAGCAAGGCCTGCAACCTGCAGCTGCTTCATCCTGGGTGTGACGTTAACCTACATCCAGCCCTGCAAGCAGGTCCTCCATCTTCCAGGGAATAGCTTGGGGGTTGGTGGCAGGATCGGCACAGCAGCCACTGGGAAAACCTCACACTGTAATCGGTGCATGCTCCTTACCTCTGTGCAATATATCACTATTATATAACATGCACTAATTGTTTAAAAATAATGTCCTAAAATACATTTTTGATTATTCATCTCTGTTCTGTGTGCCTTGCTGTACTCATTTTCCTGTGACTGCCAGCCTGTGACTTGCGGGATCAGGGGAAATGATTAACTGTAATCTGCCATAATCCATCAGACCTGCATGTCAATTTAGAGAGATCGCCTTACATGTGAAGCGATTGGCTGATGTGGAATGAAACTGTGTTAACTTCAAAGTGGTGAGGTGCACCATAGTTACAGTCTTGCAGAAAGCTTACAGGTAGGTCAGCATGCAGTGCCAATGTTGTGAGTGAATGCTTATGGTGTCCACATCCAGAATTGTGTGCTTTGTGTAGTTAGGCAAGTGGAACAATTTAGTGTTGAGCAAGTTTGTTGATGAAGTGGTTATTTATGGACTTTGTAAGAGAATTTAAGAATGTTTAAACAGATATTTGAAACTTTGCCTGCCTGAGTAATGTCACTTCAATTTGGCCTACTTTCAGGATAACATTAAATGTATAAATTTCAGAACTGCTATAGTGTTATGGATTGTTAGTGATGTAATCCTGTTACTCATTAATTAGGATCTTTCTTAAGGGCCTGGCATACGGTAGCCCCTGCTGATGCTCGCCCTCTTCTCTCCATTTCTGCCATGCAGTTCCCTCTCGGTCGCCGTGTGGCCTGCGATATTTACTGGCATGGTGTGTCCTTCCATGACAACCAGAACATAATCTCAGGCCAAGTCAACAAGTTCCCAGGTAAGGTCCGGCCTTTTACCTCACTGTGTTGTGAAACAGTCTGGATGCATCGCTGCAATCTTATATATGAATAAAAGAAAAGCAAAGCAAAAAGGACCACATATGCCTCATTTCCACCAACGAGGTTTCGGAGCCAGAGCCAGACTTTTCCCAATCCGGAACTAGTTCCGCACATTTCCACCGCAAAAAACTGGCCCTGGGTTCCAGCACAGAACTTGGAGAAAAGCTACTAACTTTGTCGTTGTTTGCAGCAGGTGTTCTGTTAAGTTTTCAGTTATATAATCAGAGTTGCGGGGGAGGGCACAGGTGTGGGGGGGGCAACAAGAGGGCATTACAGGACCAGCAGCAGTGCAATAAAGAACAAGACAGTGCAACATAAGAACAGGTGGATAATGAATAGGTGATGCAGTACCGATAAAGATGTCCAAATAACCACAAAAGTAATGCATAATTTTTGATAAAATGAGACTGCTGCAGCATAAATATGGTATTTTCATTGCAGAAGTATTTTCCATGGATGTTCCACAGGCATGACTATTCAAGCATAAACAATGCACGCAAAAACATGATACACGAATATTCAGAAATATAGTCTGATTTTAGATATTGGGTGTATACGGCTCGCTTCTGCCACAGTATTACAAAAACTGCGCTTTTGGACGTGAAATTCTCTTGCATATAAACAAGCATTTCCAAAAAATTGTGTGACATTGCAATAAGGCACAAGCAGAGGTCATACTAAGTACACAATCCAAAAGAAAAGTTAAACCATGTTTAACACAGTATAATGAGCATACCTGCATATACAGACGCTCCTCTACTTGCGATCTTTCAACTTATGAACTTTCAGACATACGAACGAAGAGGACTGTAAGTCAAAATTGTGTTTCTTTGGCTCCCGTTTCCTGTGGACCACTTCAGTTTTTCTGTGCGCCAATTCCGCCTAGTACGACTTCTAGCCGCTACTCCCGCCGCGCAGCAGCGTAGTGTGCGTACTCTCAGCATCCTAGTTCTTTGTACTTGCGTATACCCTTAAAGTGATGTTGAATAACAACTTACGGACATTTCAAGTTACGAATGGCCGTTCACAACATAACTTGTTCGTAAGTAGAGGAGCGTCTGTATAGTTGCTTTACATAAAACACAACTGGTTCTCATGTTTAGTTTTTAGTGTCATGTACTTGTGCTTTGAGTTTTTATGTGTTTTTAGGCTTGATGGTATCTAACAAAGCATAACACAAAAGACTAACCATTGATGTATTGATTGTATACAAATTGACATCCTTAATAAATGTATCTAAAATTGATGTAACATACAGCAAAACTTCAAAAGTAACCCAGAAATGCTTCAGTTCAGAGATTTTCTTGGTACACAGCTGAATGCTTCTGAGCAAAATAAGTAATTTACCGGATATCAGGGCCAGAGTCACTGGAAATTGTTCCTGAATTTTGGCTGTGTTCAGAATATCAGCTGTACTGCACTGACATTTAGCTGCTGCATTAGTGGGTGTTCCACAGTTCTGAGGGTGATACTGTACCCTTCAAACATGCACTGACATTTTAGCATGAAGTATTAAACATCCTCTTACGTATTTTGACACGGAGAATATACTGTATATAATGTAGAAAGAGTCCAAATTTGTTTTCCTAAGTACTTTGGCTTCAGATATCAATTGTTGTGCTCCAGGCTGGGATGTCAGAATGAAGTGTACTGCTCTCTCCTTTTCCCCACGCCACAGGTATGATCGAGATGCTGCGAAAGATCAACCTGAGTCGAGCCGTTCGCACCATGCAGGAGCTCTTCCCCGAGGAGTACAGCTTCTACCCCCGCTCCTGGATCCTCCCGGAGGAGTTCCCTCTATTTACCACCCAGGTGGGTGTGTTTATCATGTGTTTATCCATGTGTTTAAACATGTGTTTATCCAGCGGACCTATAAACGTCCCGGAGAGTGGCAGATGCAAGTGGCACACATTTATTTTAAGTATATAAGGTATTACAATTCAAATCCATTGTTTTGTCAGCTCTTACAGTCGGTTATCTTACCAAAGCACTTCAGGTTACGTACCTTGATGAAGGTGCTACGGTAGCACCCCTTCTGTAACCTGAACCTACAAACTTCACCTTGAAAGTTTGTCTGGAGTGTCGGGAGAGACGTAGATACCTTGGCAGATTCAGAGAGTCCACCTAAGCCTAACCCATGAAATACAAAGTTATAATTTTAATTTTTATATTTGCGCATCATACCTTCATCATGAAATGGTTACTGTGGTGGTAAAAGTGTCATTGAGAGTGGGAACCCTACTGGGCGGGGACAAGGTGACATTCTGTCGGGGGCTCGGAATTTCTAGCTACGCCTCCGCAGATTGCATCCATAATCACTGTACGACCTGCTCCCGATATGGCATTGTGTCGTATAGAGCTATGAATTAATCAGTATTGCTGTATTATTTATGCAAATGAGTTGCAAATTCCTAAGCTAGTGACAAATTTGTTGTAGTCACCGTGTTTAAATATGGCTTCATTTTAGTGTTTCATATTGGAAGTAATATTTTTTCGGTAGTTAGAACTTACTGTAGTATGGCTGTAAATCGTTGGCTGCAAAGCCATTTGATTGGAACATGATTGCCGAGGGAGTGATTTGATGCATGAAAATATTATATATTAATAGATAATATAATTATATATTAATATTATAATATTAATCGATTATTTGATTATTTTGATAACCTAAAGTCAAACCTTTTTTAGCTTCACTGAAAAAATGGTATGAATATTACCATGGGAACCTAATTATGTACAATATTGGAATATAAAGAAAGTATAATCTAGGAACATAATTTTTTATTATTATGTTAATTATTATTGTTATTATTCTTTGATATTTTATTGTTATTATGTTTTCTTGATATTATTACATGGAGAGGGCTTCTCCCATCTCATTTACTCACTAAAGACGCATTGCCAAGTGTGATTCTAACGGTTTAAACCTCAGGTGTTACCATTGGCTCATGCAAGTGTGATTTGTCGTTATCCTGTTACGAAAGGGAGTCACACCTTGAATACAGATGATAGCGTAAAATTGAATATCACTATATTTAACTAAATGCATAATGAAAGAGAGCTTCCATAATTTACACTGTTTATATAATATTTCTCTTTTTTTTAATTTTTTTTTTTATATATTGTATATACGTATCTTTCTTAAAATGCTTACTTTTATTAGTTCCCCCATTTCCCCTTAAAGGCTCTGCCTTTGCCAGGCTACAGTTGCAAATAAGAAACTTGTTCTTAATCTGTCTTGCCTGGTTAAATAAAGGTAAATAAATAAATAAATCCATAAGCAGCTGAAAAACATGACGATGCTGTTTAATCTCAGCTTGTGGAGAACAATGATGGCATGTATGCAATATAAATTAGCTCAGATTTTTGTAAATCTGGGTAGTTAGTTAGGCAGCAGTTGTGGTCAGATGAAAACAAACTGGATCTTAAATCGCCAGTGTTGTTTTTGGCAGAGACCCATCATAACACCTCGCTACTCAAAAGCCTCCCAGTCAAGCGTGGCGGTGCCAGAACAGCTTGGTTCTTCTCAGCAGGGATGGGAAGGTTAAGGCTGGCGGAAGATGGACCGGAACCAAGCGCGGCCCATGTAGTAATAAATCCTGTTTCAGTTTGCTGAGCTGGGGCCAGGGTACGGGGCACTAGAGCGGAGCGGATGTCCTCCACTCAGCCAGAGGCCTGTCTTCAACGGCAGTGTATCCCAGCCCCGTCCTCGGGGACCTACAGACCCTCTTGGGAGCTGGGAGGGAGCAAAAACATGGACTGTGTGGCTCCCCGAGGACCGGGGTGGGAAATGCTGCTCTGTGCTGTTAAAAATCTCAAGAAACATTCAAAGTCTGTTTCTCTATGCGGCACGGGTGTTTGGTCAAATCTGCCAAGAAAGGTTGCTAAAAATACAGTACCGAGCAAGTTTCCATGACTTGGTGGAAACTCATCTAAAAAGTTATCTGCTGTGATGCTGAAGAGGAGGTTTCCAGATTCAGGACAGAAGACAGGATCAGGAAAATCCAACCAAAATTTTCGTTTGTCTTTTTTGGCTTTCACTATAATTACTTTGACTTAGATTTTTTTTTCCGGCCTTCAACAGTCATTTATTTATGCAGCATCATTTAGTCATTATGCACAATAGGCCACTTTGCCAATCGTCAGGCTGCTGGCTGTAATTGCTTTAATCCATATGGTTGTCTGCTTTTTATAGCTCTCTCTTTGTCACCCTAGAAACACGAGTTCATTCCTTCAGCAAATTACTGTCCAGGCAGTCAGTCAGTCTGCTGAAATTTGTGCACCAGGGTCTAGCGTCTTGATCCTGCAGATCACAGTAGTTATGAGATTTCTATCCTGCATGAGTCTTTGCTAGATATGTATTTTTAATTTCAAGAATATTTAACTTATGAAAAATGATAGATATGCGTTTATTTATTGATGTTTTTATATACTTGTAGTGTGATTTGACGAAGAATCTGTCCATGGGTGGGAAGATGTGGGACTTTCTGGGTTTGGACCTTGTGCTCATAAGACTCATCCATCCATCCATCCATCCATCCATCCATAACTGCTTGTCCTATTCATGGTTACAGAGTCTATTCCAGAGCCTCTCATTCACACCTACAGGCAGTTTGGAAACGGGGGTGGGGGGGGGACCGGAGCACCCAGCGGAAACCCTGTGGTGACACAGAGAGAACATGCAAACTCCCCACACATGGAGCCATGGCAGAGACTCCAACCCGGGTCCTAGAGGTGTGAGGTAACAGTGCTAACCACTGTGCCACCCTGTGATTGGAAGGTCACCAATTAAGATCCTGTGGCAGGCAGAGTAATTTTACCATTGAGCTTCTGGTTGAAACAAAATTTTGGTCTGGATTATTGCTTTACGGGCCTGAATTATCCACCTCCGCAGATGAACATCCCTTTGGATAAAAGTTTATACTAAAACAGTAAATTTAAGTTCTTCTTTATTTAATGAAATTAAAATAGAAAGAAATGTAAGACTCCAGCACTCTGAGCAGGTTAAGCAGCAGCATGTGTGACATAAATATCATACAGCGGCTGGGCAAAGTCACCACCTTCTTTCAAATTGTTAACTGTTATTCTTAAGTGATAAAATAACATTTTTATCTCCTTTATTTACGAATCATACCTGGCAAATCATAGTGAAAAAAGGAATGTAACATTTCTGAAAGAAAATAAAAGACAATAATAAAAGACAAGAATTTGTGTATTGTGTAAGGGTAATACTTACTGGAGGTGCATTTAGCTTGAGTGCAGCCTTGAGCCTCCCAGCTATGCAGCACAAGAAGGAGAAATGTGTTCCCATTCTCTTGTACAGAATCATGCCAGCTCAGTCAAGTCAAGTCAATTGCAAAGATTTCCGATTGGATTGAGGTCAGGACGTTGTCTAGGTCACTCAAGAACTTTCACACTTTTGCACTTGCTTTGAGTTGTGCTGGCTCATTCTCATGCTGAATAATATATCCAACTTCCTTTCTGAGAGCAATTGTATTATCACACACACACACACACACACCACATTTATATATATAACCAAATTAGTTTATTTATTTGATTATTACTGTGTATATATATATATATATATGTGTGTGTGTGTGTATATATTACAAATTAAAACATAATAAAACAGACTATTCATAGTGTATCATACACTAGTGATGGATTAACTAAATAAAAACTAGAATAAAAATAAAATGGGTGATGACGACAGCAGGGGGCGCCAGATGTCAGAGTTTGTATTTAACTGAAACCAGTTAAACCAGTTAGCTGTGAAGACATGGGCACACGGTCAAATGGCATGTACCGAGAGAGTATTAGAATAATATGAAAAATTCAGGCTAATACAGGCTCTTATTATAGGTGCTGATATCCATGTGTAGTTTTTTTTAGGGTGCGGGGTGGACCCTATTTTACCCTATTTTAGCTCCACTTGCTTCTGAACATTTTATTTATAATTTATGTTTTATTTATTTGTATAAGTAAAATGAGGCATTACATTGCCTGCTAGGTGGGGATATTGCCCGCTTATGATACTGACTTGATATCTTTCAGTACATTTGCAAGTCCACATTGGGTTAAATCCTGACAGTATTTAGCCCTGCATGCTATTCTCACCCAGCTAACTTTCTCCTAGCCATGGTCATTTCGCTTGTGGTTGAGCGCCAAATGTATTTTAGCTCTGAGTCCTGCAGGGGGCAGTAAAGGGACATTGCTGTATTTTTGCATCAATGAAATTTTAACTCTTGAGTAATGTTTTATGGAATAAAGTAAACATTCAAATCAAACATTAATTTTAAATATTTAAATTTTAGTAAATATTAGTAAACGGTATTAAAATGCTGTTTAGTTCTTTTACGCTGCTTAATTGATCTCTTGCGCTTTTAATATTTAAAAAAACTTGTTTGCTAGTATCTTGGATGTTTGTATCGCTCATTGTAGCTGACAAGTGTCTGCACTCTTTGAGTATGGAGTGTGAGCGTTTTTTTTGTGAGTGATATTGTGTTTTTGCTTGTAACACAGCCCGACACATGCTTTTCTGCCCTTGTTTTTAAATCTGAAGTACTCCTCCAGTTTCCTGGCAACCCAGTCCCAAATACGCAGTGGTTCACTGAACACGCCAGAAAAGTGATAGCCTTCCATTTCCTGTTCCTCTGTGCCAAGCCTGCAGTGTCCTCACATGGCGCTGCTCTGTGATCTTCATGGAATGCTGCTGTATGATGGACCAGCCGCTCAGACGCGGGTGGAACACAATGCCGTGTGGCAGGCCGTCCACGAGGGAGGGACATATTACACCCTGCAGGATTATTGCCTTCTGAGGAAGATGACAGCTGAGTTTTTGCGCTCCTCCTCAGCATGCGTCACTAACATGCGGTTACCCCCCGTCAATTTGTTATGACTGGGTGGAGCCTTGTTTACCGCCTCTGGGACGACAGATTAGTTTGATTTTTATCTCCGTATTTATCTGCTTGAGTAGCTACCTTCATTATCTGCCCATCTCTCCATCCCTCTTGCAGCTGTTTGCGCTGATCAGGCCCTGGAGCCTTAGTGTGTTACGTTTAAACCCTGTAGATGTATAATCAATAAAACATTTCCACTGTTAAGTATAGGACATTTAAACAGACCTCTTACATGTAGCTATACTTTGTATAAGTAAGTTATTTGGAAAAAAAAAACTAAAAGAAAAAACCTTTCTAGACGGTTTCC
The DNA here is from genome assembly GCA_026777985.1 of Mormyrops attenuatus. Taxonomy (NCBI): domain Eukaryota; kingdom Metazoa; phylum Chordata; class Actinopteri; order Osteoglossiformes; family Mormyridae; genus Mormyrops; species Mormyrops attenuatus. The sequence continues at coordinate 15,508,466 of JAODKC010000117.1, read as the reverse complement.
ACCTTAAATAAACCACAATATCGTCAGGGACACATTCGCTTTCACTTTGCTGTTTCGTTTGCTTTTGTTTAACTGTCTGGCATTAATTTGTCTCACTCTTTCTTTTCTAAGGAAGAGAACTACAGACGTATGTCATACATCACTTGACCACTTTATTAGGTTCCTTACATGTGAGGGCACCACAAACAAAAGCACCAGCTTTGATCCTCTTTTGTCTCCAGAACTACATCCAGGGTTGGGAAGTCGTCTATTGGGAGATTCCTCTCCACTCACCCCTATCATGTTGAGTACTGCGTTATATCTGCGGCTGTGGTTTTCCTTTGAGATCAAACAAGCCTGGCCGGTCTCCTCTGATCTCCCTCATTAACAAGGTGTTTTTCACAACAAAAATACAGGTCCTGCTGACTGGAGGTTTCTTGCTGATCGCACTGTTCACTGTAATGTGTTGACGCTGTTATGCATGATAATCCCGGCACTGTATGGCACCGGTAATCACAGGAAGTTTTAAATCACTTGGCTGTCTGCATGCTGATTGGATGAGCAGGCTGTGTGAGTAGGTGTACTTCACAAAGTGGCCACTGAGGGCACATGCCCTGGCTTCCCATGATATACAATGAAATTGTACGCATGACTTTCCATCCTTTTGTATATATTGAACTGGAAGGATGAGTGCATTTTAATTTTAGGGTTTTGCAAAAAGTACACTCTACAGTGCATCTAATATCAGTACATCACAGGATATTTATCAACAAAAATACCTTTATTCATTCATACGAACACAGTCTCATCCATTTGCCTGAAATGTATTTTGATTTTTGTATTTCATCAAATAACTATTATATCTGGAGAGTCATATGCAATTTGCTGCCACCGGATTTACCAGAATTATCCTGGAAAAGTTCAGGCATTTACAAAAATATATATCTAGCTGCTGAAAAGTTTTTAATGCTGAAAAGTTTTTCAGTTTTTAATGGCTGAGCTATTTAGTAGGTAGTAAATTGTTAGGTACTGCCAAAGTAGCTTTTTATAAAAATTATTAGTATAGCGCAAACAATGAGCAGGTGCCTTAGCTCTTAAAAATAAACGTTAATACCGCAGCTGCAGAAGAGAAAGCAGTGCATTTCTGTGAAGAATTTTTATACAGAACTGGTTCGGAAATAAGTGGCTGCTGGAATCGAATTTCTCAGTTCTGCAGGCCTTTCTTTGCTTCAGGCCGTTGTTAGGTTATTGTGTGTCGGTACAGTAGTCTCAGATTTAGGTGTGTGGATTAGAAATCGTGAGGAATGATTTTTTTTTGTAAAAGTGTGGTCAATGATCTTGGCATGATGTTGCATTTATCTGGTTTTGTCATGCGTATTCAAGGCCCATGACTATAATGTGTTTAATTCGGAATGAAAAAATAATTTCTTCTTTTTTTAATCTGCAACTACAATGTATTGTTTGATGAAGTGGTCAGTACCTGGCTTTTTGGTGACTGTCACTGAGTTAGACCTAGAGAGTGACGGAGGAAGATTATTGACGTGAACTTTTCCACTCTGAAGTACTAGCATTTAGAAAAACCTCATTCAGTCTATTCATTTTTTAGTCAAAGCAATGTTATTTGCAATTATTGTTAGCATGGCAATCGTGCATTATGTTATTCTGATGATAAAATGTTTTGGTTTATGCAGCAAATTATTTCTTGTGTTAATGATTATCCTGATTGTACAAGAGGCCTCTCGTCAGTTTAGAGAAGCATAATAATGTTCTACAAATTGAGCACGTGCCAGTTCATCCGTCCTGGTAGATATGGATCTTCATCCATTACAGATCCGCTTGGCCAAAGACAGCGACTCCTCCTTAAACCCCACGTTCATCGTCAAGCCTGACGGCGGCTCCCAGGGAGATGGGATCTACCTCATTCGGGATCCCAGGGATTTGCGGATCACGGCCGGCCCGCATGGCAAACACGTGATCGTGCAGGAGTACATCCAGAAACCGCTGCTGATCGACAAGCTCAAGTTCGACATTCGCCTTTACGTCCTGCTCAGGTCCTTGGAGCCCCTGGAGATCTACATCGCCAAGGAGGGCCTGTCTCGTTTCTGCACAGAGCCATACCAGGAGCCCAACCAGAAGAACCTCAACCACGTGTTCATGCACCTGACAAACTACTCCCTCAATGTGCACAGCGGCAACTTCATCCACTCTCAGAGCAACAGCACTGGCAGCAAACGTACATTCTCTAGCATACTGTACCGCCTGGCCGCCAAGGGTGTGGACATTAAGAAGGTTTGGTCAGACATTATATCCCTGGTAATTAAGACTGTCATTGCACTGGTGCCTGAGCTCAAAGTGTACTACCAAGCAGACATCCCGCCTGGAAAACCTGGACCAACCTGTTTTCAGGTACTGAACTGTCAACATATTGACAAATAGTCATTTAATGAGAAACTTCATTTTCAGTCATTTTATGTTGCCTATGGAACTGTGAGGTAAAATAAAAAACTGAACTGAATCTATTTGATGAAACTTTGGTATAAAACAGATGGTCTTCAATTAGATCAGTATATTTTGTTTTGCTTCCGAAGGGAAGAATACTTTAATAGTGTATCGGCTTCAAAGATGAATATGAATTAAAAATATTTTCTCTTTGAGTAGTAAATGATTTTATCGTAACTCCTGTGGCATGTCACTTTTATGTTATGCCGATATGGGGTATGGAATGATATGAAATGATGAATTATGTAAAATATTGCACACCTTTTACTCATAAAATATCTGACACATGCTGTGTTTAATGTGCATCGAAAGTCTTTCCATTTTGATACAATAGATCCTGGGTTTTGACATCCTGCTGATGAAGAACTTGAAGCCAATCTTACTGGAGGTCAACGCCAACCCAAGTATGAGGATCGAGCACGAGCAGGAAGTGAGTCAGAGCCGCGTTCAAGATAAGCGGCACTTTTAAACAACTTTTCTTTTACCTTAAGATATTTATTTGATTGGGATGTTTGTTTAATGTGTTTGGTTAAGAAAAAAAGACACCTCAGTAAATACAATCTTGTAAGAAAACAAGACTAGGCTTCTGTTTGCGCTTGCAATAAGGGGACCCACAAGCTATTTAATCAACCATAAAAGTGTATTTTGGGATTTAGACATCTGAGGTGTTACTGATACGTCTCTCAGTGTTGGACAATTTCAGTTTTTCCTGTACTCCTTCTACTTGTATTGTTTTATATAACTGCAGCTTAAAATGTTTCTTTTCTGTTAGAAATTCTTCAAAGTCAAGTTGTGCATATTTCTAAAGGTTATTTTTGATTTTTAATTCATTTATTCTTTATTCTGCTCTGCTAGCACCATGACACATTTTCTGTGGGGAATGTTGACAGTAAGAGGCGACCGATGTCCTTGTTGCAGGTCTCTCCGGGTGTGTTTGAGTACGTGCCTAGTCCTGTGGACGAGGAAGTGAAGGTGGGGGTTATCCGGGACACTCTGCGGCTCGTAGACCCTGCGCAGAAGAAGACCTCTCACTTGCTGTAAGAGCTAAGCCTGTCCACATATACATAGCCATACACCGAATGAACCATAACAGTTACAGTATTCCAACTTCATGGTCAGCACTTTGGTCTGTCAGCATGACGCCGCGGGGGGCAGGACTATCGTCTGTGTGGAGCTCTTCTGAGGGCTTTCCTGCTCTGAATAAGCAGCGGCAGGCATGACCAGTGACCATGGTCGGCTTTGCTGATTATCGCACATCAATGATGCCAGTGAGGGAATGACAGTTTGCTTTGTGCTCTCAGTTGTCCTGAACCTGTAACTGTGTGAATTTATTGTCTATATTGCATGGCTTAGTACTGTAAATACTATAACAATCCACATTTCGGGGAAAGAGACTGCTCTCTATTATGATTAGTGTAGTAGTGTTCTGATTGGCTGCCTGGCACCAGGAGGTGGGCCATCTTGTGAAGAACTAGTCTAAACGATATGCTGGAGTACTGTCAGGATTTCGATTTGACTTGACAACACATAATAATAATAATAATAATAATAATAATGATGATGATATTTCTGATAAATATTTCATTGGTGTTTTTTTTTGTATTTGCCGTATTTATATAATCCTGTGTCATCCTCAGTGAAAGATTTTGCAAATGCACACAAATTATATATTAACACATATATTTGCATTTTTATTTGTTCAATGACATTCAGTTTTTTTAATCCCTTTTTAAGGTTTTGTGGGACTATTTAGATCTGGGCTTTTGAACATAACATATTACCATGTGACCCTGAAAAGCTGAATACTGAGCAAAAGGCTAATGGTCACCCCAAGGGTGCTGAAGCTCCATATTTATTTTAAGAAACTGAATGAAGATATCTTAAGATATCTCATTTGAGTCATCCTTTCAGTAAGATATCTCATTTGAGTCATCCTTTCATTAAAATATCGCATTTGAGTCATCCTTTCATTAAGATATCTCATTTGAGTCATCCTTTCATTAAGATATCTCATTTGAGTCATCCTTTCATTAAGATATCTCATTTGAGTCATCCTTT
>JAODKC010000117.1:15492133-15503830 GCA_026777985.1 Mormyrops attenuatus | reverse complement strand
TTTGAGTCATCCTTTCATTAAGATATCGCATTTGAGTCATCCTTTCATTAAGATATCTCATTTGAGTCATCCTTTCAGTAAGATATCTCATTTGAGTCATCCTTTCAGTAAGATATCTCATTTGAGTCATCCTTTCATTAAGATATCTCATTTGAGTCATCCTTTCATTAAGATATCGCATTTGAGTCATCCTTTCATTAAGATATCTCATTTGAGTCATCCTTTCAAGCTAGTTTATTTGATTGGTCTAGATTTTCAGCAGAATGTATATATATATAATTTTTTACATTTCTTTATTTTTTAATGATGTGTTAAGCATACTAATATAAGACATGTGATGCTGGTTTGAAGTAATTACAAGTATGAAGTCAGAGGCTCAATTCTCTGAAGAGGCCATAGTCTTTGTGCCCTGTGGCAAGATACTGAATATTAATTACTTCATAAAACATCCAGTCGTATTAATGTGCCAATCTGAAGCTATGAAGCTAAGTTGAGTCATTCTGGAAGAATGGTTTCCGGGTGGATTAAATTATTATGCAAATCATTTACATGGAAGCGCTATGCTGTGATACTCGGTGCTAATGTGTAGCACTTTTTACGGTAATACATGGTGTAATAACACAATTTAGCCTACAAAAACAGATACAAAACTAAAGTGGACAGGGAATGGCAAAAGTCTGACGGCATGACTTCAAGCTGATAAGATAATGCCCTGGGGTGAGTTTCCCGAAGCCTTCTTAACGCTAGGTCGTTCGTAAGTTCTATGTTACAAGATAGAACTAACGAACGACGTAGTGTCAAGAAGTCTTCGAGAAACTCACCCCTAGTTGATATTTGTGTTTTGCAGGTGGCAGGACAGCATTCAGGTCTGTTTGTTCCTGCTGTAACATTCTGAAAATCAGCAGAGGGATTAGTGAATATAAAGTCATTCACGAAAAGATGTTTAGTCTGTTATGCAAAGAGGTTTAGTCTGTTCCTTTAACTACCACTATGGAATACATATCTTTTTATTAAAAAGAAGGTTGCTGTGAGAAGGTTATTACTATGATCAGGTACTATCATGGGAAATTGCTTATATTATGTGTCTACAGTATTAATTTACTCTTATTTACTCTCTTTGGGTATTAATCTACTCTTTAGAAAAGTATAAAAATGTCATGAGCGCTGTTGTTGTTGTGTCGGGTGATATCCAGAATCAGAATCGATAAATCATGTCTTTCTCTGTGTGAGGCATATCCTGGAGTTGCAGTTGTGAGGGATGCTTAGGTGGTCATTAAATGTGACACAACAATAAGCCAGTGATAGCTTCATCACAACAACTGTAAAAGATAAGTAAAATTTAAAAAAAAGCAGGCGAGATCATTTCGATGGTGAGTGCTGTTTGATTTGTCAGTAGTGATATCCAACATTAAGCGTAGCGTAACGATTGGGGTGAACATCTCAAAACTTTTGGATGTCTAATTTCTGGGGCAAATGGTGTTGCCAGTTGAAATTGAGCTTCTCTGCACATGCAGGACGCATTCTAGATGGATTGTTACCGTCAGCCAGTGGGACTGAATGGGGTACATCTTCTACTTTTATAGCACTGTGTGCAAGCAAAGCTTCATATTCATTCCATATAGTTTGGCCACGCAAAACTAGTCAGAGTATGAAGCTGGCGTTTCGGCCTCTCAGGTTTGAGTGAGTGTGGTCATAACCAGAGTTCTGATCCGGGTGTACTGATCTGTCCTTTTTTATTAACAGAGGAAAACATCACAAAGTGCCTGTCTTACATTATACCCCCTGAAATGTGCCACACATGGATATAATCATGAATATACAAAAACGAATAAGGGGAAATTTTGGGTTAGGTTTCCTCAGTACTACATCGGAATGTAATTCATGGAACTGACTCTCTAGCCGGTGTTGGAAATCTATAATCATATTATCTAATCAAACCAGTATTCTAAAACACAAAGTTGCACCACCGTTCAAAGAGAAGTGGGAGAAAGACGGGTCAGGCACTGTTCCCAGGGTCGAGGGCCTGGCCTGCTCATGGCTCACACCTGCACCACTAATCTGCAGCTGTTGTACTGCAAGCTTTGTCCCTGCCAGTTTGATCTATGAGCCTTAACACAATGTGTGTACAGTAGCGTCCAGTAATGTTCTTCTAAGGCCAGCTACTGGGAGTAAACATTTCAGATGGCTGAGATATTTAAGCGGGGGAGCGATGTTGAATGCCTTGTGATGTATGAGTACTCCTGGAAAAAAAAATCCTGGAGAAAACGGGATGAAGCAGGCAAATGCAAAGTGGTCTGCAAACGTTCCTCTATTAGCTATCGGTCGGCTTAGTACGCTTGCTTATACATGGAGAATTGGCATATGGCTTCAGCCAAGTTGTGTTAGAATCGGTGTTGTTGGGCCAAGGCATGGCTAAGTTTCTCACTGGAGCAACACCTAACAAAAAAGGACCACAACTGACCAGGATTAAGCTAACAGGATGGCAACATCTTGGACGGAAGATCTGTACATCCTAAAACACGTTTAGAGTTATCAGATCCCTTAAACTGCTTATCCTAACTCCGACAAGTGAATTTGTTGAAAATGTGAGGTTTGTTTCAAACCAGCAACCTGCATTGTAATTTATTACAATTGTAAATAATTGTTCAATTCAATTTATTGATAACAGACATGCAGCACAGTCTTAAAGGGCTGTATATGAAAACTAATATACCATATAAAATGTGAATTTTTCTCTACTGCAAGATCCTATCAATAGACTATAAAACTGCAGTTTAATTTCCAATCAATTTCCAATTAAGTTTTTGCTTAATGAGAAACCTCTAAATTAATGGTTTTATGCTGTCAGACTGTGAGAGTCTTCCGTAATATTCTTCTGCTCATAGAATAGCTTTCATTTATTTGGATGTTATTTCCCGTTTTCACAAGGGGACATCAACTCTTCGACTGGCCTGCCATTTTAAGTCTGTGCATCCCCGGAGTATATATTAGCGTCCGACTCTCATCATGCTGTTCTTTTGGCTGTGATGCATAGGATGAAATATGTCACGATGTGCCCTTTTCCGAAAAACAGACTACAGTGATGATTTCAGGAGGCAAAATAGACCAGTGGGAATGATGGTTTGCTGTACTGCTAAAAAGTCGTCTGTGCGAGGCTGGTCCCTGACAGATTTGCGTAATCTCAATCCCCTCTGACCAGAAGGAATCTGTATACCCTTCATCAGCTTCTCCCATTCTCCCGAGGAAGACTCCTGTTCAAACTTGTGTTTGACCTTGGAACCAAGGTCTGGCATTCTCAGTGGTACTTAGGATTGATTTTGTAACAGGAGCACCGTTTGCTAGTGAGGTAGACGGGAAAGACTGCCGCAATAAGAAATCCCTCTGAAACATTTCATTTTTATTCTGGATCTTGCATCACTGATAGGTGTATTATAAGCGGGGGAGAATAATTGCTTTTGTCTATCTCCTGCTGCATTTTGTCTTGATGCCTTTGAGACCTCCATTTTTCATTTTGATTTCAGAGAAGAAATGGACCAAGAAAGACTGTAAAGATTGATCTATTGCGTTTTGTATATATGCCATCCAAACCCTTGTCAAAGTGTAATTGGAAAAAGACAGCCTATAAATCAGGAATGGAATCTCTACCCGCTTCGCCCAATCCAGTGTGGCTTACAACCACACCTTAATCATTACCGCTACAAAACGCCATCTGCGGCACCGTCCATCAAACCCATAAGCGAGCCTGACAGCTGGAGCCACGTTCGGAATGAAATGGCGTAGCCTGCACCGGGCCGCAGTTAGAGAGACCCGTTATGATTTATTGGCCAGTGTGTGGACATGTACTTGATAATGGCCTAAGAAAAGCAGAATACTTGGCACTGGGCACCTGTCTGCCTTGTGCAAATGTGAAGGAAATTAGTGAAAAAAGTTGCGTAATGAGTATAACTTTCGAATTTTTAAAAGGTATTGTGTTAAAAAAGACTAAAAGACATCAGTTCTGTTCCTTTGATCTTCTTTTAACTTGTGCCCTTCAGCTCAGTCTTTGAGTTCCAGGGGTAAAGGCTGTGATGAATGTTGCAGAAATTAGCTTGGATCCATCAGAAATGTTGGAGGGTGCAGGAAGGACTTAAGGCAGTTGTGCGCATTGGATCCGATAGTTTTGGAAATTTAAGAAACATATGGGTGGTAATGACCCTTCAGTGCCAGTGACTATGTGTTTACTCGTGAGAAGGAGAGTCATTGTCTTTGGAACTAGTTCATGCAGTTCTGCTGACATGTTGGGTTTTCTGGGGAGATTAAATGAGAAATTGGATGGCCAGTATACGTGAGGGGTCTTTAAAATAGTTTTTAAGCTTTCTGTTTCCCCATCTCTGTCAGTCCTGGTATCAGGAACGAGCTATACTTCATCTTTGCTTTGTCAGTTTACCTAAACTGCAACCTTGCACTGATCTTGGAATTTATTGCAATAAAATTCAACTGCTTAAATTTGCTGAGATGCACTATATGGACAAACGTATTTGGACACACATCTTAATCATTGAATTCAGATGTTTCATTCAGACCCATTGCCACACATGTATAAAATCAAGCACCTAGCTATGCAGTCAGGTTTGCAAACAGTTGTGAAAGAATGGGTCGTTCTGAAGGTCTCAGTGAATTCAAGCATGGTACTGTCATAGGATGCCACCTTTGCAATAAGTCAGTTTGTGAAATTTCTTCCTTGCTGAATATTCCATGGTCAACTCTAAGCAGTTTTATTGCAGAGTGGAAGTGTTTAGGAACAACACAAACTCAGCCACGAAGTGGCAGATCATGCAAAGTAACAGAGTGCACTGTGTGTAAAGATTGCCAACACTCTGTTGACTTAACAACTGCAGAGTTCATTGTGCCAATTGTAAAATTTGGTCTAGGGGGAATAGTGTTATGGGGCTGATTTTCAGGTGTTGGGCTAGGCCTCTTAGTTCCAGTGAAGGGAACTCTTAATGCTTCAGCATACCAAGACATTTTGGACAATACTGTGCTTCCAACTTTCTGGGAACGGTTTGTGCCTCAGTGCACAAAGAACCTGACTGGCCCACACAGAGCCCTGACCTCGACCCCATTGAACATTTTTGGGATGAACTAGAATGGAGATTGCGAGCTGGGCTTTTACGTCCAACATCAGTACCTGACCTCACATGGGCAAATATTCCCACAGACACACTCCCAGAATACTTGGCCATCAAGAATTTTTAGAATTAGAAATTAGTGATCATTGTTGCCACACCACAGCACACAATGCACAACAATGAATTGTGTTCTCTGCATTTAACCCATATGTGACGTTGTGACATGGCAAGGGGCAGCTAATTCAGCGCCCGGGGAGCAGTGCTTGGGGGCAGTACCTTGCTCAGGGTACCTCAGTGGTGCCTTGCTGGTTGGGGATTCGAACTTGCAATCTTTCGATTACAAGTGTGCTTCCCTAACCATTAAGCCACCACCGCCCACGGTGGCCCCTAGTATATAAACTGCATTGTTCTTGATTCTAGTATCATCTAGCTGGTCCCATTCCAGCATATTGGTTTGGTGTTACGATTCTATACTGTGAGAAAGTATTAATATAGACAAAATGCCTCTGAAAGCAGCTTGCAAAGTCTTACTTTTTGTCTTTCACTTAAATCTTGACCTTTAACTGTTCACATTTTATTGCAAAAGCTAAAAATGGGTTTTATTGGCATATTTTGGTACAATTACATATGTAGTATAGAATTTCTGGCTGAATTTTGTAGCCTGGATTACTTCTTTTAAATGTATGGACCTCTAAGTGGTTATCCCAGTTCCCAGCACACCTGTAAAGTATTTAGAGCTTCTGACTGCTTGGGTCAGGTGTTCTGGGAACTGGGATAAAACAAAAATGTGGGTCCCTCCAGTGAGCACTGGTTTGGGAAACAGTGGTCTAGATGAAAGGGTTTGGGAATGTAATAATAATAATAATAAAGTAATGTAGTGTCACGCTGTGCACAGGGAAGCAGGAGCAGAGAGCCGGGGATCGGGAAATGCAGGGTTTATTTACAGGGCTGACACGAAGGAAGACAGCAAACGACGCAGTAACAATACAATGACCGGACTGGGGAAACGAACGTAACGCGGACTTAAATACAAGGCACTAATGACAGTAACAGGAAACAGCTGGTAAACACGGGGAATCCACACGAGGGTAACGAGTAGGTGTGGTCGACGAGGGGGCGGGACAGAACCCCCCCCCCCAAAGGCACACACTCCGGGCGCGCCTAAGGGGAGCCAGGGGGCAGCACGAGGGACACGGGACAGAACAGGACAGCACCTGGGGAGACAAAAGCAAAACACATCAGCAGGCCACAGGGAACAGACACACAAAACAGGCACATGGAGACCAACTCAGACAACAAACCATAGAGAACGCAGACAGACACAGGGGTATCAAAAAAAAGGGAACACGGAACCCAAGGAGGGGGACAACGACGGGACAACACCAGGGAACACAGCCACAGGGGACACAAAGGGACCAGGGAACGAACACAGGGGGCATGAAGGGACCAGAGGACACCAAGGGATTGCGAGGAAACACAGGGGGCACAAAGGCAGGAGGCAAAGGGCTGGGGGAAACGGGGAGCCGGAGGGAACCCTGGCAGGTGAGGTGCGGAAGCCGCAGGGGCAGCAGGCGACCGCGATGCCGGAGCAGGAGGGACCCCTGGTGAGCGCGAGGAGGGAGCAGGAGGGAACGACGAGGGGGGTGAGGAGGAAGGTGGAGGGACTGGCAGAGGGGCCGAGGAGGAGGGCGAAGGGGACATAGGCAGAGGGGAGGAGGGAGCAGCAGCCGCGGCAGGCGAAGGCACCACCGCCGCCGGCCAAGGCGCCGGCGACCGACGAGTCAGAGCCGGGGGACCCGCAGACGACCGACGAGGCGTCGGATGCGGGACCGGAGCCAGTCGATGAAGCACCGCCGGTGGGACCGACGGTGAACCCTGAGCCGAAGCCAGGGGGACCGCAGGCGAACAGGGGACCAGGGTGGGCGAGACCCCACCCTGGCGCAGGTGCCCCCTCCCTTTTCGGGAGACCGAGAGGCGGGACCTCGGCCGAGGCCTGTCACGTTGGGGTGACTGTAGGGGGAAATCGCTGGGGGAGCCACTAAGGGAGCCCCTGGGAAAGTCACTGGGGCGGTCACGGGGAGAGCCACGGGGGCAGTCAGAAGGATCCCTGAGGGGGTCCCAATCCAGCTCCTCCTCCACTATGGAGGGAGGAGCGTCGATCCCGTAGTCTAGGACCTCCTCGGGGGCAGGGGCCGCCGGGGGCGGTGAAGCTGCGGGCACAGGGAGCACTGGGGGCACCGTTGCTGCGGGTGCAGGGACCTTGTGCGCCGGAGCAGGAACCTCGGGAGCGGGGACCACGGGCGCCGGAGCGGGCACCAGGGTCACAGGGGACCACCGGGGGCACTGTCACGGGCACTGGGATCTCCAGGGGCAGCGAAGCTGGCGCCGGGGGCGACGCTGTCGCAGGCATACGGAGCACCGGGGATGAAGATGCAGGTGCCGGAACCACAGGGGGTGGCGATGCTGGCGCTGGGGGCGAGGCTGCGACCGCCGCTGCGGGCACAGGGACCCCAAGCAGAGGCTTGGGCGATGAAGCAGGGGCCACAATAGAGACTGCCCCGAGCGGGCTCCGGGATCACTGGGGCCGGAGCTGCAGGCAGGAGTGCCGCTTCCGAGCAGGGCCTCGTCCCTTTAAAGGACCGCGGAACCCGCGGGATAGCGTTCATTATGGACCTGGCCCCTTTAAGGGCCAGGCGCGTCCCAAAACCGGAGAAGGTGGCCGACGTGGGCAGCAAAGCGGTGGGCGGACGATTGGGGCGATTGGCCGGCATGAACACCGCCGGATTCAGGATTGGGAGGGAATCCTCCCGACATCTGGCAAGGGAAGCAGCAGAGAGTAAAACCGCCCCCAGGGAGATCTCCTGTGCTTTTTCCTGCTTTCGCCATCTCCGCAGTTTCTTCCGCCTTGCAGCTGTCGGCGGCGGCTGGGACACCTCGGGCTGCTCCGACAGCAGACCGGAAGGAAGTCCGCTGTCGCAGGCGACCTGCCGCATCATACATTCGGCGGCTCCTTCGCAAAGCTGCCGCACGATCGCGCGCGCACTTCCCTGGCGAAGTGCGCGTCTCTGGGCAGGGACATCTCCTCCAGGAGGTCCCGGCCGCGGTGGGCTAGAGCCCCAAGTGCGGGATCGTCCCGGACCTCGGGCTGACCTAGCCAGTAGATCACCTCGTCTGTTAGCTCCAGGTACTCTTCTTCGGACAGGCGAGGCGAAGTCTTTCTTGGGAGTCCGGTCATTCTGTCACGCTGTGCACGGGGAAGCAGGAGCAGAGAGCCGGGGATCGAGAAATGCAGGGTTTATTTACAGGGCTGACACGAAGGAAGACAGCAAACGAGGACGTAACAATGCAATGACCGTACTGGGGAAACGAACGTAACGCGGACTTAAATACAAGGCACTAATGACAGTAACAGGAAACAGCTGGTAAACACGGGGAATCCACGCGAGGGTAACGAGTAGGTGTGGTCGACGAGGGGGTGGGACGAGCAGGGCAGGACATGTAGTGTGATTAATAGAATTTAGTACTTTGCATGGGAGATTAATTTGGTACATATACTGTAGTACACGAATGGTCTACAAGAATACAAGAATGTGAAAGGTTCTACTTAAAGTGTTTATGGATAATTGAAATAGAATAAGCTTATGCATCTGTTTTGTGCCATGATTTACAGTGTTCAGTGTGCCAGTGTTGTATAGTATTTGCAGTGTGCCACATGCCAACATTCGTCCCATTGGTGCCTTTAGGACTAATTGAAATAAAGGCCCATGTGCATCTGATTGCATCCGCTTTACATAATTTAAAAATAATTGCTTTTCTCTCTCCTTGAACCGTTCCCCCCTCCCACTACAATTTCCCTCCTCCTGGCCCAAGATCTCTTAGGCTGGGTATCCATCTGGCCTGGAGCTACTATGGGAGTTAAGAATCCCAGAACATCAGCAGGTCCTGGTCATTTCAGTTAAATACACATCTCTGTGATTTCGGCTTTCTCGACTTTCACTTCCTCCCATGAGGTCTAGAATTGTTTTTTCACACTGATACTGATTGTAATGGTTGTGCTCAAAGGTTCAAAATGGATATAAAACACACAGGGCAGTGCATGGTCTCTGGGGAGGGGGCAGGAACCTTAATTATGACATGGGATTAAAATGTGGGCCAAAACGGCTTGTGGTCCTGCTGTTCTGGAAAAAAGACCGACTGTGATCATTTTTGAATGAATTCTCTCAGGGGAAAATGTGCTTTGGGAGGAAATAGGCCCCAAAAATTACTACTCAAAATTAGTTCTCCTTCCTACTTATTTTTATTCAGTTCAATTCAATTCAGTCCGGTCCGGTACAGTCCATGTCATAATATTTGTATAGTGCGCTTTCACAACAATACATTGTGCTTTACATTATCCCCGCCCAAAGCTCCCAGTGAGCAAGCTGGAGGTGACAGTGGCGAGAAAAAACTCCCTTGTAGGAAGATACCTTGGGAGGAACCAGACTCAGAGGGAAAGCCCATCCTCCAGGGGGCAGCAGAGGAAGCCCTAACCCTAACCAGACTCAGAGGGAAAGCCCATCCTCCAGGGGCTGGCAGAGGAAGTCAAATGAACAAGACAGCAAAATCCTAATATACACAGTTTTAAAATATGATTTATTTTTTTATTTATGTTTCTGAAGAATTTAAGTATGTTCTTTGATTACAAAAGACTATCCCAAACATCCAGGATGTCTTCATTTGCTCTACACTAATTAGATAATGTTCCAGTCAGTTTACTTCAAGCGACTGCAGCTTATTTACTTGTGCAATGACAATTTTTTTCTACATATAGCAGGGCTGAGGCTGTCAACATTTACTGAAGTGAAATGTCTTCGTTCAGGCTGTAATATTGAACTAATTTGCTAAGTATAATGCAGCTTGAATAAAAACTTGTTTTTTTAAACAAAATGTGTCCCACATATTCAGGGTCAAACTGTATTTATGAAAATATATAAATTTCCAGTGGTGAGTTTCTACATCTTCTGTTACGCAGTGGAAGGGCTTTAGAAAAGCATTTAGAGTGAAGTATTTTTCCTGTGTGTTTTACAAAGACAAAACCTGAATGTTCTCAGGATAAGGCTTCCTGATTATTATTAACTAAAACTAAACGAATTGCTTCATTATATATTGCTTACTCATTATTCAGTCTCCTCACATGAGTACATCCTGTGTGCGCACACGTTTGGTGAGTGTAGCACTATGGACCTGCGTGCGCACGCGTTTGGTGAGTGTAGCACTATGGACCTGTGTGCTCACGCGTTTGGTGAGTGTAGCACTATGGACCTGCGTGCACGTTTGGTGAGTGTAGCACTATGGACCTGCGTGCACGTTTGGTGAGTGTAGCACAGAAAAACCACGTGACAGGCTGGAGGGGACAGAGACATTGTTTGGGGACAGCCATGGATATGAAGCACATGTTTAAAATGGACTACCCCGAATTTAAGTGCTTTTTGTACGATCATGGATCATGGTGCGTCCATTCCTGTACCGCCACATTTGAAAGAAAGTGAATAATTAAGAAATTAAGTGAATTAATTAAGAAAGAAGAATGTTGATTTGCAGAAATATTAAAAAATGGTCCCAGCATTGCCTGAATCACTGACGCACATGTTGTCCTTCTTGCCTATCCACTGCTTGTTTTAATAAAAAAAAACACACCTAGATCATTTCATAGCTGGCATTTGATATAATTTTAGGATCCTTTGCTTAGAAATTTCCTGCTTTCTTTCATTTTTCAGGAAAGGCCTTCAGATTATGTGGTACACTAGGATTTGATGAAACTGATAAATATTAGAGTGAGATTTGGATGGGGGATGGCTGTAGCCGGCATTTTCACTTTATCTGTGACTGTTAACTATCATTAGTAAATAAATAATGCAAACAGAATACATTGCTACACCTGCATGATATGCTGAAAACTGAGAAAATAACATCAAAGATTAATTTTCCAAGAGATCGGTTTAATTTTCAGGTGTCTTGCACTTGCAGCAGAATCGGGCCCGGTGGGGCCTTCTGCACGACCGTCCGGACCCTGTGGGGCCTTCTGTATGACCGCCCGGGCCCGGTGGGGCTATCTGTATGACCGTCCGGGCCCGGTGGGGCCTTCTGCACGACCGTCCGGGCCCGGTGGGGCCTTCTGCACGACCGTCCGGGCCCGGTGGGGCCTTCTGTATGACCGTCGAGACCCGTCCGGACCCGGTGGGGCCTTCTGCATGACCGCCTGGGCCCGGTGGGGCCTTCTGTACGACCGTCCGGGTCCGGTAGGGCCTCCTGTACGACCGTCCGGGCCCGGTGGGGCCTTCTGCACGACCGTCCGGGCCCGGTGGGGCCTTCTGTACGACCGCCCGGGCCCGGTGGGGCCTTCTGTATGACCGTCTGGACCCGTCCGGGCCCGGTGGGGCCTTCTGTACAACCGTCCGAGCCCGGTGGGGCCTTCTGTACGACCGTCCGGACCTGTCCGGGCCCGGTGGGGCATTCTGCACGACCGCCCGGGCCCGGTGGGGCCTTCTGCACGACCGCCCGGGCCCGGTGGGGCCTTCTGCACGACCGACCGGGCCCGGTGGGGCCTTCT
>JAODKC010000117.1:15481856-15492033 GCA_026777985.1 Mormyrops attenuatus | reverse complement strand
ACCTGTCCGGGCCCGGTGGGGCATTCTGCACGACCGCCCGGGCCCGGTGGGGCCTACTGCACGACCGCCCGGGCCCGGTGGGGCCTTCTGCACGACCGTCCGGGCCCGGTGGGGCCTTCTGTATGACCGTCTGGACCCGTCCGGGCCCGGTGGGGCCTTCTGTACGAGCTTCCGGGCCCGGTGGGGCCTTCTGCACGACCGTCCGGGCCCGGTGGGGCCTTCTGCACGACCGACCGGGCCCGGTGGGGCCTTCTGTATGACTGTCCATCAGCTTCTCTAAATTGCAGCCAGGTGGCTTACATGCTTCCCTTCTGTCCTGTTTCCATGGTAACAGATCTCTCCCGCCAGGCGGAGGTGGCGGCGAGCTGCAGAAGGACGTCTCTGAGGCGGAATTGCCCAAGCGGCCGGGAGTGGAGAGCAGCCTGCCATCGCTCTGCCTGAAGCAGGTCTTCCCCAAGTACACCAAGCAGTTCAACTACCTGCGCTTGGTGGAGCGTATGACTGCTCTCTTTGTGCGCTTCCTGGGTGTCAAGGGGACCATGCGCCTGGGTCCGACCGGCTTCCGCACCTTCATTAGGTAGCTGGGTCCTATATAACTCTGCCCATTTACAGTGTCCCCAAGTGACCCTGTCTCGCTCCCCGCGGCCATTTTGCCACCCTGTCACCCCTGTGCTTCTTCCTCCGTGAGCCTGTCTTCCCTTTCGCGCCATGTAAGCTCTCTAATTGCTTGCCACTGCTCGGTCAACCCACTCGCAGGGGTGACTTTGAAGAACCACCGTGGCAAATATGTCAGACATTAAAGGGCAGGTACATTAAAGGGATAGGGACGTGGCTTGCTTGGGATTTTCATCTATAGTGGGACTGCCTGGAGACTGGCATGAGTGAGACATGAGCCTGTGTTCCTCAGGATGTCTCCTGCAGTGCAGAAGCGGTACTCGCTGCGGGGGTCTCCAGTCAGCGGCTGTGTGCATCTCTTCTGCTTGCTTCACAGAAACTGCAAGCTCACTAACAGCAGTCTGTCCATGGCGGCCATCGACATCCTGTACATCGACATCACAAGGCGCTGGGGGGGCACAGTGTCCGAGTCCAGGGAAGCAGGTAATTTTTACACCAAAATTACGTGGCTTAGAAATGATCATGTTCACATTTACTGGCTTAGAAATTCTGGGACATGCACAAGCAATCAATCACTCAGTCAATCAGTCCATCAGTCTGTCTGCCTCTTTGTCTGTTAGTCATCTACAGTACTGTGCAAAAATCTTACAGCTACAGAAGCTCCCTAGGATACGGTGGGGTTACGTTCCAATAAACCTATCGTAAGCCGAAAATACCGTAAGGCAAAGAAGCATTTTAATGCAATACACCTAACCTAACTAACACCGTAGCCTAGCCTAGCCTACCTTAAACATTCTCAGAACACTTACATTAGCCAACAGTTGGGCAAAATCATTAACCCAAAGCATATTTTATAATAAAGTGTTGAATATCTCTTGTAATTTATTAAATAATGTGCTGAAAGTGGAAAGACCCATCGTAAAGTCAAAATATCGCAACGTGGACCATTGTGACCCGGGGAGCTCAGTATTTACCAGAGTGGTGTTTTTTCTCAGAAAGAAACTCAGTATTCGTTATCATACACACTGATTAACCAAACATTGTGACTGCTCCCATACGACGCAAATAACCTTGAGGGTTTTATAAGAGTGAAACATGCCATGGTTTGCAATTTATTAGACAGTAAGTGAACATTTGGTTTTTGAAGTGGATGTGTTGAATGCAGAGGAAATAGGTCTGAGTAACATGGATAAAAGCTAAGCCGTTACGGCCAGATGACTGGGTCAGCTCTGAAACAGCGAGGCGTGTGGGGCGCTCAGGGCCAGCCACGGTGAGAGCAATCAGAGGAGGGAGAATCCGCGAACCTCTTACAGGATGTTGGGAGGCTAAGGCTTGTTGATACAAGATGTGAACAAAGGCTGTCGTGTGTGGTACGAACCAACAGAAGGACTACTATGGTACAAATCACAGATAATTTTAACCATGGTTACTGAGCATCAAGTCACAACACACAGGACCGGGAGCTCTGCTCCGTTTGGGTCTGCGTAGCCGTGGATTTGCTGATCACATGACACACGAAAAACCGTGATTCGTCAGACCAGGCAGCCTTCTTCCATAGATCCAAGGTGCAGTTCTAACACAAACGTGGCCGTTGTAGCTGCTTTCAGCAGTGGACAGCGGTCAGCTTGGGTACTCTGCCTGGCCTGACTCCTTCGACATGCCAGTAAATTATATGTATCATCCTGGAATTAAGGGAAGAGGCTTCTCTGGGCCACAACATGGAAGAGTGTATATGTGTAGATGAAGTTTTTTGGAAATAGTGATTTAAGAGTAACTTAATTTAAAAAATTAAAAACAATAATCCTTCCGTTTCTGGAGATGGGGTGAAGGGCTAATAGGGACGAAATGACTTCCTCTCTCTAATCTTCCCGGCTCTGAATTCAATGCCTGTGCAGGTTAGCAAAATGTGCAAAGGCTAATGAACTGAACTTGTGAGGGTAATTATCTCAGCAGAAGAGCCGTCTTTATGTTGCTTCTAAATAGCTTCCATTAAATGTCATGGTCTATAAACAGTTGGAAGAATTAAACTGTGAAACCACGGTAGGCTGAACTTGACAAAAATGAAGTAACTTTTTGAACGAATTGTTTGGCTGTAGGGTGTCTCTGGGGGAGTAAAGGACGACTATACATTTATAATAGTTATAATCGAAATGTGTAAGAGTGACAGATGGTGCTTTCGCTGGTGTTTGGATTCTTTAGGTACCTTCTTTGAGATTTTAATTGAAGTTCTGATCTATTGTATCAGGTCATGTGCAGAATGTGACGTCTGCCTCATGGATCTACAGAAGCAAGGGCGCTTTGGGTTGAGCATTGGGGAGGAGGGGATGAGGTCTCCATCCATCTAAGGGGGTCCAGAGGCTGGTTACAGCCCCCCTCACCCTTCCATAACTTATGTTGATGGATTGAAGTGCAAAGCAACAAGAGAATATCATGTTGGAAGCAAATTAAATACCGTGAGATTATCGGGTTTTACATTGAATGTTTGGGTTCAGTGATTATCTGGGTTTACGTTGAATGTTTGGGTTCAGTGATTATCGGGGTTTACGTTGAATGTTTGGGTTCAGTGATTATCGGGGTTTACGTTGAATGTTTGTGTTCAGTGATTATCGGGTTTACGTTGAATGTTTGGGTTCAGTGGTTTACGTTGTCCATTGTCCATTTCTGTAAGTGTAATGGGGAAACCTGAGAAAGGGGGCAATTCAATTCAATTCAATTTTATTTATATAGCGCTTTTAACAATGGTCATTGTCACAAAGCACTTTACATATAACCGGCCCAAACACCACCAAGCAAGCCTGAGGCGACAGTGGCAAGGAAAAACTCCCTCTAGCAGGAAGAAACCTTGAGAGGAACATAGACTCGGAAGGGGACCCCATCCTCCTCTGGGCGACCGGGGAGCAAACAGTATTTACATTGACATTAATTTCAGTATATCCAAGGTGTCCAGGTGAGGGTTCAAGCGATGTAGTGTCGGCTCAGGATCAGCTCGGAAAAGAGAAGATGGAGAAGAGAGTTATTGCTTTCACCTAACCTCCGGCAGTACTAGAATAACTATGGCAGCCTGGCTAAAGAGAGACCTGGAAGGAAGCACAGACACAAGGGTTTCCAGGGGTTTTGGCATCAAGCCAAACTTCCGTCATCAGCTTAAGTGATCGGTGGGAGTGACAGGACGACAGCACCAATCCCCCTTTCACCTTTAATCTCAAATGACCATGAACCTCCAGATTTCCCATTCACCTTAGAAAAGGGGATTTTACTATCCAAAAGACTGACTAAAGAGGTAAGTCTTAAGCCTTGACTTAAAGGCAGAGATTGTGTCTGAGTTCCGAACACTAATAGGAAGTTTATTCCATAACTGTAAGGCTTTATGAGCAAACGCTCTTCCCCCAAAAGTAACGTTCTTTACTCTGGGTGTGAATAGAAGACCTGCATCTTGGCAGGAACCTCTTTGTGATTTCTGAGTGAGGCGGCTTTTTCTGTTTATTTTTTTGTTTTGCGATGTGCATATAAACATTTAAAATAGTTACACTTATAATTCAGCTAAATAACAAGAAAATATGAGAAGTAAGACGTTAAAACAATGTGGCTTTAAAGACCTGAGAGAAAAAAAAGCATCTTTGAAGTGGTGGCAGCCGTCTTTTGGACGTCTCTGTTAGCCTTAATCAGCCTGACGTCTGACTCATTTCTCGAAGCCCGCGCGGGACATGCCCGTCTGTGAATGCTGACTCATTTCCCGCGCGGGACATGCCCGTCTGTGAATGCTGACTCATTTCCCGCGCGGAACATGCCCGTCTGTGAATGCTGACTCTCCCTGAAAGTGAATGAGATGATTCTTCTCACATACCCCTGCAATGGTAATGTACACACAGGTGTTTTGATCATACGGCTTCTGTGTCAGAACGGGATTCAGAGTAGACTCAGCCGTTCTGGATTTCACGGTATGAGTAGGCCTCCCCCGGAACAGACGCTCACCCTCGTCATTGCACTGTCTCTCGCAGGGATGAGCCTGCCGGCCTTCGTCGAGGCCTTTTTCTACTTGGCACAACGTCGCTTCAAGGCACAGTCGCTGCGGGAACAGGTGCAGTCCCTGCTGGAACTGTGTGAGGCACAACTCGAGGGCAAGACGTCCGGAGAGCGGAGAGTGCCGCCCCACGCCCCGCTGCCCCCGGGACCTCCCGCGGCCACCCACAGAGCCCCCGACTCCCGGAGCTCCCAGGGCCTGCAGCCTGCCCTGAACACCACTGTGGAGACCTGAACAGGGGCAGCTGGCTCCCCAGGAGTCTGCCCTGGCCAGACATCGTTCATCGCTGGTTTTCAGGGAGCTGTAGCGTCACCGAGGACTCGGACTCATCTTTTTAAATTTAACCCCTTAGCATGGGAAGTCCATAGGTTCTCGGGGCAGAAAACCTTTCCTGCCAATGCGCCAGCGAGTACAGGAAGGACAGTAAGGCCTTCATCTTTCCTTCTTATTTGAAGAAATTATTTTTTTTTGGAGGTTTTATCTCTTGCTTCCTGTAGAACCAGCCTAGGCACTTTCCGAATGGGACATATAGAAAATAAACAATATTTTGCATTAACTTATTGATTTTTTTTTTTAACACACAGAATTATCTTCCTGTTGCAATAGTGCGCTGTCTTCAGGGAAATCTCGGAAGCTTTAATTACACAGCTGACTGAATCGGCGGTCAGTTCGGCTGAAATTCCACTTGCACGGAGGTACTGCGTTTCAGGAGAGCCTCAGAAAACCTATTACTGTCGAGAGGGTCCCTTGAAAGAGCGCCCCTTCGGCTGCTGTGCCGCACTTGCAGGGCTTTTCGAAGTTTTGTGCTCTGCGTCAGAGTACTGATTGTGGCCTAAATGCTTTGGATAATGAAGACCTGAAGAAAACTAATGATTGATAAAATAAGGCAGCCTAAAACTATTCATGTAAAAATGGAGGTAGGATGTAGGAACTGAAGAGAGTTTGTTTTTAACCTTGTTTAATTTATTTTGAGAGGAATGTTTTGTTGTCCACCTTACTGCATATTTAACATATATAACATATTTATCAGTGTATTAATGATTTGCACTATGATGACATAATGGCTCAAAGGAGATTGACTTATTGAACGCAAAAAAATGTTTGTTCCTTTCCAGCATGTAATCCTGCTGGTCATGACCATATGTGGTGGCGTTTGCACACAGACTAACAAAATATACTTCTCTGTTTATCATGTTTATCACATGTTTATCATGTTTATTACCACTTAAGAAGAATTTTGGAAAAACAATAAAACGATGGTTACCTCAGTAAAAAACAATAAACTGCTTGGATAGTAAAGTCCTGGAATTCCCTTATTTTGTAGCCAAAAAACGACACCACTTTCGTTTAAGTGGAATGTACAGCAATATGAGTCTGAGACACTGAAATGAGGTGTACGGCTGGATAATTAAGTTTTCTTGCACTTTGATGAACATTATAAACAATAGACGCCATAAGTAGACATATAGACTCTGAGTAGACTGATTACTTACTGGAAGTAAATGTAGACCACGAGGGAATGCAGACGAATTGTTTGGTGCTGAGCATGAATTCATTTTCAGAATATGGCCACAGATTGCTGTGTGGAAATGCACAGTGCCTACTTTACCTGGTCATTAAAAAGAAGCCATGAAAATACACAACGACGCCTTTCAGTACGACGCCAATACCTGAAGGAGAAGATGCTCTCACACCTACTGCATCCTGCCAGTTATTTATCTATTAGTTATTTATGGAACAAGTAAAGCGTGCAACGTTAAAGACTCTCAGGGTGACGCTTTTCTCGCGTTCAGCTTCACCCGTCACGTGTCGGGACCTGATGGGCATCCGGAACGTTACTCGGGCAGATCCGAGCCGAGAATGCCCCCGACGAAAATTGAAGCAGCACATTTTGCGGCCAGCAAGCGTGCATGAAAGTGATGTGTGAAATTCGCTCGAGAGTTTTATGCCACTCGAAATCTGTACCTTCGGGGTCTGTTTGAAATAAATAACATCCTGGCCATTTGCTAAAGTATGGACACATATGAAGGGCTACCTATACACTGCAATAAATCCACACAAATTATGCTATAATAATATAAAACGGATGTGGCCGGTCTTCCCTGGAGGCTATAACCCTGAGCTGTTTTTGCCACTGAGCTCCAGCTGGTTTGGCCACCATTAGAATCAGCTAGAAATGACCAAAGGCAGCCGCCTATGGGTTCACCACCGGCAAGATGAAAGGGGAGCATCAGGGAGCAACCAAGGGTAAGTAGTGCAGGGGTGGGTGCGGGTTTTTGGCATGTCCTCTCAATCATCCAATAACAGTGGGTCCCCAGGACTGGAGCTGAGAACCACTGCTGCAACTCTGACTGACTGAGAGATCATCCCAAAAACCTGCCGCCACATCGGGTTCCCATGGATCAGGTTCCCCGCCCCTAGTGTCCTCTCCTGTTTGTGGATATCAAGGTGCTGCCCTGACTGGAAGGACGTCCATTATCTGCTGCCAGGACTGGCATCCTTTCTTTTTGCCGGTGATGATTTTGCCTGAGCTGCTGACCAGCGCCTGCAGTATGCACTTAAACAATCTGAGTGCTGAATGTGATGCTGAGTGTCAAGCAGCAGGGAGGAGAATCAGCAGACCATGGCGCTCCTTTGGAAAAGAGTGGATTGGTGCATTTAGGTGAGGTGGGAGAGTCAGCCCTTAATGAAGGGCTTCAAGTGCTACAGCATCTGCTTCATGAGTGATAGCAAGATGCCACCTGAGACTGATAAGCAGACTGGTTCGGTGACTGCAGTTTTGTTGTCACTGAGGTCCATGTGGGTGAAATTGGAGTTAAGTCAGATCTACTGTAAGCACCTGGATGTCATGGTTAAAAATTGGGTTTATGCATGTAAAATTATTATTATTGTTAATAATAAGAAGAAAATAATATGTTATGTAATAATATGCTGTTGTTGGTATTACTATTATTACAGAGGCTAAATTAAATATACTTCTTTTTAAACTGCTCTTGCAATATTTTTTATGGCCTTAATTCATATTACATATTATAGAACCAGAGATGATGGTATTAACAATGTTCATGTCAGCTTTGTTATGCCTCATTTATCTCTGATCGTACTAACCGGTATGAGGTATCGGCACCAATCCATACCTTTTAGATAGATCGGGTATCTGCCATATGTGACCGATCCACGTTCGATACTTATTTAGTTTTCAGCACTCTGTAAAAAGATAGCTCCTATTTCCTGTTAAATCTCTTTGTACAGTCAATCGCACGACAGCTCTTTCCTATTATAGATGTTTTTCGCTGCATTGAAGCTGAATGTTAACGCTGCCCTTAAGTCTGTTTGCCACTCAGTGCTTGTGAGCGCGGTGACTTCCGCCCGGTGTGACGTCATGCGCATCCCCTTTGCAGTAGGCGGAGCGTAGGAACATCGGATCGGAGGATGACGATCTGCGAGTATTTTACGCTTTTAACAGCAAGTAGTAGAACGGCAATTTGCAATCTTTGTTAAAACCAAGTTTTGAGAGGTGGAAGTAGCGTTTATTGGAAAATCCCACTAAAAACCCACGCAATTGTTCGAGACAATGTGAGTAACACGAAAAAAGCAATGTTTGATTTTGGTGTCAGTATCGGGATCATAACGACACTGAGAAAGTGGAATCAGTTCACCTCTAATAACAATATTAAAGCTCTGGAAATTCTATCGGAATTTGTATCAGTACAAAAAACATACAGCTAAAAGCACACAAGAATGGCTGAGGAAAAATATTGGACTATTCTCGAATTGCCCTCCATGAGCCCAGATCTTAATCCTATTGAACATCTATGGAAAGATCTTAAACTTGTTGTGTGGAGACGCCACCCTTCAAACCTGAGACAGTTTGAGCAGTCTGCTCAGGAAGAGTGGGCCAGACTACCTGTTTGCAAATACAGACGTCTCATTGTGAAGTACAGAGATCGCTTGTTGGCAGTGATTGCTGCAAAAGGTGGTGCCACAAAATATTAAATTAAGGGACCATCTTTTTGTCTGTGCCATTTTCATTTGTTTAATTATGTAAAATACTCAACCGAATCAGTAATCAAAAGCAAAGCGTGGTTTATGTTAAATATGGAATAAACAATAAGGGAAACCATCAACCCTTTGGCAGCTTCAAGTTATTTCAGAGATAGTTATGTTTTTTTGTGGAAGGGTACCAACAAATTTGTCCATGCCTGTAAATGTAAATACTGGTATAAACTCACTATAAGAACCTGATCTGGCATGAGTAACTTCATAGGCTCATTTACTGTTTGTCACAGCAATAATTAATTTTATGAATGAAATATAATTAATAAAAATTCAAAAGTCACTCATTTCCAAGGTCACACACTATATTTCCCTGGAGGTCTGCCCCTCAGGGTTATATAGTCACTGGTGCATCTTGCAAGTATAATCACACATGATAAAATATGAATGCGATTTTGCTTTTCAGCACGATTATATCCGATTCTACAGTCATAATAGCATTTCCAGCAATATTAGTGCAAATTTGTCTTACCTGTTAATTTCCACTTAAGCATGAAACTTGCTTCAGCTGAGAATGGCTCGCTTAGCTAATATAAGCTTGAATTTAAATGACCTTTTAATGAAATGCATGGATGGCAGAGCTGACACAAAGATGTAGGTGGTGCCTCTGCGGTTAAGAGCCGATTCCTCACAATAATAAAAATCAGTCAGAATGAGACAGTCCAAAAACAAAAAATATGCTTTTGTTTCGCCTTGATGGCCATTCCATGCAGGCTTCTGGAGAAGCAATAATCACTAAGTTACTCACATCTGATTTGCAGTCTTTTGAAACAACATAAACTTCAAAAGCCATCAAGGTCTCACCATGACTGACTAGTCTGACAAGGTTGCTCTGAGTGAATCGTTAGCAACTTCTGGCGGCTTCCGGCTGTGTGTTTACCTTTTGACACTTTTTTTCCCTCTATGTGCGCAGTTCCATTCTGTGAAATCACATCATGCAAAGCAATTGTCGGTGTGAGAGTCTGAAATTAAACCTATAACTGTATTTAATACATCAATGGACACTGTCAGTTCTGCACAGAATGGAGAATCAGCGCTGAAGAGCAGCATATATAATATATATGTGTGTGTAAAACTGCAGCTGGTTAAATGGAATTACTCCTGATTAGCCGGCCACCTTCTCGGGCTGGAATAAAGGTAATAATGTTCCCAGAAGCAGCATGAAATCAGAGGCAGGTGTTATTTAAAAAGCAGCCTGTGTACATTATTCAGCAGTTCTCCTCATGGATTCTCCCAATAAGAGCAACGCATAACGAACAAACATGCACATTTTATAACATGTCGTTAAACATTGCTCGAAGTTCAAGTCGGGTCACCCCTTTAATCGAAATTCAGATGTTTAGGGGCTAAACGTAGTGATGGGCGGTAGCGCCGCTACATGTAGCGAAGCTATTAGTTTAACTACACTTTCTAGTAGCTTGCCTGTAGCGTCGCTGATTTCTGAATCAAATAACTTTCCAGTAGTTACGTTATTTTTTTGATCAA
>JAODKC010000117.1:15449798-15463141 GCA_026777985.1 Mormyrops attenuatus | reverse complement strand
TTCATATTTGATATTCATCACTTCATATTTGACACGCATCACTTCATATTTGATATTTATCACTTCATATTTGATATTTATCACTTCATATTTGATATTCATCACTTCATATTTGTCACGCATCACTTCATATTTGATATTTATCACTTCATATTTGATATTCATCACTTCATATTTGACACGCATCACTTCATATTTGATATTTATCACTTCATATTTGATATGTATCACTTCATATTTGATATTCATCACTTCATATTTGATATTTATCACTTCATATTTGATATTCATCACTTCATTGCCTGAAGGCCTTTTATTACAAGGTGAATAGCAGCTGAATCAGGGATAAATGCATTAAAAGCAGGTGTGTCCAGACTTTTGACTGGTACTGTATGTATAACTGAAATGTTTGTAATGTTTTAGGATGTAAACAAGGGTGTATTCACTGATGAAGTTTACATACAGGAAAGAGTGCGCAATAATCCAATTACGCAAGCGTGAATCATTTCTTTTTGGATGTGTCCTTTGTTATTTTTAAATACCACACACACACAGACCTGTATTGCAGCAGTTCAGACAGAAATTTAATTGGAAATGTGTTGTAAATGCAAGCCTTTAAAAAGTGGTTGTGGCAGACTAAAGGCTAGGAAATATTTACTGGCTCAGTGTTAAAAAAACACTCCCTTTCAGATGACTGTTGATGCAACTAAATAGCTACTCTTTCATGACATGTCATAACACAGTTGTCTGCTTTACAAGATTACCGATACGCTTATCTATTATAATTTCTAATCTTCCCGCCTTTGTGTTTCTCCACAGCACGTCGACTCCATTTAAGCAGAGCTGCTCATTTAGCATCTGCAGTTCTTCCCACGGCGCGCTGCAAGCCGGGCCCTCATCATTGTCCCATTCGTGAACAAACGACATCGCTACGGATACGGCTCGTCTCAGTTGGCGCCGTGGTAACATGCGGGGGGAAATGTACTTCAAACCCACTAACAAGAATGCTGTGAATGCAGCACAGAGCAACGTGTCCTGAACTCCAATCGGGCCTCTGACTGAGGCCAAGAGGCCAGACTCAGCTCCAGAAAAGGACGTTTTGTTTCCGTATTTTTTTCTTTTTAACCATCTGGTCCTGGAATAAACAAGTGTGTATATCCGACAATTAACCTTCCATCAAAAATGTCTCAAGATAAGTATCGATATTATATAGGTCATCTGAAGGTTTTAGACATTACCTGATTGCAGATTTAGGTGTTAAATCAAAGATATTTTATTATTTTATAGTTTTAAATGGCAGTTATTCTTAACAAATAAATCAGTGAGCTTTTGTATAAAAGATATGAAGCAAAACAGTTTGAAAATACAACCAATGGCTGATTACGTAAGGATGCCAACATCAGACATCTGTTATGGCTTCATAACTTTCACATAACCCTCATCCAGAGAGCTGATGTATGCTGTGAAGTTCGGTTGTAGGTCTGCATGGCGACCAGAAGAGAACACGCACACCTCGCCATCTTCTGAGGGAATGTGTGTGCGTACCTGATCTAGCTGAGACAACACCTCTGACAGCAGAGAGTGCAGCATGGAGAGCTCGCGGCCCAGGTCAATGTAGCCCTCAAAGCCAGCCGTGTTGGAGATGGTCTCGGGGTTGGAGATCTCTAGCAGGAAGCGCTGCATGTTCGTCCACTCGTGCTCCAGGAACTGGTTCATGAAGGACATGTACTCTTCTTTACTGCCGAACCTGTCATGGGGAGTCAGTCAAGGGAGGGGTCAGTTTTAGGCTGATGCAGTGACAGGGGTGACAGGTTGGGGGCGGGAGCTCACTTGGTGAAGTTGGCCAGGTTCTGTGTGACCTTGGCGATGAGCGTGAGCGTGCGGGCCGTGCGGTCGTCTGGGTACTCCTGCATCAGGCTGAAGAGCGACGGGGACATGATGGCCGGGCAGAGGAAGCGCAGGAAGAGTGAGGCGCTGATCAGCCGCTCGCTGATGTCCGGTCGCCCCCGGTTACCGCACTCCAGTCGCCATGACGCAAACACCTCCTTCAGCTCCCGTGGGAACACGCTGTCAGGGGCAGGAAGCAGACGAACACCCACCGGGAAATCTCCAGGTAAACCGCACTTTCCTTTTAATGATGAATAAACTAATAACGTAAATGGATATTGTTTCTGATTAGATATCAGTCGTAGCGATCTTGTCCTTCCCTTTAAGATCCTGCTACTTAAATAGCAGAGCATCCCATAATCAATTTAGCAGCTACTTAAGTGATTCTGATCATCAGATGAAAACCAGATGTTTCATCAAATAAGATGGACACAATAGCTTGTGTACAAATGGTGAAGAATCACCACTAACAGTGGCTATCTGCAGGCCCATAGCCAAAAGTAAATATCTCTCAGATATATACCAAGCTGCAACAGTCCACCATTCATCCACGCATTATCTGAACCTCAGTTTGCCCTGATGGGCATCTAGATGAGCCAGAGGCTATCCCATCATGCACTGGGCACAAGGCGGGACCGCGATCATATTAATATGACTCGGTATGAAGGTGAGAGTGTGCCGTCGTCTACACTACTGCCAGGATCAGGGCTACGGCAGGCGGTGATGGGGTGAAGGGGTCCGTTACCAGTAGGAGTTGATGATCTTGCAGAATGCCAGCTCACAGCACATCTTCAAGTTGCTCTGGTGTTCAGGAAGATCTCCAGCGGAGCATTTGGAAGAGTCCACCTCACAGTTTTCATCCGACTCATACAACGCCTTAATGAACTCACCTTAGAGGAGACAGACGTTGGAAATGGCCAATTATTACATGTATTGGGGCATCCAAAAAGCAGAGACAAAGAAATGTGGGACCACAGGTTCAGACCAATTTATCAGATTTTAAATATGTTACTCAATAGGATAGCGGCTAATCATTTTTTACCTCAGTATTTTAACCTTCGCTCTCAAAAAGGGCAATTTAGTCAATAAAGGCTCAACTGTTTTCAAAACAATACTTTTTTGACATTTGAGAGAAAAAAGTTTAACCTTTGGTGTGGTATTTTAACCAAATTCTTGAATTTTACAGAAGTGTACCCAAGCCCGTACTCTGAGTAAGCAAGTTCCTTGGAAGAACTTCCTCTTTACTCATATTTTTACTTAACATTCTGTTTTCCCTGTTTCGCCTTCAAACGCCACCATTGTACATCTGCCCTATTATAAAAATAATTATAATAGGGTTATCATGACACTGGAAATTCTGACTTTGATGCCATACCAGGAAAAATATCGATATATAATATTATTTTCAATAACATGAGAAAGAAAAAAAAAAATCAAGGGCATGAAAGTTAACATTTTTATTAAAAGATTTTATATCCTTAACCCTACCTTAGACTATAGTCAAACTATATTCCCTATTTACTGAAACCGTGCTGTCTGAGATTGTGAGGGGGATGAAGCTGTGTAATTGGCCATCTTTAATGACATTAAAAGGGTAGCAGTCACCAACATCTCAAAGCTCTCTATAGTGGTCAGCATATTGGTGCTTCAGGTGCTCTGCTAAATTTGTTGTTAGAACCTCGTTATCACTGTTCTGTAGCCACGCCTGCAAATAGGTTTATTCGTATCTTTTGACTTTCCTCACTCATTTGCCTCAAATCCAAAGTATCTCCACACAGCACTCCTGCGGTTTCCTCTGTCCACCAAAACCATTTGTGGAGGTTCTGCACTTGCCAACTTTGATTAGTGAACGCCATAACGGCACCATGACTGCATGAGGGGCGACAGGGAGCTGCACTCTCGCAGAGAAGAGAGAGCGAGAGAATGCAGCTGGTATCCATTCTGGAAAATGATTTTTGAAACTGCTTCAAATATTCAGTATCGGTATGCATTGAAAAATCTGTATTTTTGACAAGACTAATTTATAATAAAACCACAATTAATGAAATCATAGGCTCGTTTGCCCAGAGGTAATTTACAGTCTACATGATTTTACAAGAATTAGAAACTGATACTGCCTCAGTAAGCACATCAGTTCAGAAGGTTTCCATGCAAAAATGTATGTTTCCCATCTCCATCCTTCCCATTCAAGTCATTTTGTGGGAACACACTTATTTACTTAAGGAATTAATGGTGCCACACTGCAGAACGTAGCTCACCAAATCATTTTAATTAGCTGGTTGCCATTACGTTCACCTCTTAAATCTGTCATTCTAATCTAAAATCTTTCTTTCTTTTCTCATGTTGAGGGTCATTAACATAAAGACCACAGAGTGCCCAGCGCCCACGTCACCAAAAAAGGGCTCATTCATTCTTTAAGACTTTTTAAACATCGTACGCCAAGTGCAACCCACATTTCCCAGCTGTCCACGATGTACCCAGACTCCAAAACCAGTCAATCTATTGGCATTCTGAATAATTCAGCTTGGATCAAAGACATCTTAACAATCATGAATTATTTGTAGCAATGAATATATACTCTCACACCAAACCCAGAGATATTTTAAGAGCATCCCCAGAAGCGTACATGCCTGTTTTATCTAGTTGAGAAAGGGTCAACGCCATTTGGAGATCCCTCCACCATGGGAGAAGTGTCACAGATGGTTCTCTTGTGTGATTCCCTAGTGGTGGAACAAGCTTCCAAAGCACGCTCAGTCATAACACTCCCTCTCTACTTTCAAGAAATGGCCGAAGACCTGTCTGTTCCATGAATTCCTCTACTAGCCTGATTGTTCTTTGAATATTCTTTGAATTGCACTTACTTGCCCTTGATCAGTCTTATTAGGTTCTTACTTTGTTAATAGTTATATGTGTAGGTGTGTAGCTGTTGTATAGCTCCTGCTTCAGTACTGCTCACACACGTACCAGGTCACTCACTGGAAGCCCAGCCTAGCTGCACTTATGCCTAGTTCACTCCTTGACAGCATGTTTGCGATGTGCTATTTGCCTCGCTTGTATGTCATGTTGGACAAATGTGTCTAATAAATATGTGCAGTGATGTGTTCAAGACCATCTGTTTCGAGATCAAGACCAGATCAAGAGTCATCCAAGTCAAGATCAAGACCCATCCCAACCAAGACCAAGACAAGATCAAGCCTTTTAATCAAGACCAAAACAAGACAAGACTCGAAAATTCACAATCAGAATTTAGATTTTTTTTTTGGTAGAGTGTACCCATATTGGAGCTATATTTTCATTTATATAATTCCAAAAGATCCTACTACTGAAAGATTTTAATGTTCATATACTCCAAACAACAATGCAGATGTATTAAAAAACACATAATATAACAAAATCATGTCTACAACACCCTCCCCCAGCCTGCTGACTTGTCTATATGCCTCAATCAACACTAAACAGTAAACACTACTAAGAGTGTCCAAAACAGCCCAGTATAACAGGGGCAGCTGGTGATGGATGAGTGAGAGAAATACCTGGTGAACAGCTCTCCGAAAGAAACGTACCAGTTCCTGATGCGGCGTGAGGTGATTGAGAGCAGGGCTGTAGCTAAAGTTTGAGAAATAGTGCAATCTGGGACCCTGGGGTGAGGGGGTTGGGGGGTGGGTCTCGTCAATCACACATTACATATACTGTAGGAGGATTGCTTTCTGGGGGACAGGCAGTGTTACATGAGAGTTCATATCAATTAATTGATAGTTTAGGTTGCAGCAAGTTTATGTCGAGCTATTAAATGAATGTGCAATACTGAATGAATTTAGGTCTATATCATAAGGACATTACAGAGCAGTAAAATATTATGGGTATGAAGCATGTAATTTAAGGTTATTTGTAACGATATATAAAAATAAAAATGAAAGAGAAATGCTAGATATTAACACATCATTACAAGGTAACATCAAATACACTTGTTTTGATATACAAATGTTTCTATAGACACTATTACTGATACCATCCCCTTCATAAGCTATTTATTATTCTTTTTTTTAAATGACATTATGTGAAACGTTAGAATAATCTAGCCCTTTAGGCATAATATGAAAGAAGCCCCTCCTTTAACATGGCCAGAGTAGCCTAGCTTATGCTTATAATTAACACGCTTCATAGAATTATCTTTACAACGAACGCTACAGCAGGTTGCAGTTTTGGGATGTTTTTAACAGATAATGATCTTTATTTTGTTTTACCGAATGATATGCTGCCTGCACACAGTCCCTCACAATGCTGCACGGTCACATGCAGACAACATCAATTCAAACGTCTGTCAGTGAAGTGCACACGTGCAGGTTCCAAGTCGTGGATCCTCTCATGCTACTACTGAATGCTCTAGCACTCTCTCTCACTCTCTCTCTCTCTCTCTCTCTCTCTCACATACACACACACGGACACATGGACACAGCAGACACTATTAATAACACATTCAAACTGAATTAAGAATGCACTCTTGGCATTTTCAACTGCTGATTTGTTTTTTATTCAGGTGAATGTTTAGCTTCAAGTTTTATTTTTAGCTCTTGAAAAAAATGACTGAGGTGCAGACTTCGATGATCTCCTAACTAGTTATGGCCCCGATTGGGAATGCTCCTCCGACAAAGATGGATCTGCTCAAGATGAACTCACATGGATAAGCAAGTACAGGGCAACACATACATCCAGGGCAACACATGCATCCAGGACAACACATACATCCAGTTGGAAACTAACCCAAGATAGTCGAGTGTGAGAGACCTATGAACAGACAGACGATCACGATCTTTCCTGCATCTTTCACATTCATTTTTAAAGGGCCCGCTTGCTCAATATCTCTTCCCAGCAGCCCCTGTGCCCTCCAAAGCTGTCGAATAGCGGTATACCGCCAGGGCAGCTGGGAGATGTAGTACTTTTTTAAATAGCACTGCTACATGAGGAGGGCACAGGAAAATAAATTTTTGCTTAGTGAAGGGAAAAAAAGTATATTTGCATATCGATTCAGATAATATGTTTTGTAATATTTCGAAACTAATGGCCAAGACCGAGAAAAAATGGGTTCAAGATCGAGATGATGTCAGGATCACGTAGAGCGGTCTCAAGACCAACACTGGAACTCTGAATATGTGAATGTAAGGCTAACAAAAAATGCATGTAGGTACACTGCTAAAGCCACAGTGTGTGATTCGTACAATTATAAAAAGACAGATTCATTCATAATGAAACTACTGACAAGTGCAGACACACACACAGTTTCTGCAGTTTTCTTTATCTTATTGTTATTTTTGTTACTTTTTAACTTCATTCTTATTTGTCTAATTTTGTCTTGTTAAACTGTTCCAATCTTTCTTGCTGCACTGCACACTTCATGAAGCACAATTCCATAAGCAGCAGAAAGTACATTTCACTGCGTTGTTGTACAGTGTACAGTGTATGTGACAAATAAAACTGGAAACCTGAAACAATTCCTACACAATCCCGGACGTTGTGAAGGTTCCCCCTTGTGAGAGATGGTTATGGCCGGTTTGCGCAGATGGATATCTACACACTTAAGTCATTTTTTAAGTCACAACCTGAGAGGGCAGGATCAGTACTTGTCTATATGCCTCTACTGTCTTCCTCCAGGACTTTTTCAGAGGATAAGATGTCACCTTTTCAAGGCACAAACTCTTCATGAAAAAAGCTGAAAATTTGCACCCCAGAGGGAATCCTTCTTTACCTGCCTGGGGAATGCAGTTTATTAAAATTTAGAAATTTAGAAAATAAAACATGGATCTCTATGGTAACATTTTGTACCTGAAGAGAAGCATAATATCAGACTATCGATATCAGGCACAATATCAGGAATGTCAAATCCATTTTACTTGTGCAGGAGCAGAAATCTCTTTATCTGTTAGATGAGCATGTCAAGTAGTGCTTCAGGCATGAAACACCAGGATGGCTAACTCTCACAGCCCAGGTGTCTGCTTTGGGAAGCTAGCCGTGTGCACCTCTCCCCAGTGAATTGAGAATTGTGGGGGATCTGACACAGGGTCTAGCAGGCCCCTCGGGAGCCTGAAGCCTAAATATAAAACGGAAATGAAGACTGGAGACGCAGCAATGCCTGTGTACAGCTTTAAGGACATTTACAGGAGAAATAAAATGTTATTGCTGTTCCAACCACAACATCTCCAGGGGATGCAAAATGTCAGCAAGCACAAAGGCAAGAGGAGAGAGCCCCAGCCTCTGATATTATCAGGAAGGAGAAGCCCCGCGCCCCTTCACTGCAGATTATCGCTGCCATTCTTCATGTACGTACCGAGGGCGTCTTGCAGGTACTTCTGACCCACCAGCTTGAGGTACTCTTCAATGGCTTTGGTAGCCAGAGTGTTCTCTCGAAAAATGAGGTGGTCGTTCTCACCGCAACGGTCCACCTCGGACATCATCAGGTCAGTCAGGAAGTCCTGCAATCAAAAATGTGCTCAGATGCATGAAAAGCCCTTATGAACTGTACCTTGCTGAACATCTACAGTGCTCTTCAAAGCACACACTACATTAAAATAATGCTTTTGATTAATTTCTAGAACAGCTTGCCAAGAGCAACATGACCCTCTTCACTATTGGGGGAGCAATCAACTCAACTATAGTCCTATAGATCAAGGAAGTATGCGTAAACTATCAAGAAAACGAAAACCAACGTGACCCATCCTTTAGCGACTTATCGTGGAGTCATAGAGGGACCTTTCCTAGACATCACAAGCCGCCAAGCTGGAGTACACCCGGGACAAGATGTCAGTCCAGCACACTGCACATTCACGAGGAAAACGTGCAAACTGTACACAGACACAGCACGGGTGGGATTCAAACCTCCAAGACTGCAAGAATGAGAAGACAGGGGTACCCGCAGAGCCACGCAAATCAAATCATTATAATGAAGTAACAGCTGAATGCAGCCACTGCTTCTAATTTGAGGATAATTTATATATTCCCTGCTGCTTTTGTTTGGCAATACACTCTCCTTAGCAACATAATTACAAACATATGGAAACGTGTGGGTTCTTATCCGGTTAATACTTTAATATCTTGCTACACACATTTTTTTGCACTAATATTTACTCATTAAACTACAGGTAATTAAATAACATGGTCAGTTTGTGTTAGCGAGTTTGATATTTAGGATTGGCAGATACTGCGCCTGTTCCTTGATCATGCCTCAAAGCTCTACTATAATTACTGAGGCACACACCTCAAGATCATCGACATCTTAGAACTGGCCAAAGTCACCAAGCACAGAGACGTAAGATATATAATTGATATAACAGATATAATAGATAAGATATAATAGATAATAGATAAGATATAACATTTTGATATTGGTTAACGTTTGTTAAAAATCAAAACACTGGAATTGGTCTGATGTGTCAGTCTTGCCTGATACTGCCAGCTGATTTGCAGACTTTAGTCAGTGTTAAAAGTTACCATCGACAGGGCTAAACTGCTAAAACAATGCATATGATCCTCCGTAGCTGAAGGTGAGGGATTTTGTCACTCATTCAACACTTAGACATCAGAACTACTTCATTGACGTCTCACTGCCTGCATTAAAAGATGTGGCTGTTACACATAAGAAGGAATTAACAACAATTTTACTACAGATTTGTGGAGTTCAGGGGTTAGCTGGCTATTGGTACAAGTTATCGGTACAGAAATACAGTGGTACCTCAGTACTCAAACTCATTAGAACTCGAATTTCTTAAAAGTCAAACCAACCAGTTCGAAAAAAATGACCTAGAACTCGATCTGAATCTCAGAAGTCGAACCGTGAACGCCGACCTAAGATAACTTGTACGCGCGGGGAAATGAGTCACGCAGCACGTCTCTCAGCGGAAACAAAGGGCAACAAGTGTTACAACCCAAAAGTTAGCGATTTACGATTTACGAACAAATGAATGAATACAGAGTAATAATAAAAATAAACAATGGACCGCATGGCATGGTCTAGTGTCGGCGCAGTGTTGGGGCATGGCTTGGGGTAGTGTTGGGGTACATTCTTTATCGTTTTGGAAGCCATTAAGAAAAAAACGTTACGCACGGCGTAGTGTTGGCGCAGTGTTTGCGAAAAACTAAGACTGCAAATTTTTTTTTTCGGGTTAATCTTTTATTGGTAGCCATGGCTCCAAAAAAAGCAGAACCAAAAGTGGTAACGCGCAAGACTGTGCGAACCACAACTGAGTTAAAAAAAGATATTATTGAAAAATTATTTTTTAACTTTACACATTGTTTGGATACATTTATTGTCTTACTTTACAAATGACTGTTTTGATAAATGTGCTTAGATGTGTTTAGTATATGCTCTGCTTGTTTTATCCTGTTCATTTTGTGTTTAAATGCTAGAAAAAACATATTTAGGTGTAATTTTTTGGGGCCGGGAACCAATGAATTTGTTTTCCGTTATTTCTTATGAGGAAAATTTGATCAGAACTCAAACTTTTTAGGATTCGAACCCGAGTTCTGAACGTATTAAGTTCGAGTTCTGAGGTACCACTGTTATATTGGTTGTCAGTATCAGTAATATGAGAGAAAAATATATTGGTTACCGGTATCAGCCAAAATTTGCAAATTGAGGCACCAGTAAGTAAACATACAACTGACTGACAATATGGGATAACATTTTTAAGAAGTAGGTGGTAAAATGGCCTAAATGACATAAGAAACAGATAAGACAGGATACGGCGATAATCTGCTATATCCAGAAAGTCCTGCTCAAAGACAATACAGTCGCAAATCATATACGTATGTTTGTTTTTTAGGCCTTATTATCAGTCCCTTAATAACCAGATATAATGATGCTCTTCTGCAATAATAGTAATTTGTCCAAAATAAAAATAGAATAATAACAAGTCCTTTCCACTGAGTTCTTGTCCTTGCACCCTGGTTCTGCTTCTTAGAGCTCAGCCCATGAGAGTGAATGAATTTTTGGAACAAACATGCACTTCCGAAAGGCCACCAATACTTGACATTTCCTGCTGTGAGAGCATGACGACGACCCAGAGGCTTAAAGGCTGGATATATTTGTAGCTGACATTTTAGCACTTACATGTGAAATGAGTCATTGGTAATTCTTTGCAAAGAATTTTTTTTTTACATTTTAAACAGCAAAATTCACTACTCAAAGGAGCTTATGAAAGTCCCCTGATGCAGAGACACGCAGTGACTCTCACGCACATGCACACATCGGCTGGATGAGGGGCTCAGAGAATACAGAAATAACCAAAGAGCATCCAAGTTGCTCACTAATGATGATGCCGTGTATATATAGCTTTTTAACTTTACCCAAAAATAGCAGAAGTGAAATACTTTATAAAAACAGATGGCCGCAGAGGGATTAAACACTGACTGCATGCATGTCGTCATCATGAAGCCCCTTTTGGTGTTTCACATTATGCAGAAGGAGCTCAGTGGTTCTTCCAGGCTTTGCTTGAAGAGTAGAGGCCCTGCAGCTGATAACTTGGGTATATGGGTACCCGACAGATTAGAGCTCGGCTCAGAGGCCCTGACTTTAGGAGGTAATGCAGACTCCCCCGTCCTCCTGTTCACAGGGTACCCGGCAGATTAGAGCTCGGCTCAGAGGCTCTGACTTTAGGAGGCCACATGGACTCCCCCTGCTGACAGGGTACCCGGCAGATCAGAGCTCGGCTCAAAGCACGTCACACATAATCTCACTGGATGGATCCTTCCGGACTATCTGGGCATGACAGATGCTCTGTTTGCATCACTGGGGTTCATATCAAAGTCAGTGTGTGTTTCCTAAACAACCCCTTGTCAGTGTGTGAGCTGAGGCCAATGCTGTTAAACTTCATGTTTATTCAAAACAAAGTACAACTGAGAAAGCAGGGTCAAGACGGACTGGGTTAAGAGCCTCGCTCAAGGGCCCAAAGATGACATCATACCGCCCACCATGGGATTTTAATCAATGACCTTTTGCTTACAGGCAGGGCGCCCTGACCGGCTGAGCCGCCATATACCTTATAGGCAGGAAAGTGCCCCAATCACACACTACCCAGCCCCCCCCGAATTCTGAAATAGTCACCTAGTTTGGAAAATTGCTACTCAAAATAAAATACAGGCGATCAGAAGAGACAGAACACAACTTCCACTTTTTTGACAATTTACAAAGAAGAGACGCTACATCTCGCCATATCCATAACAGAGACCTGTGAAGCGTGGGACTAAATGTAACTGCAAAAAAAACTGTGCTGAGATTCCTGACTTGGTCCTGGTAGTTCCTGACTTGGTCCTGGTAGTTCCTGACTTAGAGGGAAGCTCCATCCAAGGCTTAGCATGAATGCAATCTGAGTAACTCACAAGCACATTCAGCTCTCTTCAACTAACTGTCACCTTTCAAACAGCTTCCAAACAACAACAACATTACAGTGGATGACTGCGTGTATATTTAATGCGGAAACAATCAAAATAGAAAACTGGACCGATACTTCAGGAATCACAAAAATCCTAGACAGCTGAAAGGCCAAAAGCAGTGAAGAGCAGGCTGCAGATGCTGCGCTACGATCGACCCGCTTACCGGGACGCTGCTGCAGAGAGCCCGACTCAGCTTACGGGCACCAGCGAGAAGCTGATACTGGGGAGGGGGGCAAAGGATTATGGGTAAACTGACCAAACATGGCAGTGTGGCGTAAGAAAGGACGCCACACTTCTAGGCCGTAAATGGTCACTTTCGGCATCAGAAATAAGTTCAGAATTTTAAAAAGAAATACATTTATTATGACGATTCTATATAAATGGGAGAAAAGGATGCTGTAGGTTAGTTACTTGTCCAGAAAGTACACATTCTGCCAGTGTGGAGACAACCTCCATTTCTGTATGATGCATGACTTTGTCTGAACAGCAGTGCAGCTCATTCACCACTTGCGCCGTCTGTGTGAATGGCAGCACACACTGCATGGACCGCTGATGACAAAAATGACCACTGCCGGTTGCCACAGGATGCAGGGAAACCCGTCAGGGGGCCCCACAAAGCCAGCTCAACTCCTGCTGGTGATTACAAATAAGTATACAGCAGGCACAGAAATAACATCCATCCATCCATCCATCCATCCATCGCTTATCCTGGACCATCCATCCACTGCTTATCCTGGACATGGTGACTGGCACCTTCATGGAAACTGACTTGATGTCCATTAATTCAAGGTGCAATATCTTCATCTCTCCGTCTCACCTGTTAGCTATGGGCGCTTAACTCTCTCTGACGAACGCTTAACTCTCACTGCTTAACACTTAACTCTCTCTGACGAACGCTTAACTCTCTCTGACGAACGCTTAACTCTCACTGCTTAACACTTAACTCTCTCTGACGAACGCTTAACTCTCTCTGACGAACGCTTAACTCTCACTGCTTAACACTTAACTCTCTCTGACGAACGCTTAACTCTCTC
>JAODKC010000117.1:15437265-15449698 GCA_026777985.1 Mormyrops attenuatus | reverse complement strand
GGGGGGTGTCATGCATAGAAAGAGA
Source organism: Mormyrops attenuatus (assembly GCA_026777985.1). NCBI lineage: Eukaryota > Metazoa > Chordata > Actinopteri > Osteoglossiformes > Mormyridae > Mormyrops > Mormyrops attenuatus. The sequence continues at coordinate 15,449,673 of JAODKC010000117.1, read as the reverse complement.
AGTAAAGGGGTTTCCTGCATGGCCATGCTGAGTATTATTAGTCATAGTATGTGGGGCAGTATTTGAGGCCAGGCCAGCTTCACCATAGATCCAAAATCAAGCTGGAACTGTGGAACAAAGTCATCTGGGTGACAGTTTGCTTGAGTGAGTATGGTTGCAGGTAGTCTAGTTATGAATTTGGATTTGTGATTTGTGATCTGTGATGGATGGAAATGCTGCATTTTAAAGTGTGGTACTTAAGCTCCGTGAGAAAAAAAAATCAGGCTGTATTGTAATTAAAATGTTAATTATCCCACAAGCAGTCCATGTGGAAACAAAAGCCATGTGGTGCCTTCATTTTCAACCATTTGCAGTGTCGCAGAGCCTAAATATTTGGTCAAGTTTTATTTTTGATGAGTCACCACTGGCTTGCTGTGCCTTTAAGGTCTGCAGTGATGCCCAATTCTGTGACAAGAGGGGGGTGAACCAAATGATTCCCAGAGGTTCTTGTCTGCTTAGCTGTTACGTGACCACAGCAGGACTTATCACGTACACAGAGTTGTGACAACTGCCTGTATTGAGCCAAAAGTCAGGGAGAGGTACAGAAAGTAATTACAGGTGGCAGTTGAGGCTTTGAATATTTCATTAGGCAGATAATTAGACACCTCAGCGGGGTTACTGTCAGCTGGTGAGGGAACCAAACGGACTACCCACAATCCCACTTTAAGTGGCAGAGGCACAGACACACCTCCAAACCTCCATGGCTGCCGAGCTTCAGGTTCCTCTCCCCTTCCCATCTTGAACACTTTGAAGGATGTTCTGTATATACAGTGTCAATTCCCTTTTGAATCTCAGGCACCCCCCACATACTGGAATTTGCCATCACTACCCTCTGACTCCTCCCCTTCTCTCTGCATACATATTAGAGTGGTACTAGATTATTCAACCATACATTGGCATCATACAAGAATTGTTTTTGTACCGGGGAAACAGCAAGTACACTGAAAATATGACGTTAGACATGGAGCCAGACTTTCTTGGAGCTGCTGTGAATGATGCCAAGCTAGACTTTGTCCATCAAACTAAGGCCTTAGATCCATTTACTAATATTTTATGCAGCACATGATACTGAGGTAAGTCTTAAAAGAACCAATTGCAGATGCTGTGACATTCATTAAAGGGCTTAAAAAGGTGGAAACTTGCCCCACAACAGATACTGGGGAGCATTCAGTTGCATTGCCAAGTTTGGTTACAGGATAGTAGTTACCTGAATCAAATTAAAAGCAAATGTTCTGGAAGAGAGTATTATATCTATTCATTCAGCAGGCTTTACAAGCTACTGGATATGGTTAACATACCATGGATTTAAGGATGAAACCCTTTGTTTTTGCCTGGTTACTAATTCTGCCACTCTACTTCTAATTTGTGCATTATCAGATTAAATTGTCAGTATTATAATGTAGTTGAGGGACTTTTAAAGCAATTTGCCCATTTGTGTTATGAAGTTCCTGAAGGAGCTGAAGTACTTTTCATGGGTATGGTAGCTGATCCCTCCTGGGAGATGATGATGGATGCTGGATTGTCAAGTATGCTACTTGGGTTTTGTTTTTCTTCTGAACTCTCCTTAATGGCAGATCATCAGTTCCTGAGGCTGGCTGAAGATGCGGTTACACCTCATTGGCTAGTGCTTGAGCAGCCCTATACTGGCAAGAAGGTCCACCTCTCAGGGTGGAGTCTCCTGTGTATGTACAGATGGTATGTCCAGGACAGGACTCCGGCTTCTGACATTACACAACCTCTGCTCATTCCTCTTTCAAAACATTTCTTTCTGTCTGTGTGAATCAAAAGCTGCCTGGCTTCTGTGACCCGCAAAATGCTCATCAGAAATCCCCCTCTCTGGGGGATGGGCTTGGGACTCTAGGTCAAAAAATTTCAGCTGGAAAAGCAGAAACTAACGGGCAACCCCTCCCCCCCCCCGATGACCATGACTTTGGTGTTCAATTTCACAAATGCTTTCAGAACAGTGTGACTCCAGTCAGCGATAAGATAAATGAGTCTGATTCAATGCGGGCGCCCCCGGGGCCCGGGAGTAAGGGTCCTGGCCTGCTCTCGTGGTCAGATGGCGAGGCCTCATGTGTCTGCTCAGGCCTGACCTTAGCTGTTCTCCCTGCATGTGGTCTGTAATTAGCAGGGCCTCCTTAGCCACGTTCCTGGAGATAATGTTAGACCAATCACCGAGCTCTAGCCCCCCCCCTCTCACCCACGCTTCTCTGCCTATTACTTGGGAGATGATGGTGATTATTGCGGCAGCTCCTGTATAATAGGGGAGGGGGGATTACACCAGGGAAGATCTAGCGCAAAGAGAGGATCGTTTTCCTCGAAGAAGACATCAGCCTAAATCTGTCAAGAGAAGCTCTTGTGAACCTGGAACATCACTGCAACCTCTCAGGACAGCGATCCGGCTTCCTTTATGGCATCAAGCTCATCAACCAATTAACTCAATCAGACAAACAAGGGTCCTCAAGGCTTTAATACTACACCACATTTGTGCTCCTATGACCGTGAGCGTGTTAGAGACGAGACCCCAGCGCTGCTCACGTAGGTCTCCGAGGTGGTGCTATCCATCCGTTTTAGGCATGGACGCCGCTAGGCAAGTAGCAGTGTCAAGGATTCCCGTCGAGAGAGCCATTCTGCGGGGTGCCTTCTGTCACTCGCCTGTGGTCCCAAAAATAATCCTGGGGCGACCTGAGCCTCCCAGACATCGCGCTCCATACAGCCAACCCTGCAGCAGAGACGATCTATATTCAATTATGCCCGGAGGGGCCATATTGCTTTCCTGCCAGGCCGCCCCCCCACTCCCACCCCCTGCCAACCGCACAAGCTCAACCCCGACCCGTACACTAATAAATGCAACCAAAATTTAGTATTCAGCTCCTGTGGCATCATATCAGGGGAGCCCTATCTCAGCATAATCACCATTGGGGGGGGAGGGGGGGGGGTGCAGCTTGACTTAAAGAATTAAAGAAAACGGATAAGCATCGACCATCAAGCACTGCAAATCGGATGAGGAAGGGCGGGAAAAAAATGGCGAATTCTCCAAAGCAGACTAGCTCCTTCTAGCCAGACTAGAAGCTGAGATTCATACAGGCTCGTTCTTCTAATTGGATTAAAGGGGAAAAATGAAATAAGGCCGCGTGCCCTCCTGGAGGCAGAAGATAAAGGAGTTTCCATGTGAGAGTGGGGATGGCGTGCTTGGCTTTGTGTGTCCGATGAATCCTCTGGAGCACGAGGAGAAATGGATAGAATTGAAATGCCATAAGGCAGTAAGAGGTTTAGCTCTCCACGCGGCTAAACAACGTTTAGGAAGAATGACGTACGGGGCCGGTTCTATCTGCCGACCACCACCGGACACCCCTGGAGGAAGGTCCTCATCCAGGCATCGCAGCTGGCACAGGAGCAACAACTGGCTCCAGCTTTAAGGTTTGTAGTGAACTCACGGCAGGAAATATACAGTAAAATTCTGGGGATACAAACAGAGCTCCAGGCAATGGCCACATCCCCTCCCTGACACATCAGTGAGGGTGGCACAGCCCGAAGGCGTGTGGATGTGCAAAACCACGTCATTCACGGCTTCAGCAGCTCAGCTGCACAGGAGCTCGAAACAGCGGCGAGACCAGCATGCAAAGCCAGTGATGTAACCTCTTCAAGTGGCCAGACAAATTCAAGCAAAACATTTTTTTGCTATTCACAAACGTTTCATTGTCTCAGAAATAAAAATGAAGCCGCTTAATTAAACGCCCAACTTAAACGAGCCTCCTGTTCATGATCCCTTATTTCTTTTCATATCTCTTTCTTTGATATTGGGTTAGTAGGTAACAGATTGAGTAATGAACAAAGTCATCATATGGTCTTCATTTAAGCGCTGTTCACGGTTATGGCGTGTCTGTATAAATGCACAAAAAACACCAGGTTTTCCAGCCAGAAAAGTGTTTTGAGGTGGACATAACTGGAGGGGCCCCAGTACACGAGATGCATCAACGCAATTCCATATCATTTGTAATCCATCACTGGCAATTTCCAGCATCAAATCTGTGTTGAAGCCCAATTCACAGCAAATACAGCTGTGAACTTTCCTCATCTACATACCATGTTCAGATATTCAAATGGTCTCAAGAACAAGAAAAAAAATCTCCAAAGAAGATTATAATTCATATATCATAAAATGATATTTACAAGATTAACATCCTTGTACTGACAATGATAAGCAATATGGCTGAAAAACAACGTGCATTTTTAAAAACCTATTGCTTCAATGCTCATCGCTGTGCCCCCGCAATGGTGCTTTGATCCGGCTACGGGGAACTCCCCTGGCTATCAGCCACGTGCCTCTCGCCAAGAGGCAAGTCAGCGAGCATGACAGACACGTCGCTTTCTGCCGATCAGCAGCGTGGTCTTTGAGCACCGTCGCGTCTCGGAAGCGCGGCGCTTTCACGCCGTGTCATCATCCGGCATCTTGCATCACGGGCAGCCGCTACACGCTGATGCCCACCTCTGTGTTTCAGGAGGATGAAGGAATGATGAAGGAATGATGAAAGCTCAGCTTCCAGGGGTGCCGTGTGGCTTAGGGTATGGGGGGCTAACGCCATGCGCCAAAGACATAACCCCCCGCTGCCTCGTGCTTCAGGTTGAGGCTAAAAGACGAGATCAAACCCACCAAACTTATGTAAGAGAGAAGCAACTTCCTGATCAAGCCTGGCATATGAGATCGCCACCTAGTGAGGCCTAGAGGGAGGTGTGGCTGGTCTCCAGGACCCCCGATTTGTTTAGTTCACCTTTTAATCCCATACGCTAGTGGTTCCCAGCCCTTTGACTGGTTTATGTCGTACAAAAATTTCATGGACCGGTAAAGTGGTCGGCGGGTGGGGGTTATGCGGGAATGAGGTGGGATAGCGGCAGATAGATTGGCGATATTTTTCAGATGCACACAGAACACATGAACGTCAGGGATCATAAACAAACAAACAGAAAAATATACTGTTTATTTTTGGAAATGAACTAAGCCCGTATATACTGGGCACTAAGCAGGAGTGGGAACCCAGACTCTACTCTGCAATCAGACATGTTACTTAGGAGTGAGAGGCTGAGCCTCAGAGGTCAGCCAAGCCGAGTCACCGGAGAGGACTAAACGGCCAGGGGCCCATGACATTTTACCGAAACCGGCTCCGGCGATCGGCACTGATCCCGTGTGCTTGAAGCTCATTACCCCAAGTACTGTTTCACCCCCATGAAAACATTCATGCCCAAAAGGATCAGAGAAATAATCCATCCATATTTCAAGCACTTACCCAGTGAAGGGTCACCAAGAGCCTCAAGCCCATCATAAGAAGCACAGGGGAAAAAGGAGGGGACACCCAGGACAGGACTGCAGCCCATCGCAGGGCGCACACACACACACACACACACACACACACACACACACACACTCAGGATTGAAACCCTCCACCCCTGAAGGTATATGGTGACATCACTACCCACTGAGCCGCCGTGCTGCCAGACCAGACAAATAATAGCAGGGCTAAATGTACAAGGCACTGCTTCAGTGATCCTGGGCTTGGCGGCCAGATTCTCCATTCCAAAACCCCAGTGGCAGTAATTAGTTTAAAAAGTTGGGAAATGAGGGTTAGAGGAATGGGTGTGGACTTTATGCCACACTGCTGCTGTATACCAGGGAGAGTAAGTGCCTGATACTGCAGGCAAGTAAATCAGGTTCATGCTCAGTGAGGTATCCAGGTCTGGTCGCTGTTTTACTGAATGGCAGTGAAGGAAACTCTACTTTCAGTAGTCAATGATAAGGGTTTTCACCTAATGAGCAGTGGCTGGGTCAGTCTGCAATCCCTGTCAGCCATTTATTTTTTGATGATAAAAATCCCATTGTCATTACTTACAATGTGAAAAAAACATATAAGGATGAAAGTATACAGTGAAAAATGAAGTGTGCTGGCCTGGGGTATCAGCTCTTCAAAGAATCGAGTGATGATGAAGTCGCCCAGAGAGAGGGGGCGTCTGTCAGAATGGCTGTCAAGCGGCAACTGTTACACACCTACGCAGTTCAATTGCAATAACGTCGTGAAATAAACCCGCCTAGGCGAGAGACGGCTTTAGATACATGGCCGTGTAAAACAGCCATGATTACTTGAATCGACAGTCGTGTACAGATAATCTATTATATTGGCACGGACCCTTCCCCCAGTCTGTTTAATTAATTTTATTCCATTTTTAACTTTATTTAACTTGCCTACATCAAACCTCCTATATAGGAATGAGAAACAGGTCTGATAACACATACATCATAACAGGGAAAGCTCGATTAAATGATCAGCAGTAATTCAAATTAACTTAGACATGCGTCTGTATGCTTAATATGCTAAATAAACCGTGACAAAATATAACTCAGTCCCAGATGGCAGATAAGCTCAGCCTGAACGTACAGTGACACATGACACGTTCATGGTTGTAGACGAGTGCTCCTCGCTGTAGACGAACACGCTCTTTTGCTGTGACGGCTCTTCATCGCCATCAACACTAGGTCACGTGATCCAAGATCAGCAAGCAGACAGAAGACGGAGGACGTGGCTTTCAGCAGCAGTCAGTCTGCGTTGCAGACATGGATCAATTGCTAGAAAAATACCTGCAGGATAACCCTTAAAGCCGAACGGCACTACAGCCGACACAAACGGGGAGAAAGGCAACGGAATGGCTGAATTCATTTTTATGATGTGCAACACAGGGGGAGTTATTTGTCTTTGGGATTTTATTAGATTTTTATTTGGAGGAATGAAATAAAAGAATTGCTCAGACTGACGGAAGATGAGGGACCTCATTCGATCAGGCCACGTAATTGGACAACAAAAATGCAGCTACTAATTAGAAATATATAAATAGGCCTTGCTCTGTAGACATCTCTAGCCTGTATGTTCTTTTAACCTATTTTCTTCTGAATCGAGACTTGATTCAACATTTTTTATCTCCCCTAAGCTGAAACAAGCACCAAATGAATTTCCTATTTGCCCCTGCTCCTAGCAGCTACATTGGAACAAGACGAAGCAGACCATGAGGCTGACGAATCTCTCGTGATCGGCTGTAATGAAGGCTGGTCCCGCAGCAAACTCCCGTCTTTGTTTTTAAAGTGGGAAGTGATTTCAGCACCAACAGCGGATGCCACAACTGTACATCATCCTCATCTCCACAGCAAAGAGTACCGTGGCAACCTTCTGACCAAGAGCATACACCTGAAAACTATACGGATGCATTCTATATGCGTGCCATTAGACTCTATAACTCAACCGCCTATGACAGACCTGTGGTGACTATCTAGCATTAGACATAACATATGGGCACCAATGCACTGTCTGTATCAAGCCAAACATCTGCAAATGATATGAAAATGGCAGGTGGACGGAGGGAGTGTAAATCGTTTAGCAACACAACACACCGAAAGGATGAGAAAGAGTCACAAAGACATGGTGCCATTCGTTATGAGGCTTATTCAAGAACGCTGCAATTAAGGGAGCACGATTATGGGCAGGCGGCTAATGCGCCCATCTCACTCCCCCTCTGGGGCCGTGTGAGATCAGGCATGCGGCACCGCGGGCATCCATCAAATGCTCATCTGCCGCGATCCATTTATCGATCTCCGCTAAGTCGTGTTCCGGGCTTATCAGGGATCGTTTTACCCATCAGGATGCTGTGATCAGGAACTTCTTACAGTGAGAAATGTAGCTTATATACCTCCAGGTTTACTGAGATTTTTTCAGAAAAGCGAAGGACATTCAAGGTGCTCAAAGAAATGGATATGTAACGGATTCAATGCAAGCCACCTGTGCAGTTTGACAACTCAAAAGCAAATCGATCAGGTCTTGAGTTTCTAAGGCAGTAAATGTGGTCAACCCAAGTTCAAGGACCCTGAAACGGTCAACGTTGCCTCTTTGAGTCATGAGCTAACTGTGAGAGGCAGTTCTAGACTGCTGTACCTCCTTGGCTGGGTAAACCAGGAGAAAAATGAAAAACAACAGATAAGATAAAACAAATAAAAGCAATACCCATTCTGAAGCAGAAGTAATTGAAATCACTCGTGAAAGTGTTCAATTCACCAGAAGCGCAGGCTGTTGCAGCCTGCACGGAATTTCCACTCGACAGCCTGAATAATTAACTAGCCTCCAGTGTGTCAAAGATAATAAAGATTCTGTGAAAATCCTGTGAAATAGGTGTCCTTGAGGGGGGACAAATGCAGTAGGAGAAAGGTTTGGGTTTAAATATGCCGCTACTGCAAGTGAAAGTCCGGAATTCCTTCCTAGTCACAGTTGTTCTACAGTTCATGGAATTAGCAGGATATGCATGATTAGCTTAACCTGAAGTCTGCAGAAGTTGCCAGTAGTAACTGAGGAGTGTTCCCCCTCCTTTGCTGGAGTTTACTCAGTGTTTACAATGCCGGTAAACAGCCAGCACTGTTCCTGTTTTCCTTACCAGTCTTTGCTCTCATTGGCAGCGCGACAGAAACAGGAAAGGTTTATTTACTATTGTTCTTGATGGCGCAGTGGACAGACGATTATGCGAAGCTTTCCAGAAGCTTCCCAGTTATGCTAATCACTGGAAACATGACTGAAATAGGCCGAGGAAGTCCTGCAGCTTCTGCTTCCTTCGCATACATGTATATTATATACGTGAAAACCCAGAAGTTATTCATGAACAGATCTCTACTGTAAGTCTGAGTCCTCAAGACAGACAGCTGAGGTCTGGTTACGCACATGATTAAGCAGACATCAGAAAAGTCTAGTTCTTTAGTGTCTGCCAGTATTAACAAAAAACAGACAACACATCAAACTGAACTACAAGTATTTCTGCGAGTAAAGGGTGGAGGCAGCAGGTCCCCCTGAGAAGCTGGACGGGGAAGCTGTAGGCACTCCACAGACCTCACCTTGGCCTTCCCGGTGCTCTGCAGGATGTGCACGAGGGCACACGCCATCTCCTCCTTGCTCTTCACACTGAGGACGGGCTCTAGCACGGAGCACAGCAGCATGTAGCTGTTGGTGACGTACTCGGCAAACTCCTTGTACAGCTCCATGGGCAGAATGCTCATGCTCTGGTAGCGAGCCTTGATGCGGATCATAGGGCCGGGGGCTTTGCCCTTGTTGGGGGTCGGGGTGCTCACAGCGTACCACTTCTCGACAAACTGTCGGCCTGTCACCGCCAGGATAGGGATATTTACCAGCCCTATATAGTTGTTCTTGTCCTTCTTCTTCTTCTTGTCTGTCTCCTTGTAGAGGTGCACCGTAATGTTTTTAATGGCCGGCAGGTTGTTGAACTCAAAGTGCTCCCCCCAGAAGACATTGTCAGTTTTCAGCTTGCATGTAGTCCGTGCGTAGAGGGTGTCGTCCAGGCAAAGCTCGCAGAAGTACTTCTTCTTGGTCGGAAGGTCCTTGGCCTCGATGACCCACAGTCTTAGCATGTTCTCTATACGCCAACTATTGTCCTGTGAAAAGGGAGAAAGAGAGAGTCCTTTTCTGGGCCAACTCAAGGCAGAAAGAAAGCAACGTCAGATTTTCCAAGTAAAACATTAATCTATACAGCCATCCATTCATCTTCCAACTGCCCATCCAGTACAGGGTAAACCTGGAACCTATGCCAAGAACCACGGGGCAGGATGCCAGTCCAGGGCTCGCAAAGTACTGGTAATTTAAAAACAATTTACCTAACTACAAGTCTTTGGATTGTGGGAGAAGTTGTTGGCTTCTCAGAGATATACTTTGCAGACAAAAAAACACAAAGGACACCCAAGGAAACCTTTTTCACGTCAAATGCACCAAAATTAATTCATAAAAATGAATACTGTTTGTTTTAAACATATCAAAAATGAATTCATAATGACAAATGGATCAGCTTTCTAACTTGCAGGACAGTGAAATGCGATAAAGTATGAGAATTTAATATCATTGAAAAGTGCTGCTTTAAAGTGACATATATATAATTGACTGAAAAGGGCACTGAAGAGTAGATTTATCGCTGAGCCAGGGGAACATGATGCAAATGACAGAGCAGAGTACTTTTCTAATTAGCCAGCAATTTGTAAACTAAAGAACAATGAACGTGGCGCTGTCGAATTAGCATTCTGAAGTAAAAGAAAAAGGCAGCAGGATACTCTAACATTTTTTGCATAATTGTCTGCGTGTGCTTTTAGGGTGGGGTTCGGCCTGCTTACTGGGCTTTAACAGAACGCACCCGGTACTTCCTGACAGAGAGGGGTTTCTGTCCATATGGCTGATCTTGTCCCTACCGTATTTTCCACCTGCTCCATCATCGGGGTTACCCACCTGCTCCATCATCGGGGTTACCTGCCTACTCCATCACCGGGGTTACCCACCTGCTCCATCATCGGGGTTACCTGCCTACTCCATCACCAGGGTTACCCACCTGCTCCATCATCGGGGTTAGCCTCCTACTCCATCAAAGAGGTTACCTGCCTGCTTCATCACCAGGGTTAGCTGTCTGCTTTATCATCGGGGTTACCCACCTGCTCCCTCACCAGAGTAACCAACCTGCTCCATCGCTGGGGTTACTTGCCTGCTCCATCATTGGAGTTACCTGCCACACCTCCATCCTCACCTTGTTTGGGTGCACAGCTCTCCGCAGATTCTCCATCCACTTGTCCCTCTCCGCTGACGAGCGACAGGAGAAACATTTACTTCCCGTTGAGGTGGTCACCTGAAACAAGTAGACAATATATAAAATATACTAAAACTGGAAAATAAAATTCCTTTTTAGTTCTAATGCTTCTAGGGATCAATAAAGTACCATCTCATTGGATCTTTATTCATCACAGCATTGTTTAAGACTGAATCATACAGCTGGACGGTTTTCCTGAAGTCATCAAGGTTAAGTACCTCGCTTACAGCCCAGTCCCTCTGTGACCTGAACTAGCAACCATCAGGTTATGAGTGCAGCCCATTCACCCTACCATTATTATATAAAAATGGGACGCATTAAGCATCTACCCAATGACCCTGTAAAGCTATCAGTAATACTGGCGTCACCAACAACTCTGCCTAGTGTCCTCTGTTCCGAATCAAAAGTGAAGCAGTCGTTTCCATGCCCACTGCTCGGCCCAGATGGCAGAGGGCTCTCATTCTTACAGTCCCTAATTCCCCGTAAATGCCCTCACCCCCCCGTATGCAGCAACCAAGGCAATGAACTGGATAATGCCTAGAGGTAGGGGAACATGGTGGCCCAGCCAGGCGGGAAATGGGGTACCGGCAGGCAGCAGCCCTGGTAGCGACCAAACAGAGCAGTGTAAACAAAGGGAGGACAAGCCCCCGGGGGCCACCACGCTGCTCTGGCTTTGGCCATGCGACCCTCCCCCCGGGTGCCATCTCTCTTAAATTGTCAGCCAGACGACTTTAAATCAGATCCATTCGCTGTAGCGGCAAGTTTAGCCACAAGCACACATTTAATACATTTACCCTAATGGGGGCCGACCTGCTCAACTGAGACGTCAACAAATATCTGTCCTGCTCTGATCCGCTTTTCACAAAAACGAGAGTTCTGCCTTCAGCTGCAGCTTGACATTTTCACACCGACACTCTCTCTGTCTCACACATAAACACTCACTTTCACACTCCGACACATAAATACTCACCGTCATGCACACACTCTTTCCCTCCCATTCACACAGTCACCCACGTGCACTCTCCCCCTCGATCTCTCTCTCACACACACACACATGCACACACACATGCACACACACGTACACAGACACAAACACCGTTTCTCACTTTTCTATGTCTGCCTTTATCTCTTTCACACACACACACACAAACACCGTTTCTCACTTTTCTATGTCTGCCTTTCTCTCTTTCACACACGCACACACACACACACAGACACACACAGTTTTTATATATTATATAATTTATATATTATAATAATAATAATAAATTCAAACATTTAAACACACTCCTTAACCACACCCTCTCTCTCTCTCTCACACACACACACACACACACTTTCTCTCTCTCTCACACACACCGCATAAAAAGCACGGCTGCAGCTGCATAGATCTGATGAATGGGGGGGGGGGGGGCAGGCTGCGGCCGGACAGGCAGGAATAACGAGTGTCAGGGGCCCCAGCAGACATGGCATCAGCCCAGGCTCAGGCGGACTGCATGCGGAAAGAAATGAAGAGAAAGAGCTGGCATAGCATACTCAAGGAGCGAGGGGACACTGGGGCTATTACAGGGGCCTGGGGGCTGAGAGTACTCAGGGTGCGAGGGGACACTGGCTATTACAGGGGCCTGGGGACAGAGCATACCAAGGGAGCGAGGGGACACTGGCACTATTACAGGGGCCTGGAGACAGAGCATACCAAGGGAGCGAGGG
>JAODKC010000117.1:15427006-15437165 GCA_026777985.1 Mormyrops attenuatus | reverse complement strand
GAGCATAGCCAGGGAGCGAGGGGACACTGGCTATTACAGGGGCCTGGGGACAGAGCATACCCAGGGAGCGATGAGACACTGGGGCTATTACAGGGGCCTGGGGACAGAGCGTACCCAGGGAGCGAGGGGACACTGACTATTACAGGGGCCTGGGGACAGAGCGTAGCCAGGGAGCGAGGGGACACTGGGGCTATTACAGGGGCCTGGGGACAGAACGTACCCAGGGAGCGAGGGGACACTGGGGCTATTACAGGGGCCTGGAGACAGAGCATAGCCAGGGAGCGAGGGGACACTGGCTATTACAGGGGCCTGGGGACAGAGCATACCCAGGGAGCGAGGGGACACTGGGGCTATTACAGGGGCCTGGGGACAGAACATACCAAGGGAGAGAGGGGACACTGGGGCTATTACAGGGGCCTGGGGACAGAGCGTACCCAGGGAGCGAGGGGACACTGGGGCTATTACAGGGGCCAGAGGGCTGAGCGTACCCAGGGAGCGAGGGGACACTGGGACTATTACAAGGGCCTGGGGACAGAGCGTAGCCAGGGAGCGAGGGGACACTGGCTATTACAGGGGCCTGGGGACAGAGCATACCAAGGGAGCGAGGGGACACTGGGGCTATTACAGGGGCCTGGAGACAGAGCATACCAAGGGAGCGAGGGGACACTGGCTATTACAGGGGCCTGGAGACAGAGCATAGTCAGGGAATGAGGGGACACTGTGGCTATTACAGGGGCCTGGGGGCTGCGCAGCAGGCGCAGCGTAACTCCGAGGCCGCCTCTACCTCCGTGCCTAAAGAGGCACCAAAACAGAGCCGACAGACTCCAGTAAAGACACATTGCTCGGTTCTTAAAACAAATTCTGTCAAAACAATCTGATGTATTTATTTTTTGACATGACATGAAAAGCGCTTTCCCTCATAGTCCGGATTGTTACATCAGTCCCCTCTTGAGTGAATTCGTCACCGACTAACGGGACATGCGAGGGCTCGTTTGAGAGATGCTTTCTGCACTCAGAGGCACTAAATTTAGGCAAGAAGGCTAAAAAAGGGACATCTTCACAGAACAGCCGTTCCTGGCCTGAATTTCTCTAGCTCGACGATGCCTAAGAGATGCCGTGGATCCATGAGGCAGACTCTGCCTGACCGTCTAACAAATCGCTGATGCTGTATATGAGGCGTTTATGAAATGGGAGCAACGGCCATAAATATTTAATGTTTTGGCCGCCAGAGTAAATGGCTTCCTCAGGCAGACACTTTTGCAGTTTTAAGATAATTGGAGGCAGACTGAGCACTGGGTCAATACAACTAACAATAAATCTTATGCCGTATAAATGAGGCAGGCAGAAAGCAGACTGGGGTAAATGCGGGCTGGCTCTCGGATGCAGGCCGCCAGCAGTGACCACCGCAGGCTTTTGTGTATAATTAGGATGGGATGGATGGACTAGGGGGAGAGCAGGGGACTGGTGCTGGGTGAGGCAGGTATCGGCTCACCTCGAAGCAGTAGTCCTGGCCCAAGATGCTGCTGTGAACGGGCTTAATCACCACCTCCTCCTCCATGCTGAGGTCCAGAGCTTCCACCGCACTGCTGGGGCTGAGCAAAGACTCGTGGGAGCGAGATTCCTTCAGTTTCGGCATCAGATGGGACCTGCAGTGGCGGGAGGTCAGAGAGATGAGCATGGAGGACAGCGGCGCAACGGCCTGCATTTCTGCTATGCCGCACCAAAATACACGCACACATACACATACATGCACACACACACACGCACACACAGGCACACACACACACAGGCACACACACAGACACAGCCTCCATTCGTCTCTCCAAGACATCGTAGGGGTCACCTGTCAGTCTCTATGGGATTCTCTGGGAAGAACTGCATTTGAATTCAGAACTTCTGAGCATCCTACGAGTATATTAAACCCATTGAGCACATGATCAACAGTAAATCCGCTGTTCAGATATGTCACGAGCCCCGAATGGGTTGTTTAGTGGAGATAACAACCACGCTCTCAGTTTGAGAACTGCATACATCATAACAGGCCGAGTCCAGGGCTGCGTTTCCCAAAAGCTTTGTAGTGCTGCGATTTTCATAACTTCAGAGGTGCCCGGGGTGGTGGGCAGACCCACGGACAGATTAGCTTTCTGGGCTAAGCCCCTGATGTCTTAAGATCCCAGCAAAGCCCCTGTAACCGAACAGCATTTACAGTAGCAGTGATAAGTTAAAAACAAGAACAACAGACTTGAATTAGCTAATAATTCAGTGGAGGGGGGAGGACAGGAGTTACAGCTAAAATAAATGTACAATGATGAAATGCAGGGCGTCCTACATGTGAGCAGTAAAGCCTCCATGACAGTCAGGTGACAGTACACTTCTACAAATGTATTGGCATTGACAGGAAACTCACTGATGAAGCACTGATAGTGTCTCTTTAAGGATGAGAAAATGAGCTCTCGCTCCCTCTCTCTCTCTCGCTCTCCCTCTCTCTCTCTCTGTCGCTCTCTCCCTCTCTCTCTCACTCTCTCTCCCTCTCGCACTCTCCCCCTCTCTCTCTTTTGCTCTCCCTCTCTCTGTCGCTCTCCCTCTCTCTCACTCTCCCTCTTGCTCTCCCTCTCTCTGTCGCTTTCCCTCTCTCTCTCGCTCTCCCTATCTCTCTCTCTCTCTGTCGCTCCCTCTCTCTCTCTCGCTCTCCCTCTCTTTTGCTCTCCCTCTCTCTATCACTCTCCCTCTCTCTGTCGCTCTCCCTCTCTCTCTCCCTCCCTCTCTCTCTTGCTCTCCCTCTCTCTGTCGCTTTCCCTCTCTCTCTCGCTCTCCCTCCCTCTCTCGCTCTCCTTCTCTCTCTATTGCTCGCCCTCTCTCTTTTGCTCTCCCTCTCTTTTGCTCTCCCTTTCTCTGTCGCTCTCCCTCTCTCTCTCGCTCTCTCCCTCTCTCTCCCTTTCTCTCTTGCTCTCTCTCTCTCGCTCTCCCTCTCTCGCTCTCTCCCTCTCACTCTCTCTCTCTCTCTCGCTCTCCCTCTCTCTCTCTCGCCCTCCCTCTCTCTCTCTCTCTCTGTGTCCAGGAGACAATCCTGAGCAGCTATGCTTCCTGGGATCATCTGCTTGGGATTATTAGTAACTTTAGCCAAATTGCCGCTAGTGATCTATTGGGAATGGAGATATTTTATTACACCACACAAAAAAAAATTTTAGTGTGTGAACACAGTTCATTTGTATGGTGCTTTTGTTAAGCAGAGCAGACAACATACTTTAAATTTTCTTCTAAGAGTTCATATAATTTACTTGTTTCAAGGGTTTCTACTGTTGATTCGGGTTTGCGAAATGGACAGTCATATCAGTGAGTAAACCACCATTTAAGTAAAACAAGGTTTGTCTGTTTCATTTTTGACTATCTCAAAATTGTACTGCCTGATATTATTCCTGTTCTCCGAATGTTTCGCTCCTTAAAATCTGTATTAGTATTGGAGACAAAACATCGACTGGGCCCTGGTGAACAGCATGGAATAAAAAAATGCAATGAAACAGGGAAATAACAGACAAGACTGGGATTCAGGGCTTTTCATTGAGAGAATTAATTGACAGAAAAGGGCAAAGGCACATAACAGGCATACATCACAATTAGTATGTAAACAGTTTTGTTATAAAAGGTTTGTGCAAATTGTGTGAAAGGATTTCTGTGAGTTTCGGTCCACCCTTTCCTGTTAAGATCAGGGTATTGATGGTGCAGTGCTGTATCCAGGGACAGATCAGGGGATGCGCACAGTGACCCCATTCAGGGAGAGATCAGGGGATACGCACAGTGACCGCAGCCAGGGAGAGATCAGGGGATATGCACAGTGACCGCATCCAGGGAGAGATCATGGGATACACACAGTGACCGTAGCCAGGGAGAGATCAGGGAATACACATAGAGACCACTGACC
Organism: Mormyrops attenuatus; assembly: GCA_026777985.1. Taxonomy (NCBI): domain Eukaryota; kingdom Metazoa; phylum Chordata; class Actinopteri; order Osteoglossiformes; family Mormyridae; genus Mormyrops; species Mormyrops attenuatus. Next base: position 15,433,246 of record JAODKC010000117.1, on the reverse strand, counting down.
GGGAGAGATCAGGGGATACACACAGTGACTGCAGCCAGGAAGAGATCAGGGCATACACACAGTGACTGCAGCCAGGGAGCGATCAGAGGATACACACAGTGACTACAGTCAGGGAGAGACCAGGGGATACACACAGAGATTGCAGCCAGAGAGAGATCAGGGGATACACACAGTGACCACTGACCGGGAGAGATCAGGGGGATACACACAGTGACTGCAACCAGGTTGAGATTATGGGATACATACAGAGATTGCAGCCAGGGAGAGATCAGGGGATACATACAGAGACTGCACCCAGGGAGAGATCAGGGGATACACACAGTCACCGCAGCCAGGAAGAGATCAGGGGATACGCACAGTGACCGTAGCCAGGGAGAGATCAGGGGATACACACAGTGACCATAGCCAAGGAGAGATCAGGGGATACGCAGAGAGACCGCAGCCAGGGAGAGATCAGGGGATACACACAGTGACCGTAGCCAGGGAGAGATCAGGGGATACACACAGAGACCGCATCCAGGGAGAAATCAGGGGATACACACAGTGGCCGAAGTCAGGGAGAGACCAGGGGATATGCACAGTGACTGCAGCCAGAGAGAGATCAGAGAATACACACAGAGACCGCAGCCAGGGAGAGACCAGGGGATATACACAGTGACCACTGACCAGGAGAGATCAGGGGATACACACAGAGACTGCATCCAGGGAGAGATCAGGGGATACACACAGTGACCACTGACCGGGAGAGATCAGGGGATACACACAGAGACCGCATCCAGGGAGAGATCAGGGGATATGCACAGTGACCACTGACAGGTGCAGTGACAGCCAGTTTTTACAGTACATGATTTGAAAAGAGGAGTGATACATACATGGTACCAGCTGCCTCTCCCAAAGCTTGTCTGCAGCATGGCTCACACCTAACACACAGTTTTATAGATTAACACACATAAAATATGCTTAAGCCATTTAACACCTTTCCTTACTGGTTCAGTGTCAGTGATTTCGCAGGGATTTCAAGTCGAGCCCAAAGCCTCTGAGAACACCGTACAGCTTGTGCCATTTTCTTACAGCTCTTCTGAATTGTCAAAGTACATTTGCTGAAACCTTCCATTCTTTTCTCAAAACAGTAAACACCAAACCCAATTTTCAAACTACATCCACAAAACCTTTGACTCGTTGCGAAACTATTTTATCTTTGCTCAAAACCAAACATTGCTTTCAGATCACACATCAAGCCATTCTACATAAACACTTACACACTACAGCAAAAGTTTAAAAAAAATACCCCAAAACTATTGCTTACATATAGAGAAACGTTTACTTTGAATATGGTCGTCTGCATCTTCAGTTGAAAAATTGGAAATTAAATGACTATAAGTAAAAAAACGTGGACACTGAGACCTAGTCGATCTGCAAAAAAAAAGTATAAGTCAAACACACCTGTGCATTAAGATGTGATTCTTTATGGTTCTAAAACATTTTAAATGGGTTCATTTCCGCAAGTCTGTTTATTGCATGTAGGTTACATTATGTGTGGCATGGTGGTGCAGTGGTTAGCACTGTTGCCTCACGCCTCTGGGACTGGGGTTCAAGTCTCTGCCTGTGTGAAGTTTGTATGTTCTCCCTGTGTCATTGTGTGGCTTCCTCCAGGTTCTCCAGTTTCCCCCCACAGTCCAAAGACATGCTGAGGCTGATTGAAGTTACTAAATTGCCCATAGGTGTGCATGTGTGAGTGAATGGGGTGTGAGTGTGCCCTATGATGGACTGGCTCCCCATCCTGGGTTGTTCCCCGCCTTGTGCCCTATGATGGACTGGCCCCCCATCCTGGGTTGTTCCCCGCCTTGTGCCCTATGATGAACTGGCCCCCCATCCTGGGCTGTTCCTGTAGCTTCCAGGATAGGCGGTTTGGAAAATGGATGGCGTCACAAAATGCCAGGAACCATTAATCTTAAACCGAAAAGGCAGCAGCCCAACTATCCAATGAGAAGCTCTTCTGTTGAACAAGGCAGTGAAAATAACCAAATGTTAGAAGAAAGGCTCTTAATAAAAGGAGATGGGGTGGGGGAGCTAACGGTGGGGGTCTGCAGGCAGCACAAAGCTGGGACTCCAGCCGACATGGAGCGACTGCAGTGACCTGCAACTTGAAGCTGTATCCGGAAAGGATTCTGCTGCCATATTGCTGGTGAAAGAGCATCAATTTCCTCTCTTGTCCTATGATAACAATAATGGAAGCACCAGGGAGATTCTGAGCCTTGAAAAGGTTTAAACTTAGAAAAAACAAGTGCTTAGCAATGCTCACCTGCCTTTCCAGCTTTTTATTGTTGCCCTTAAAATTACAAACACAGCACAAATGGTAGGCACTAGGAAATATTCTCAAAAGGATGATTCTTTTCTGACTATCTGATTAGATCCCATTAGAAGCTTGGGTACATGGAAGAGGACAGGAAGACATTCAACCTTGGGGACAGACAGCAATTATGCAAATTACCTGACAATTTTATTTATCTCCTTGCAAACTCAATATCATGACCTTCAGCACAGCCCTGGCCGATGGTTCCTAGATGGTTCTTGAATCAGTAGAGCTAAGTGCCACTTGCACTCTGGCTGTCAGACTTTTCCAGCTCATCTTTGCCGCCCATCTAATTAAATCGGACTTATAATCACAATCTGTAAGTTCCTGTTTCAGCTGAGCCAAGCTGACAGTGTGACCACCGAGAAGGCCAATATGGAAGACAAACACATCCAGCAATTCAGAGGAATCCCACAATTAAAGTGAGGTGTCTCAGTGAGCACAGGCCAGAGCAGGGCAGGCGAGCACGAGCAGAGCGGGCAGAGCGGGCAGAGCGTGCAGAGCGGGGCAGGCGAGCGCAGGCAGAGCGGGGCAGGCGAGCGCGGGCAGAGCGTGCAGAGTGGGCAGAGCGTGTAGAGCGGAGCAGGCGAGCGCGGGCAGAGCATGCAGAGCGGGCAGAGCGGGGCAGGCGAGCGCCGGCAGAGCGGGGCAGGCGAGCGCGGGCAGAGCAGGGCAGGCGAGCGCGGGCAGGGCGTGCAGAGCGGGGCAGGGGAGCGCGGGCAGAGCGGGGCAGGCGAGCGCGGGCAGAGCGGGGCAGGGGAGCCCGGGCAGAGCAGGGCAGGCGAGCGCGGGCAGAGCAGGGCAGGCGAGCGCGGGCAAAGCGTGCAGAGATGGAATGCAGAGTTACAGCTGCATGTGGAGCGAAACCTGCAACTTTTTACTGATCCATATGCAACGGTGACACGGCTTTTCCCTACGTGCAGATCACACTGATTTAGAGCTGATTACAGTCGTGTTTATATTCATGAATATAATCATGTACATGAAAATCAAGAGTAAAAATTACTATGGTTTTTCCACATTTATATTCCAAAAAAATATTTCTGAGGACTAGAAAGAGAGAGGATGAGGCCAGAAATTTTTATGTTCATGTAATAATCCATACGATGTGCTACAAAAAGTTCCCTGGCAGCACTAGAGGGGAAGTGGATGAAGTCATCCTTCATCAGAAGGCAAGAATGAGTAGGTCCTTCAAGATATGGCAATTTCAAGGTACGTCAGCTGGAGCTAGCTAATTTCACGGATAACCTTTTCACTATTTTATATTTACAACATTTTCATGTTCTCTGATGACTGTGCCTGTACAAACCGATTTTTAACAAGGCAGAAATATACAAATTACACAAGAATACATGTTATGGTTTAGAATATAATTAAATGTCACTGATATCAAATAAATCATTCGTAATCAGACAGCAGGCCTCTAATTTCGACACGCCAGTAGCTATCAGGGTAAACGGGGGACAAAATCTTATTAACCTCTTCATTTTAAAACATAAACGAGTTCTGAGAAAAAAAATTTACTTTACAGTCTGAGATATGTAAGAATCTGACCACTTAAAAGGTCAGACGTTAATTAGAATTCAGCGCTTTGCCATTTAAATCTTCTGAAGAACATCTGGCCTGCATACAAGAAAAAAAGAATGAACTTGAATGAGGTACTTGTGGTATTCAAGACTCCACCACTCATGCAGCTGATGTAAACACATGAGGAACGGGGCTGCGTAGGCAGTTGGGGGTTCTAAAGTAGCTAGCCCATAACTCAAGGTGCAACCCGTTATGCTGCATCGGATGTCTAAGGTTAGGCCCATCCCAGAACCAAGCCAGAAAGGGCCCCTGTCAGTCGGAGGGAGCCCCAGTGAACCAGGCTCCTGTGAGTCAGACCTCAGCAAGTCAGGCCCCTGTGAGCCATGGCCGGGCCCCAGTGAACTGGTCCCCAGTGAACCGGTCCCCAGTGAGCCGGGTTCCTGTGAGCCTGGCCCTGGCACCCTGTGTCCTGCACAGCTACGACATGCGGCTGTGGGAGACCAGTGCTGTGAATCACTTTCACTGTTAGGAAGCCGGTGGTAATGGCTGGATCAGTGTAAACTGCTGTTACATTTCTATAAAGCTTTAATGAAATGCAAAAATCACGTGAAAAGCCATCCGGCGTTATAAGCGCGCCACTTCTCCGTGGCTAGATAATTAACCTCCCCCGAGTCCCTATCGAATTCGGCAGGCATCAGTATCACCCCGGCGACATGCAGCCTGCACGTCAGCGGGCCACGGATGTGCCTGGGGGGGTGCCGCCCCCCCTTTTTAATACGCTTGGGGAAAATCAATAAACACTTCATAACACGGATCTGTCGATTCCTGGCTAGCGGCACTTTGGTCTCCTGGTGACCTTGTCAGCTTTCAGAGACACCACGGAAGGATAACCCCCCCGTCCCCAAACAGGCCGGGCCTCCTGGCCCACAGAGAACCTCCATGCAGCTTCCATGACGACAAACGGAGTCTCCCAAATGACGGAGTCATGGAGATCTCACGGTGTCAGGTGAATCGTAGGATCTGGGAAACATTTCCCCTTTGGCCGCTTGCAGAACACAATAAAGACGTAATTATCCCACTCTACTCGTCTGGCAGCTATATATCATCTCCTCTGGCTCTCGAAGTGATGGTCAAGAGGCACGCCAGAATCTGCTCCTCATAATTGGTTGGCTTGTGGAGACCTCGCACGCTGGCCGTCGGCGCGTCAAGCCGCCCGGACGCAAGCGGCCGCCTGTCCGGATGACTGACACTGCTGCCAACTGTCAGACTGTCTGTTCTGGCCAGCCACCTCCCACACACTGCTTTTCCAGGCCGCCATGGAAGTCCACTGGCTCAGCTCTTTTTTTCTCTCCCCCCGCAATGTGTATTCAACATAACAAATCCCCGAGGAACTGAGAGGCTTACAGCAATTCTTTCCCCACCCCTCCCCCCCAGGAGTAAAGTTGGCTTAATTTGCTGGGTGCTGTGTTTCTGATAGCCACATATTTTTTTTTGTTTTGTTCCAAGAACAGCCTGTGTCCGCCTCCGCATGGTGGGGGATGCTGGTTAACCCCCGTTTTACAAAAGCGGCCGGAGTCCGACTACGCAGCAGCTTCAAAACAGAAACTGCGTGCAGGTTCAGTCTGAGCCACCCAGCTAACGAGCTGCTGGTTAGAGAGCCTCCCTAGCAAAGACACGTCCGGACAGAAACGGAAAGTCAGGAAAAAACACTGATCCTCGGGGGCTGGGAGGAACCCGGCTTTACGTGTCAGACCATAATTATTTGCCTGTATTTAGCTGATCCGACATTCAGCTACTAGTATATGTGACTTCAGAACTAAAAGAATTTAGCTACGGTTAATTTAAAAGAAATTAATAAAATTACTCTTGATTATCGAAATACCACTGATTTGGAATAGAAGCTCTCCAGGACAGCGACAGAGAGACTTTCTGGTTTTCTTACCTGTGAAGCAGTAATACCTCTTCCCTTCGAATGTATAAATGTGTAACGATTAGACAGATGGGATTTGAATTTTTTTGTTTTATAATAATGATGTCATTCTTTAGAAGGGAAAATGAAGTCCCACTGTCAGGGAATTTACAAGCGCAACGAGAAAGACAAGGCCGGAATGAAATCATGCATCCTAGGAACCCAACTAGACAAAAGGACGGTGACAGTATACAAGATTAAAAGACATTAGCAAACACGAAATCTGCAAGAGATTTTCCGGGTGGGGGGGGGGGGGGCGCCCCCCCCCCGCCGCGCCGGCGCGGGGCCTGCGCGCCGGCCGCGGCCACCCGCCCCCCGCGCCCCCCCCCCGCGCCCCCCCCCACCCCCCCCCCCCCCCCCCCCCGCACCACGGCACCCCCACCCCCACCAC
>JAODKC010000117.1:15409951-15422425 GCA_026777985.1 Mormyrops attenuatus | reverse complement strand
CCGCCGCCCGCCCCCCCCCCCCGCCCCCCCCCCCCCCCCACCCCCCCCCCCCCCCCCCCCCCCCCCCCCCCCGGGGGGGCGGGCCGCCCCCCCGGGGGCTCCTCAGCTTATTCAGCTTTTTCATAAAATGTTGAGATACAGATAAGAACTGCGATCTGCCAACACAAGGCAGGGCAGGACACTGTAAGTCGAATATCAACACAGATGATCTGTGAAACAATCTTAAGAAAAAAATCAATCGAACATACAATTTATCTGTGATCAGTGACATAATTTTATTTTTTTAATTATTCTAATCACAGAATATTGTTCAAATGTCACATGCATGTGTCTGCCGCTTCACTGACTGACTGCAGAGTTAACATTTTCCGGACTGTTTGGGATGTGCAACGAAATGTACATTTCTCAGTGAATTTCAGAAGGCATTTATAAAGACTGAATTATTTAGAAGTAAATAACGAAACAAATTCGAAGTTATACAAATTCAACCGAGCCACATGACGACACTCAGTATAAGAAATCAAAGTCACTAAAGAAAACCGCGTCCGTGGTTACAAGAAACCCAGTGGGAAATTTCTATCAAGTAATCTTTCGTTTTATCTTGAATTCCCCCTCAATTAAACAGCAATGCAGACCCGCACGACAGCCGACGACTCAGTATTACGCCGCTGCTATACAAAGAGCGTGCAGGATAACTTTAACCAAGGAGGGCAAAGTAAAAATACAAATCGTAAAAAATAATTCACATACAGGGAACTACGCAATAAGGCAAGTACGCAAGGGTCATACTGCTCACGACAGCAATTAAAACGCTGGTAATATGAAGGACTTTAGGAGAGAACCCTAGCTGCATGCCATATCCATTCCATTTCTGATTTATGATAAATCAGCTGAGGACTGCGACCGGTCCCTTCCGATCAAGGTACTGAGACCTGTACCTAAGGCTTACCTGTCCACGTAAGAAGACAGCTGCGCGCATTTGTTACAGCAGAAGGTGTACTGTAACACGGACATTATTATAGGCGCTGCGCTCCCCCCGCTTCCTAAAAGTCTTTCTGCGTTGTACGGCGAAGGAGCCGGATCTGGGGCTGCTAACAGCACGGCTACACTCATCTGCAACCGAGATCCCAGCCCCGGCTCCCCGATAGATATGCTGCATGAGAGGTGTCCGCACAGACGGGATGGTACCAGCAAACCGAGTATTAAATACCCCCCTTCGCCGCGGCACCGCTAGATAATTAACCAACCCGGATCGCGCACGGAAAGATAATGCGGGCATTTCGTTCAGCTGATATTTCACTTTTCAAAGGTATCCGGACCGCAGAGATTAAGCGTCGCAGCGTTAAAAAATTACAAAGGCATTTTCAGTGTGTGGCCGGTTGTACATTTTTTGTTCACTTTCACCGCGATGAAACACCATTCGATTCCCCGTGTTACAGCTACAGTACAGTATGCTTTTTATTACTGCAATTCTTATATTTCCATAACATCCTCCATAATGTGTAAGTATCCCCACTAAATCAGGTATCGCATTTGATATTAAAACTCCGATCGCACAAGAGGCGTAAGGAATAAATCAAAGCGTATCATATTATGAATAAGCCTCAAAAGCAACTGAAAACAAAGTACAGGTAATTTTCCTTCTCTCCTTAAGATAACACCAATCACTAGTACATAAGGAAAATGAACTATATTATTGTTGTAACTATAAACCATTTAAGTACAACATACAAAAAGCCATAAGCACTTACGGTATATTAAAGCGATGAAACATTGCAGCCCGGAGAGAATCGCTGATTCCCGAAGGTGCGGGTTTCCAAAAACGTGGCCATTTCTGTTTAACTGATCTTATCCCTGTATGCGACTGTTTTAAGATCAGCACAAACGTGCAAAGCGACGGTGTTCGGGGCCGGCCTCTCGGCTCGGCTCGGCTGGGCTCGGCTCGGCTCGTACACACCCCGGGGACAAGGTGCCGCGTTTGAAACACACCCTCCGCCCAAATCGCACGCATCGCATTTAAAAGGACAGCGCTCCATTTCCCAAGGTCTCTGTCCTTCGTGCTGAAGATTCCGAAAAATACATGTATTATATAGGCCATATACCCTGGTGAAATTGGCCGATCGCATTGCATTCCTTAAAAAAAATAAAGTTAATTGCATAATCCAATGTTAACGTAAATACGATAAATAAATAGGTCTGCATTTTCAACAACACAATGCAAATTTCAAATAAGTAAGAAAGTCATTTTCTTTTTTTTTGCGCGAAAGTCATTTTAATTAAAATAAGAGAGTTATAATTCGACTGTAATTCGAATTTCCTGCTCGTTGTTCGGGCGCTACCTTGCCTTGTCCTTTTACATGAGTGATCCGTCCCCAAACTGGACATGCCTGCACTCAACACGTTTGCATCGTCATCGCCAGCCTGACAGACCAAACTGCTTCATTTCATTCATACCAAGAAACATCAGCGCAAAAGACCATCTTCACTCTGGCCTTTCTGCTGCATTTATACACGCAGGTTGTTTATGAACTGGACTTGGAAATAACGCATTTAAGTACATACAGTAATAGCGAAATGTCAGATTATGAAGTACAAATGTCAATAATTTACCTAGAGGGACCTACAAATAAATGTGATGTGTTTTAGCATCGTAGACACCCATTAATATCCACCGTTTTATACCCAGGCAGCATTACCTCTCGGTTTAAGTATGTCGAAGGACGCTGATGGCGGCGTTATACTTGGAAACGTATCCGCCGCTCCCACCGCTTCGTGTGTTAAGATCGTTAATTGCCGTTTTTATCTGGGCGGTTTTGGATGCTATGCCGAGAGATTAGTCATGGCAACTAATAATTCCTATTTTTATTTACATTACCACCCTATGATCGCCATACACTATGTCTAGTTCCATCCCAGTTCGCGCCTCTTCTCACTGTACAGCACCTTCGGTTTGACCCAAACTTAAAATATACCGGTTTTATAAACGCATATTTACTCCTCTCCTAATCAAGCATGTTATGTTCAAGTGTTTAGTTTTTACTGTGCGCTATAAACTGCATACCTCACGCAACCTTTCCTGAGACTGATTATACTGTGCATTATACTTCACTGAGAAAAAAATAAATCATCTGTTGGATTCACCGACTCTATTTAAATCGTCTGGATTATACAATCTGAGAAGTGACACCTATAGAAAATCAGGCGTGTCTAACAAAATCACTACATACAACTGAACACAACAATTGTTATATATTAAAATAATCCAAATATAACATCCTTAAAAGTCTTTTGTCTTTTGTTTGTACCCTTAATTAATTTTCCAGTAACTAGAATGATATAACATGATACATTTGTATTACATGATGAGCCAATAAAATATTTAAAAAGAAAAAATGAAAGACCACACTGGACTGGAAGCTTAAAGAATAGATTTCTTAGAGTAGAGACTTGGTTGTGGTGAAAGCCCTTGTGTAAGGTTATTTCACAGATAGCCATTTCACACCGGGGCCGGTGCCCTGGCCGAGGCTAAATTCCGGCCCCGTCGGTGTAGAGTGAGCTGTGGACGATTTGGTGAGATGGTGCTTCGCAGAGTAAGCGCAGCCAGGAAGGCAATTCACACTTTTTCCTGGTGGAAAAGCGGTACAGGGAAAATGACAGTTTACTTTGGCATCGCAAGCTGATTTGAACCATTTCACAGCTGAAGAGCAGCGTGGTGAGTGTGACTTAAAAGCTTCAGTCACCACATGCAGTCCGTGACCAACTGCAGTGCCTGCGATGGGTACTGCACCCCATCTTGTCGCATTTCTAAATAGTCTTTGTTCCTTTTTCGCAGAGGAATGCTTCCACATCATGTTCAGGGTGGGCATTAAGTTATGAACTGGGCTCCTAATCAAATCTTTAATTATCATGGGTAATTTTCCAGGAGTTCCCATAGTCAAAATAGAGTTTTATCACCACTATTAAAAATGACAATGCGTGTCAAGCGGTGCTGCTATAAGATGAAAACCACCAACTCTCTCACCAGCAACTAGTGAATTACATGCCAGATGTGGTGTATCTAAAGAGCTTGTTTTGAGTACCCTATCCAGACACTTATGTTAACCAGAAATGCCATGCAGCATCACGGCGAGTCTAGGGCCAATCGCAGGAAACATTGGGCATGTTTTTGAGTAGCTGGAGGGAAACCCCCACAGAGGGAGCAGCACACACACAGAATTCGAGGCGAGAAAGGAGCCCGCACCACATGCTACAGGGCCGCGCGCTACAGGGCCGCGCGCTACAGGGCCGCGCGCTACAGAGCCGCGCGCTACAGAGCCACGCGCTACGTCACCTCGCCACCTGTTTCATCCCATCTTCTTATTTAATGGATTACTTGGATTGTCGATTGCAGCAATATCAGAAACAAATGTCCAAATAAACGTAATGCAGCTGTTGCAGAAAAGGGAGGAGTATTTGACATTCAAAAAGCACTCATCCATATATCTGGTTTCAATAACCAATTATCCGGTTCAGGGTGCCAACGAGATAGCAGCATATCCCAGGAAGTACAGGGCGTGGGGAAACCCCGGACAAAATGCCAGTATTCAAGAAACACGCACTTAAAGCAATATTAGCTCTATTTTTCCAGAAGTTGCTCCACTGGTCACTAACATCCTGGACCCGGTTTCTCGTGACCTTCTTAACGCAATGTTGTTCGTAAGCTCTATGTTAAAAGATAGTGAAGTAGTGAAAGTTGTGAAGGTTTTGAGTAACCGGGTCCTGGTCTTTAACCTGACTAACACGGTTAGAAGCCAACGATCTTGTCGGTGCATGTCTCATTTGCTAAATGGTGACACCAAAGAGGCGTTTTTTAGATTCAATTAAATTCTCTGTACTTCGTACTTAAAACTCTCAATCTATAAAAAGTTCCCGCTGGCATTTCTTAAACCAACCCAAAGCAGCACAAACGATTTCAGCACCACCACATCTGCTCTGATAGTGTAAATATCTGCTAGTGCAGCTGATCGTCAGCTGCTACGAGGCAAAATAAACAGCTTCTCTTCACCAGGCTGAACGATCAACATCTAAACTGTGCCTGTGTAACCTGGACCCAGTGAGGTGGTGACCCTTATGGATCTGTCCACCAATAATACGCTGTGTACTGCACCCTGGGGACTTTTCTGACCCGGTTTCTGCGCTGTCCTATCATGTGCCTTCGCTGGTTCTCCTCGCAAAGCAGACTGGCTGTTAGCTCTGCCGTGGTTGCCCGGTCTCTGCGCTGTCCTATCATGGGGCTTCGCTGGTTCTCCTCGCAAAGCAGACTGGCTGTTAGCTCTGCCGCGGTTGCCTGGTCTCTGCTCTGTCCTATCATGTGCCTTCGCTGGTTCTCCTCGCAAAGCAGACTCTGGCTGTTAGCTCTGCCGTGGTTGCCCGGTCTCTGCGCTGTCCTATCATGGGGCTTCGCTGGCTCTCCTCGCTCTGCCTTCACAGGCCCAGGCCTGCTTGTCCTACTGGCCTGTGTTGTGGCCCCTAGGCCCCAGGAAACTCGCCTCCCTCCAGAGCTGTGCATTCCTCAGAGAATATGTGGCCGATCAGCCGTATCGGTCGGGGGGTGGATTTGGACAGCTTGACTCCCCAAGGAGCAGCAATGTCAGTTTTGAGTATGAAACACATCCAGACATATCCCTCACTCAGAGACCTTATATAAAAACTGACATTAAAAATCAGACATGACCAAATATGTTTGTAAGAGAAATTTGGAAATTTGGGATGAAATCTACAACAGATTATAAAAACAATGAATCAAGAAACTGCATATATCAAGTTGCGTGCTCATGTGAAGGTACATTTTCATATCATCATTAGTGATGGATTAATCCCTATATTTGTGCACCTGAACACACCCGACTACACACCCTTCCCACTGGTAAATACCAGTATATCTTTATAAATGTTAAAGCTGACTGGGTGCAAACATTACCTATTAGATAATGTTTTCCAGGAGTTCCCCATAGTTTAATTAGAATTGTATTGTCACGATTAAAAATGACAATGTTTGTTAAGATGTGAAACACGAAAACCAGCAGCTCACCAGTGACTAGGTGTAAAACTCACTGAGTGAACACTACTGTAATATAAAGTCATAGCAAAGGTAAAACATAAATGTATAAAAGTCGATGCTGGCGAGATCTTGGCTTGTTTGGATTGTTGTTGACTGACATCATATCCACAACTGAAATGTACTAATGTTTTATAAAAGGAGAATCATCTGGGCTTGTCAGCAGATTCACAGAGGGCAAGATGAAGGTGTGGTTATAGTGCTGGTGTGTGTCTATAATAACATCTGCAGAAGTCATCTGCCGATGAGAAAATGTGTCTGGGAACTGAAATTCTGTATATAACAGGGAGGGGGGGGGTTAAAGAATGGAATAATTCATTAATGAACAACGTAGAGTATGTACTGTACTGTGACATTTCTGTCCATGTTTACCAGCCTATTGCGCATTTACCCTACTTCATATAAAGTGGTTTTATCATAAGCAAACAACTAAGACTGTGTATTTACACCTGGCTGGTTAAAAAGTAACCAAAATGCCAAGGTGAACCCTGCACATGAATGACATTAGCTCTCCCTTGGGCACCAAGTTTAATTTTAATTCATCAAAGCTTATGGTAGAAACCTACATTGATTTTATATTATATATTGTTTTTTATGATGCTAAATTAAATATCTTATGAAATACTTTTATACTTACGTAGCAAAATTACTTTACACATTAAAATACTATAAATATAATATGTTTCGGGACATTTAGGAAAGGAAAGGGCCAAGGACTCTACAGAAATCTAGAGTGCCGCTTCATTAAATCAGCTCCAAAGATATATCGTTACACTCAGGTACTCAAAGTAAACTACTACATATGATTATCATTGTGGCATCATGCCTGTAGTGTTTGAGGTGTGAATCCTGCTGTTGTGCGTGTGGAGTCTGCATGTTCTTCGCCATGACTGTGGGCTTCCTGTAGGTACTCCGCTTTCCTCCCACAGCCCAGAGACGGGCAGGCACGTGTATCTATCACTGCCCCGTAGCGTGAGTGTGTCCCTGTGTCCCCCCCGTGGTCCCTCAGGGAACGCAAGCCTGGGACAGGTTTGCTCTGGCACCTCGGTCACCCTGACCAGGAAAACTGGATTAATAGAATTATAAGTAAATATTTAACATAGGTCAAATATGACCAGCAGAGAATGAATGGTTTGATTTTTTTATTTTATTCAAAAGGACACAGCAAACACCTTCTATTTACTTTGAAAGAGTTAGGAGAACCAAGTAACCGTCCACAAATATATCTTTCTCAGTCCTTCCATTGTAGCGTTGATCATTTATAACTGCTGCTAAGTATGCTATCACGTTTGCAAAAAAGAAACCGTTTCCCTGTTTGTGAACAAGGTAGCAGCTAATGTAGCAACAGAGTACAAAGGTTGTGATGATAAAAACGATCATTTTTAAAGTGTTACTGTTTTGGATACATTGTCCAGCTGCACACAGACAGCATTGCATCATTACACCCACAGTGGTGTCCCAGGACTAGACATCGCTCTGTGTGGGATCAGCAGACTATGTTAGTACCGAAGGAAGCCTCTGTACACTGCAAAGCACTAAAGGCTGTTGCGTCACAGATTCTTATCTCCTTCTAAACATGCCTGTTGGGATGCATACAGCTCGTCCAGCAGCGCTGTCCTCTTCATGCTATCTCTGCTATTTCCATTCTGCTCCCAGTGGTGCCCAGCTTTAATATACAGTTGGCTTCTGTATTTTCTGAACACATATGGTACGTATCAGCAGTGTTTGCTCATTCAAGCCCCCGCTTAGTTCAAATGAAACTCTTTCTTTAACACCTTCCCATATGAAGCACTAATGGTGTTTTTCAATGTTTTCACACTGTTCGCGACAATTAATTATTTCATTTTACGGGTGTAAAAAATTTTTTTAATGAGCTTTTTTTACAAGGCGGTTCATAAAGTCCATTTTATGGGGTTTTCATACTGTAAAGTTATTCCCTTCCTCATCTCTCATCCTCCGTCTGTATGACACTGCTGATGCAATCAGACCTGAGCTTAACCAAATAACTGGAGATTGAAAGCTAAGCTCCTCACTTCGGCTCTAGCTGTCACTGCTGAATAATAAGCCTAGAATCATCCACCAAGAGAAAACAAAATCAATCAAACAAAACTTCAAAGGTCAGCAGGCGAAAGCAAACTATGTGCTTAGAAGCCATGAGCACGATTCTGAGACACATTGCAAGCACACCGGCTGCAGCACGAATTTGTCAGAAAAAAAAACAAATAGGGGCCTCATCCTCATATAAAATGAATGAGCCCAGACATTCCCCATTCCCAGCATGCATCAATTTTCCAGTTGGCGTGAAGCCCCACAGACAGCCAAACAACAAGTACAGAGAAAACGCAAACTGTGCGACCGAGATACTCCCTCCGCTGAACGATTACAGAGGCGAACAAACACAACTCCGTCTGTATTTTCTTTATATCTGCTAAAACATCCATTGAGATAGTAATTATCTTAATTATCTAAGTAATTATCATAAGATGAGCCTCTCACGCCATTCGGCGTTGAAAATAGAGACCATGACGTTCGCACTGTGTAATGAAGACCAATGAATGAAATTAAACCTGCTGTAACTTAAATGGCACTTTATGAATAATATAGTGCGTGTGTAGTATTTTCGGAATAATTATTGAACAATACATATTTTTATAACACCAGATTACACATGAATAAAATTATACATATGTGCATAGAAATAATTGCATATTTAGAACAGATTTATTCATGTTTTGGTCTGTTATTTCTGCTCCAGAATGTTTTCTGAGATATTTTTTGGAAATTTTGGGCTTCTGTCCCACAGCGGCCCAGCTCCACATCCCTGCCCTGTTTGCACAGCTCTGTTTGTAGATGAGTGCGGCAGAAACAAGCCTGTTATTCATCTCCCACCCTGCCCAGGTCAAAGACCACGCCGGCGTCAATATCTGACCGTGAGAGCTGGCATGTTTGGGTCAGCAGGTAACTTGGAGTCAAAGCTGCACTCCTTACTCACCCTAACAAACAAAGGAGCTGGGTAGTTCCACATACTTCTTGCAAAACCAGAATGTGTTTGTGTTATTTCGTACATGAATGGAATACAGAGCGAGAGGCGAGAGGCACGGCCTGCAGCTACAGAAACATCCGTAACCTGTGACGAGAATCATGAGACCATTTCTATCGAGTACAAATAAATGTAGCACACATTCACAAAGAGTGACTGCAGAGGAGTTAACTGCATTTTCGTTTTCGATTTTTTTTCAGCTGTCGACTGCAGGTCACAACACTGCCCCTTTTGTGAGAAAGAAAAAAAACGAGATCAAAGTAAAAGGAAGCTCAGCCTGGAATTTGCATGGCAAAAAAAACATAGAGGAAGTGAACCAGTGCCTATGGTCACTCCACAAAATTATGACATTTTGTCTGCTTTGAATGTGAGGGACAGAGAGCCCTTTATCTCATTGCCGAGCATCTCACATCTGCAGATGACCTCGGAAATTAAGAATCAGATGATTTTATTTTTAGCAAATAGCTATTAGATACATCTTTCAGCATTATTTTTACAATCATGACTATCATGACTAAGAGTTCACGCTGAGTTTAATGTATTAGCATAAATAAGGCTCAGTGACGTCAGCACCTACAAAGGGCAGTGACTCCATCATCTACAGACCTTCAGAATGCTCAGGCACGCTCTACGCACACACACATGCATGTGGACACACACACATGCATGCACGTACACATGCATGCACACACGCACACGCACACACACACACGCTCACACACACACGCACACACACGCGCACATGCACACACACAGTCGTGTAATCATATCTTTTTGGGGATCGCTCATTCATTTCTTTGGGAAAAATTATAATGTTAACTATGACAACCTTAAACCTTACCCAGTCCTAACCATAAGTGACCAAACAAAATATAGTTTTTGCATTAGTTTTTTCATTGCAGTCACAGATTTTTATAAGAGTTTTCCCATATGGGGACCAGGAAAACGGGTATTAATCACGTTGTGGGGACATTTGCTCGCCATAAGGTAAGGTATACCTGGACCACGCACACACACACATACACATGCATCCCAGTCTATAAATGGACCTGGAGCGGAACACTCACCAAGGATAAGCGGGTAGCTGGAGCCCTTTGCAGACGGACCGGGAAGCTGCAACTCAGGACTCCATGATCTCCCTGCCGCTTCCGCTCACGCAGAGTCCCAGCAAAAGCAGGACTCCTCTGTCGGGTCGGGACTCTCTCCCGCTGTCCTGCCCCCCCGCCCCACAGAACGGAGCCACTGCCCTAGTTCCTCTCTTCCCTCAAGTGGGCCACTGCCTCCCTTTCTCCCTCCGTACTCCCCACCTTCAGAGCCGGACCTTCGCTCCTTGCCTGTCCTCCCCTCTCTCCTACAGTGCGGGCTGCAATCTGTGCAGGGTGACAGAAGGTGAGGAGGGCGTGGCCCCGTGCTGGCCCCACCCCCTTATTCCCCCTTGGGGGTGGCGGCCTTTGTCCAGTCATCTGTATTTGACGCTGGGGGGCTGCTCCCTTGCGTATTCCCGGCGGAGGAGGTCACATGACACCTCTCTCACCAGGCGGTGATTATGTGGCCCCTGCTGGGAGGGGTGAAAGGGGGCTGGGTGATATAAGGACAAAGCCCCCCCCCCTCCATCACGTTGCTGGTCCCACCACCGCCTCTTCCAAAAAAAAATCTGCCTCCAGACAGGAGACAGAGAGCTCATGGCTGTTAATCCCACTATCAGCGGTGCCACACGCTGTCTGGGGGCCTAGCTCAGATGCTGGGCTGGGGAGATTTCCCACACGCCGCTCATTCCCCCATTTGTCCGGTGGCCCTCTGACGTAATGACGGCAATGATCTTGGCCGCAGAGCTGAGGGTGTCACGTCGAAATGTGAACCCGAAAGCAGAGGAGAAGCTCACCGTTATCAGCGTGAAGCTCGCGCACACACTAATTAGCACCCGCGTACAAACAAGCACCTGCAAATGTCAATTACATGGGCAAACTTGAGTAAAACATGGGCCATGTCTGTTAACGCAAATGAAGTATATTCAAGATTTGACAGGAATCTCTCACCTGGGTCTGTATAATCGAATACAAAATCCTGATTTTCTTTCCAAGACTCTGATGGTCTGGCCCCACTGGCGTATCGTAACAGCCCAACGCACAGAACAAACGTATGCATTATGCACGTAAGCAGATGTTAAACAAGAGGCCTGCAGATTTTGGAGGGTTGTCAAAGAAATATATTGAACACTAGCTCAGACAGTCATTTTTATCGTAAAGCCAGGAAAAAAGCCATTAAAACGGGGATTAAATGGAGAAACGAAATGCTAATACAAACAAAACCTATTGGCAAAATATGTGTCCATTGCACTTTGCTACCTGCAAGGTTACATTTTAATAAAATAAGGCAGCACGAATAAAAGGGAAATTGCGCATTACCAAGTCGGAGCAGAGGGTGTGAAGAGCGTGGTGAGAATGGGGAGACAAAACCTGCCAGCGTGCTAAACAGAGCCCCAGTGCAGCACAGAGGCCCCCATTTATAAAACTGGTGCAGTCCAATTTTTGAAAGTGTTTAGTGAAGAAGTAGGTCACACTATGTGCCGGGAGCTCTCTCGCTCGCTTTGCATTCTGAATCGTGTGCTACGGGGGACTCGCCATTGATCCTGGCTGAGTTCTAGACTTCTTCAAAGATCTGCTCCGGAGCTGATACAACGGTGACAAACTGCTCCTCTCTAAAAAACACATTCATAACCCAACAGAAAACTGAACATGACAAAATTTTCAATGTGAAGGAAATCAGGAGAGGAAATGGAGCCTCTGATCTGCCTCCAAGAATGATAAACCACAGAAAGCAGCACGGAAATGACCAGCAACCAAATGACCTGTCTGAAGGACATTACAGTCTATCACGTGTAGATGCCTAATGTACTGTATATATCCATCCATCCGTCTTCTAACTACTTATCCTGGTCGGGGTGGGGGGGCCTGTAATCTATCCCAGACCTCATAGGGCACAAGGCTGGGGCACAGCCTGGATGGAAAGACTGTATAGCTCCTGACCTAAATAAGTATCTTGGCATTATACATAATATTTATTTCGAAGTGCTGTAAAAGTTCAGCTGTTAAGCCCACCTTGCCATGGCTTTGTGGTTAGCCCAGCCCTTCCACCTTCCACTCTTTAGGTATAACATTTGTGCCTCTAACCTGTGCCTCTAACCTCTAACTTTGTGGTTAGCCCAGGCTTTCCACCTTCCACCCTTTAGGTATAACGTTTGTGCCTCTAAGCTGTGCCTGTAACCTCTAACTTTGTGGTTAGCCCAGCCCTTCCACCTTCCACTCTTTAGGTATAACATTTGTGCCTCTAACCTCTA
>JAODKC010000117.1:15399053-15409851 GCA_026777985.1 Mormyrops attenuatus | reverse complement strand
CTTTGTGGTTAGCCCAGCCCTTCCACCTTCCACTCTTTAGGTATAACATTTGTGCCTCTAACCTCTAACTTTGTGGTAAGCGCAGGCCTTCCACCTTCCACTCTTTAGGTATAACATTTGTGCCTCTAACCTCTAACTTTGTGGTTAGCGCAGGCCTTCCACCTTCCACTCTTTAGGTATAACATTTGTGCCTCTAACCTCTAACTTTTTGATTAGCGCAGGCCTTCCACCTTCCACTCTTTAGGTATAACATTTGTGCCTCTAACCTCTAACTTTTTGATTAGCGCAGGCCTTCCACCTTCCACTCTTTAGGTATAACATTTGTGCCTCTAACCTGTGACTCTAACCTCTAACTTTTTGATTAGCCCTTCCACCTTCTAAGCAGGTGGCTGTCAGTTTTAACTTTGACTTCAGCTCCCCTATTTTAGCCTGTGCGTTCTCATTGTTTTATCTTAAATAACTTTCCTTCTTACCATTTTCTTGTGGTAGTGGGTTAGGAGTTAGTTATTTTCATCCAGAAGGTTGTCGCTTTGAATCCAACGACCAGCAGTGTAATTTTATGAACTTGGGCTACTTGAGCAAAGCACTTAACCTGCATTCTAATCGGATGTGAATCTCAAACAGATGTCCGTGTTACAAATGTAAGCCACTCACTGTTAATAAGTATGCTTAAGTTTAGAATCTAGTGATCAAATTTTTGAGTTGTACGGGCAGATTAGAAGACGTGCTTCACTGGGTCTCTCTGAAGATTCAGCTTCTCTTTAATTGGCCAAATGTGCAGTTGGTATTACGTCCCAGTGTCGGCTCCAATTGGGTCAGAACAATCAGTCCATCGGGTGACCACAGCTCTGAAAATGGAGGCACTTATTAGCCTTTCTGAGTACCCCATAGAGCCAGGTTAGACTCAATAGAGAAACAGACTCTGTTTATCCAAAATCAGCTCTCTGACCTGACATGAGCTCTTGCAAGGAAATTCAGGGTGTAGATGGGAATTGTGTTTAAAACAACTCAGTTATCAAATTTGCTACTTTAGGATAGTAGAAATGTACTTTCTATAAGATTGCGAATATAATTTCCTTTCAAACCTTTATTTTATCAACATATATATTATTCAATAGTGTATTCTCTGTGTTTTTAATCACAATTTATATTTAGGATACTGGAAATTCATGTACTAGATCAGCTGAGATTGTAACGAATTTGCTATATGCCCACTGTTCTCAAATGACATCCTTGGAGAACAATTCCCAAATCTTTCTCCTGAGTTAACCCAAAACAAACAGCTGTTAGCTTTTAGACTCTCATATTATCTACAAAATGAAGGTCTTCTGCTAGTAAAGTCTTTAGATGAGTAATTTAAAAGTGTTTGGTTTTAATCCCTCTTAAGAGATAACATGAAGCACATCGCCTACAGAGCTCTCGCTGTCATTGAAAACCATGTTATTTGTCTTGTAATCTCTAACCCCCCCCCAAGCCCCATTTGTGCATTTAGCAGGTACATATTTCATGACAATTTTAATATTTATAAATATTCCTGAACTGGGACCAAATGACACTAAATAAAAACATCTGGTCCAAGTGAAGAATTATGCAGATTAGTAGGAAGCAGAGTTGCTGGTAATTTCTGACTCCTTGTGGACTGACTGCAACTTTTACCCAAGTAACTTATATAGGTTACACTTTTTTCACATTTCCTTCTTTCCCAGTTTCCAGGCGTGTATCTGATTTGGTTGTCCTCAGTGCCCCCCCCGTGCCCCGATACCGCACAAACAGGTGCAGATTCCCCCGACTCACTCCCCGTCTCGCCGGCTGCTTTATTTACCCGCTGCGGGTCACATGACGCCGGCTTTGACGCGCACGCCCCCGACTCCAATCCGAGGCACGACGCTGGTCACAGAATACTGCTGAGAAATGTTTAATGGTATGAGGAAAAAAAACAAAAACATTTTTACTGGTGTAAATAAAATGTAAAATACAAAAAAATTAAAATACCCATTATTATAAGCCTATTAATTCTCATTTTAATATTAATCTGAGACTATGCTGAAATAATGAATAACGAATAAAGTATGGATACAAACGCACATGTACGTCAATGTTTAGTTTCGCAGTTTTTCTGACTGGCGACCCAGCTGCAGAGTGTAGTTATTTCGACAATATCCTGAAATGTCCTTCACCCAGTGACTGCATTACAGTGTGTCCATCCACAGACAGGCGCCAGACACCTTATGTGTCATAGCTGTAAGCTCTCCAAATGCCAGAAGGTTATTTTCCATTTTTGCAATGGCTGAAGTAAACAGCTAGAGTACATTTACGACGTAGTGATGACATGAACACCGCTGCTGATTAGTTATGATCCTGCCGGACAGGCTATTCACAGATCTCTATGTGCTCAGGCTATACACTGATTTTACTGCTTAGCAGAAACCGTCGTACCAAGCAAGGCAGCTAGGAGGAACCACACAGATATTTTTGTCCTTCTTTACAGAGACTCTTATTAAAGAAGAAAACGTTTTGAATTTTTCCTCATTACATGTAAATTTGGACTTTCTGTAGTTTACAGGGAATCTTTTCACAAAATGCACAGCCACTGTACAATTGGGGTCATATTATGCTTGAGGTAACCCCAAAAGAGGCGGAAATCGCCCAGAAAGAGCTTTAAATGATTAATGGTCGTGCAGCATGAAAAAGGAAATGATCATACTGTGCAGCCACAGCCGCATTAAATAAGCACCTCACACATTTAACTGGTTAATTGAAGTGATAATCTGGGTAATAAGTCACCTCGTCCTGCATTCAGAAGCCTGAACGTCCCTGGAAAATCAACATCAATCCTACATCTACAGCTATTTTGCTCCAAGGGATGAATGTGCATTCATACGGGTAGCAGGAATCTGACAAAGACATGCTTCTATAAGCAAACAGACTGCTTCTTATG
Source organism: Mormyrops attenuatus (assembly GCA_026777985.1). Classification (NCBI taxonomy): domain Eukaryota; kingdom Metazoa; phylum Chordata; class Actinopteri; order Osteoglossiformes; family Mormyridae; genus Mormyrops; species Mormyrops attenuatus. The sequence goes on along the minus strand of JAODKC010000117.1, from coordinate 15,406,913 downwards.
GGTAAAGGTCCTCTCAAATGTTCATGGCATCTACTGGCACACTAAATTATAGCAATACTGCAAATTCTTTCCAGATGATTAAACGTAACTAATTAATAAATGATGATTAACAAGGATGTTGATGATGTCCAAAAATGTTATTGATGATGCCAGGGTATCATGTGACTGTGAAACGGGGAAATAATAGAATTCATCTTCGTCAAGATGACAACTTTGAAAGCTGTGATAGTCTTGGACCACACCTCAGCTACAAGGGATCCTGAAAAGAACATTCTCACCATGCAAGTATGCACAAGAGCAGGTTAAGAGAGAGTCTTATAATCTCCAATACCTATAATTAGGAGGGAGAATTTGCTGGATCCCAATTAGCTTTATTATTAAAACTGAAACAACTTACCATGAAACTACATCCAAATCAACACAAGCCTCTGGAAACACAGACTGATGGTAAATTGAGTACGGATTCCCTGGAGCAAAGTAAACATATCACAGCGTACACATACTTCCTGCAGTTGAGTACAATAATGTTAAATTATTCTTAAAGTTTAATTAATTTAAAAATGCATTTCAAGGAGCTATATGGTGAATTCACATTTTTTAATTAAATAATGTTTTTATTTCTCAGATATGACAGAGGAGCAAACGGAAGTCATTCATAATTTCTGCATGCAATTAGCAGAACGCGTCAGCAGCTGCGGCATGATAACAGATGGTGGCTTTTACTCTGCCAGCTACTCACTAAAGTTCAGATGTGGACAAAAGCAACATGGCGCAAAAAGCAGAAAGCCAGCAGCGGCTGTAGTACATGGGCGACGGCTCTGCTCTGTCCTGCTCTATCCCGCCGGAGTAACAGATGGAGTGAAACAATGGCAGCACAATCACAAAGAGGTCTAAGGGGTCCCCTAGACCCGATTCAGCATCACAAGCTTATCTCCCTGGGATTTACCTAGTATGCCAGCTCAGTTCCTGGCCAATGGGGACAGAGACGGCACACAAAGCCCTCTACATATTCAAAGAGCTTCTGACAGGTGCTCTACTGAATATTTCATACTACAGACAAAAATAGGACGTGTTCAAAAAAACTTACTGTCGTATTTTTTCCTAAAGTAAAAATGATTAAATAAAGTCTTCATAATACTGTTTCTATGACAACACTCCAAGGTTACATATAGAGGAAACGGCAGAGTCCCCATCCACTGATCAGCTTCAAACAACTGACCGGTACAGAGCCATACAGTTGACATTGGACAAAGTTCTCACTCTAGTTGTGTGGCTATCCTGCTCAGGGTCAGCCAGCACGGGATGGCAGTGCTACAGAGACCAGGGACATAACATGTACTGCATTGTGTCAGCGATAAAGTCATTCATCTGTTTTTTTAGAGTTGAGAATTTCAGGGGCCTTTTTTGTCAAAAACAATATAATTGAAAAAGTGTGAGAACATTATCCTATATATCAAATTTGATAATATTCTATTTTAGAAACTTGGTCCTACAGTCTCTTTTGTGTGGCAAAGGAACAAATCAACACAAATACCTTTGGTCAGCATGAATTAATTGCCTTATTTTTCCCTGGGTTATACAGAAAAGTCTCAGTGACAGTGGAATAGAGGGCTGTCATTCTCAGCAAAATCCCGAGGTGTCAGACAAACCTTATCCTTTTCCCTGCCTCTCATCACAACCCTGCTGTCCATTGTCTTGTGGTCTGTTGATCTCCCTTGTACATAACATTGTCGTGTGGTCTGTTGATCTCCCTTGTACATAACATTGTCTTGTGGTCTGTTGATCTCCCTTGTACATAACATTGTCGTGTGGTCTGTTGATCTCCCTTGTACATAACATTGTCTTGTGGTCTGTTGATCTCCCTTGTACATAAGCACCCCCTAAACCTCCAGCCAAACAGTCATCCTTAACAAAGACAGCCCTCCCTGTGTTTAATCAGAGTCACGGTACTGAGGGAGTGTGATCAATCACTGTAATTCCACCAGGGGCCTATGGATTTCCTTGATAATTAGGAAATAAAATAAACCCACATTTTAATGCCTGCATCCCATCTGGTGAATGTTTTCAAATTAGTTTCTCAGTGGCATCAGTGCAGACTTTTATATGGGTCTTACTTCACAAACAGACGGATTAAATTCCAGATTGTGGAGGCATTTTGATAATGAAAGCGAAGCCTCACTGTCAATCTAATTAATACGCGAGATGTTTATTCCCTTGCTTGTTATCTAATTCGCAACATATTAAAGTTTAGTAAACAATAAATTACCTAATAGGATGTTTTATGGCTTGCAGTTTGGCACCAGCTCATGTAAACAGGACAGAAACCACATTTCATATAAAGCAGAATGGCAGTGTTTCTGAATCAAGGCACAGGCCATGTTAATGACGTCATAACCACAGGCCATGTTAATGACGTCATAACCACAGGCCATGTTAATGACGTCATAACCAAAACACAAATGCTGTTTTCTTTCCTTCATATCCTCTGTTCCTACTGGCACAAGGATCGATTGTTGTTATTTTTTTTTTAGAGTCAAAATCTTGTCCTTATTTACTTATTGGTGTGCTCTCCATTACTGATTTTTGTGGTTTAAATCACGGCACTCAGTGGGAGGTGCTAAGGCTTCCCTAGACCCATAGATATTTCTATTTTTCTTAATTTAGTGGCCTTTTACCAAAAGCAACTCCAAAGCACCTCACGCAGTGTGTGGTTGCACATTTTACCCATAATACCCTTCACCCATATATACACTGCTTTTCTTACTAAATAGGTTCACCCTGAGTATATCCTCACAGTGTGCGGTTTCACATTTTACCCATAATACCCTTCACCCATATATACACTGCTTTTCTTACTAAATAGGTTCACCCTGAGTATATCCTCACAGTTGCAGCGGTGGTGCCTCTACTGTGACCAGCAACCTCATGATCATAACCTGAATTAGGCATAAAAAGGATCATAAATCACTCAAACACTAAATTAGCCTCTGCCCAGTGCAATAACTATTGTGCCAAAACCAACACCAGCTCTGAAAGACCGTTTTTGTAATTCCGTTTCCAAAATGTACTCTTCGTAACCTACCATATAGCTGGGCTCAATTGTCAGTCAAGAGCTGCCATTATATTAATCAGATTTAATATAATATATTATCTCAATGGAACCATGAAATGGGTCAGTATTTTATGATAATATCACTCCTTGGTATGTATGTCTGCAAGATTAACAGACAGAAATATTTTTACTCTGTTCTGCCATTTTTTTACACTTCAGAATGTGGATAAGCAGACCTTTGAATCTGAAAAATAAAGGCTGCAGTAATTCACTTCAAGAATAACATTGATTTCCAGGTACTTAATGAAGGAATGTTCCGTGCCCTGCTACAGCAGTGGGCAAAACGATAGCTTAGCAACAGGAGAGAAAAAAGAGTGGCTAACAGAATCATTGAAGCAGATGGCATTTTGCTGCCCCGCTTTGCATTGCCAGGCCATGCACTCCTCTGCACAATGCATTCCAAGGGTAAACTGAGTAAGAAATAGTACAATGCACACAGTGAGAAGGAGATCACAAAGACACAGAGAAATAAAATATATATAGAAACTGGATATTTTTTTCTTCTTAAACAAAGACCAAGCTACAGAAGTTCATATCGGTCTATATTTATATCCTCTAAGACAGTGTATTATCTCCAGTGTTGAGAGCAGGAGCATAAGATTGATTTTTGCCTCCAAATTGACACATTTAGTCTTTCACAGTGACTGATTTTAAATGATCAAAATGCTACCTTAAAAACAGAACATGAAAAGTGAAACAACACTTCAAAGCACCAAGCATCACTGGGAAAAAAAAACGTTATTTAATCATTGAGAAACATTTCTGATTGTGTAAATGACATCATCATGGCTTCTGGATGGGGACTGCAGTGTGTGCAGTTTGCATGTTCTCCCCGTCTTGTGCAAGTGTCAAAAACATGGAGTTAGGGTAAGTGGCACTGTAAAATGTGCAGTGCGTGCCCTACAATAAACTGCCATCCAGTTTGGGGAGTACACCAGCCTTGTGCCCAGTCCTTCCTGGGACAGGCTCCATGCTCTCTATGACTCTATACTGGGTAACTGCTTCAGCTAATATGCTGTTTTGAAAACCAAACCGTTATGTCAGTGGTCCTCAACCTTTTTTGTACCACGACCCAGTGTTTTCCACACCAGGTCAGTCGCGACCCTGTATCAAGTGCAAGTCTAAATTAATGCTATAATCAGGCACGCAGTGTACTCGCAGTTTATGCCAATCAATGCCTATCGCACAAATATGATTGGATGTGCCAGTTACATTAAGCATCTATGGTTTGGCTTCTTGGATTGGTTGAATGTTCACTAGTTTTGCGCTAAGCAGTTGCAGACCCAAGACCCGTTTATATAGGTTAATTCTAGGATTGGGGCTGGGAAATCTGATCGTGGATCAGCATAGGAGTTTGCTGGTTTTAGCATGCTTACTTTTCCAACAGTACCTCCCTTCAGATCTGCCTCCCTTTCGGAAGTTGCCATGACCCAAATTTGGGTCGCGACCCATGGGTTGAGAATCGCGGCATAAAAATATCTTTTAAGGAAGAAAAGTTCCAGCTAAATGGAATACTGAGTTTGAATTACCTAGGAATGAATGCAAAATGCTAAGACAAAGTGTTCAATAGTAACGTGTTTTTACAGCTTGACTAAGGTGAATGTTTTGAATAAGATGCATACTAAGTCCTTCCCAAAATGTCTTCACAGGAGTTTTGGTCATTTCACCTGAGACCACATCTCTTCTATTGTTCTCAATGAATCCCACTGATAGTAATACTGGGGATTCGTTTTTAACTACCATACCATATTCCTTGAAAATCCATTATTATTGTAAAAATGAGCCTTTTACTATGCAGTACTCTTGACTAGCCTTCATCTGGTATTGAACCCAGCTGTGTAGGAAGTGGTCCAGTTCACTCTCTCCCACAAACTATGCTAATGCAGAATATGGCCGGCAGTCCTGCCCATAAGACGAGTCCCCATTGGCCATAGCAGGACTGGTGGGGATGTAACCTACTGTAGGGTTCAGCAAAAGCACAAGACTGCCTTTAAATGCTGCCAAGTGCTGCTCTTCATCAGGCTCTTTCTGAATTGCTGTCCTCAGCAGGTGGAGTTACCATAAGCCCACTAGGAGAAACCAATGATGCGAAATATTAGATTTATAGATTGATGCCATCAAATGAGAAATGGAGGCATACTGATCCCAATATGCAAAGCATGGAACAAATGATGCGACACCGTGGCTCAATGGAGCCCCGCCCCTCGGCACTAACCAGCCACTCAGACCATTCTGCAGTCACTACAATGGAGCCCCGCCCTTCGGCACTAACCAGCCAGTCAGACCATTCTGCAGTCACTACAATGGAGCCCCGCCCCTCGGCACTAACCAGCCACTCAGAGCTTCCTGCAGTCACTACAATGGAGCCCCGCCCCTCGGCACTAACCAGCCAGTCAGACCTTCCTGCAGTCACTACAATGGAGCCCCGCCCCTCGGCACTAACCAGCCAGTCAGACCTTCCTGCAGTTACTACAATGGAGCCCCGCCCCTCGGCACTAACCAGCCAGTCAGACCTTCTTGCAGTCACTACAATGTAGCCCCGCCCCTCGGCACTAACCAGCCAGTCAGACCTTCTTGCAGTCACTACAATGGAGCCCCGCCCCTGGGCACTAACCAGCCAGTCAGCTAACTGAGATTAATCCCGGAGTACCACTCTTTAACTGGGATTAATACCGGAGTACCACTCTTTAACTGAGATTAATCCCGGAGTACCACTCTTTATCTGAGATTAATCCTGGAGTACCACTCTCTAACTGAGATTAATCCCGGAGTACCACTCTTTATCTGAGATTAATCCCAGAGTACCACTCTTTATCTGAGATTAATCCCGGAGTACCACTCTTTAACTGAGATTAATCCCAGAGTATCACACTTTATCTGAGTTTAATCCCAGAGTACCACTCTTTATCAGCCATTTATTTTGATTTCTTGGACTGAAATGAATCACATGCATTTTCCCATTTTAATTATGAGACATGATATATGTAATTAGTGACATCCAGTCAGTAAACACAATTTATGAATCTAAATTCAATTTGTAATACTTGACATTACATCCAATCAGTGTGTATGCATTTAGTCCTGTGAGTTTTGGTAAATAATTTTTAGATGATGAGACCTCCTGGATTTAATTACTGAATCTCATACTTTTAGTTTGAAATTAGGGTGCTTAGCACTGTGAGCTAATCCTTCCTTTTGCAGTAGATTTTTCAAGTTCAACTTGGTAAGGAAGTGTATTCAGTCCCCATTCAGACAAAATCGGCTACAGTTGATAATAGAATAAAATCTTTGTTCACAGAGAAGTTCTCCATTTGTTTCCATGGGGACTTCAAAGCTACTATTGTACATTGGTGAAATGAAATATTTATTGGGGGGGTGGTCTCTGAAATGGATGTTTCTGTAGTACACAGTAAGACACTGTATAGAGGGGCCGGTTAGCCCTAAAACACCCCTTGAGTGCGTTATGCTGTTTGATAGCTCTGTTAAAAGCTGAGCTGCGTATTCAGTACAAAATTTTGTGATGGAGTTAAATAGTCTGTCTATATGTAAAATGAGCCTAGCAAGAGAATATATATTGAAATGTATATGTATTCCTTTGAATATTTAATAAAGGTTTCCTCAGTAAGAAAGCAGTGTGACAGACAGCCAATCCGGGGGGAATGGCAGAGGGAGGGACAGCCACAGAGAGCAAAAGCGAGATACCAGAAATCAGCAGCGAGTACGGCGAATGGCGGCGGGATGTAGCGGTGCTGGGCTTTGCACGCCATTTGACTCCTGCTAAAAAGTCTGAAGATCTTAATGAAACACAGGAAATGAACTAGGTGGTTACAGTCAGCATTTCCGGATTCAACCAACCGCACATCGGAAGTATTCGAAATAAAAAAAAACATCCAGAATGTTCCAAAAAGAAATACGTGAAATTTGCTGTGCGCTGAGCACTACATTGAAAGTGTAGATTAGGCAGGCTGGTATGATTTTCAGTCAGATGGGGGGGTGGCTGAAAAGAAAGACGGCTTCATAAATTTTTTCTCACTTATCCACAATGCTTTAAACGAAAGAATGTGTGTGGGTTACATGCAAATACTTCATTTCTTATAAGGGACTTGAGCGTCCGTGAATTTTGGTATCGGCGGGGGATGCTGGAGCTGATCCCCCTTGGATAATGAGGGCCGACTGTACAACCACCACTCGCTGAGCTTTCACCCTGAATGAATATTTAAATCTGAGTATAAACTATAGGGTGACATGAAGCACATTAAGGCACAACAGTTCTCTATGTTTTCAGTGGCCTGTTACTATGTTGTCAGGTTCTGGCTTTTTGTTCTGCACATCGATTATGGATTGTCATTTCTTTCATACGGGTGTATGGCAGGAGTGCAACAGCATTCCTGTAAGTTAAGGTGGTGTACAAGGTCACATTAAATCTAGACATTAGACAAACACAATAACATGTACACTATCAAAAATGTTGAATGTTACTTGAATAACATACCTACATATGTCCTGAATATTAAAAATGATACAAAAACAACACGCATAACAATACACTCTCATACTCTCATACACTCACACATCTGCACTCCTACACATATAACACGAATGACGGTGTGCACTCCTACACATATAACACGAATGAAGGTGTGCACTCCTACACATATAACACGAATGACAGTGTGCACTCCTACACATATAACACGAATGACAGTGTGCACTCCTACACATATAACACGAATGAAGGTGTGCACTCC
>JAODKC010000117.1:15382108-15398953 GCA_026777985.1 Mormyrops attenuatus | reverse complement strand
GTGTGCACTCCTACACATATAACACGAATGACAGTGTGCACTCCTACACATATAACACGAATGAAGGTGTGCACTCCAACACATATAACACGAATGACGGTGTGCACTCCTACACATGTAAGACAAATGACGGTGTGCACTCCTACACATATAACACGAAGGACGGTGTGCACTACTACACATATAACACGAATGAAGGTGTGCACTCCTACACATATAACACGAATGACGGTGTGCACTCCAACACATATAACACGAATCACGGTGTGCACTCCTACACATATAACACAAATGACGGTGTGCACTCCAACACATATAACACGAATCACGGTGTGCACTCCTACACATATAACACAAATGACAGTGTGCACTCCTACACATATAACACGAATGATGGTGTGCACTTCTACACATATAACACGAATGACGGTCTGCACTCCTACACATATAACACGAATGACGGTGTACACTCCTACACATATAACAGGAATGACGGTGTGCGCTCCTACACATATAACACGAATGACGGTGTGCGCTCCTATACATATAACACGAATGAAGGTGTACACTCCTACACATATAACACGAATGACGGTGTGCGCTCCTACACATATAACACGAATGACGGTGTGCGCTCCTATACATATAACACAAATGACGGTGTGCGCTCCTACACATATAACACGAATGATGGTGTGCACTCCTACACATACAACACGAATGATGGTGTGCACTCCTACACATGTAACACAAATGACGGTGTGCACAATGTCCATGTCTATGGGTTTACATTATTCAATGAGCCCTGCAGTGTAAACTATTAAAAACGTAAACATTTTAAATGGTCCGGAGATTTACAGCACATATTCAGACAGGTTATAATAGCTGCCAGTCAGAATCCACCAAGACGGATAAAATGGCAGCTTGCTCACCCAATGACTAAATATAACAGCGGCAACAGCTTTACTGGCAATAATCAGCCCCTGACCTGAATTCACAGTTTTCTCTCACTCACTCAGAGTGCTAGAAAAGCACTATGCATCACCATTTACATTTTACTCATCAACATTTATGACCCATCTAGTTGAAAAAAGCACTTATTTGGGTCAGGATAAAATCTTTCTTTTAATCTGCATCCATACCCTCTTGGTCAACCAATTTAAACTTGAAGTAATCATTTTGACCCACCACAGGATTCAGAATATTTCATTTAAACATTTTTTTCCTTTTCCAATTTTTTTTTCTGACACCTGTGTGTGTTTTCCCTGCTGAATACAGGGCAGATAAGAATGACAGAAAAATAAGCCCAAGTAAGCTAACTTTCCAACATCATAACAGACAGAATTTCATTCACAAGCCCCAAAATGTTTCATGCTGCTTGCCTATCAGTTATCTAGAACAGGGAAATAGTAACAGAATCGGCCACGGAATTTCCACTCAAGACGTACATCAAACATACTTATAAGAACAAGCTCAGGGGCGTCAAAGGTGCATGAAGAACAAGCTGATACTCAGCTACGTCGGAGGGGCACGGATACCCTGGCAGATTCAGGGCGTCCAGCACTTTACCGGGCCCCTGAATATGAAAAATAATGAAGCCTACACACTGGAAACATCATTCCTCCAGTTGCTAAAGTCTATGGTGGGGGCCCAATGTGACATTCTGTCAGCGGGCCCAGAATTTCTACATAGCATTCTGCTGAAAGGTTCAACCACACGTGCAAATTCAGGATTGACCAAAGGAACGGCCTGCCTCATGTTTTTCTGTAGAGAAATCCCTTGGACATCCGCATGTGGTTTTTCCTGTGTGAAGAATATATTATACAGGAGACAGGTGAGAAGACCTTTTGAACTGAAGTGGCTGAGCTTAATTTCCAGCCACGGTTGTGCCCCTTCAGTATGTATACTGTCAGCTGTAAATCTTGAAATCTGTAAGTCTTGAAATTGCTGTCTTGTTCTCCATAAGGAAATCACAGTATACAGACACTCCTCACTTAACGACGGAGTTCCGTTCCTACGACTAGGTGGTTAAGCAAATTGGTCGACATGTGAGGAGCCGCCCCATAACGATATTTCGAGAATACTCTACTGCTCTTCCTTTTCGCTGAAATCTTGTACTATGGGGTGCACAATAAAGTACAAGCTTATAGACCAAAATATGTAGTCTTGGAGACTTTGAACATTAGTGTAGTGAATGCTAAGCGACAGTGGTAAAGAGACTGAGACTGAGAAAAGGTGATGCGAGATGAGATGCTTGACGCTGAGACGCGGTGCTGCCGTTTCCACGACCAAAGTTCTCGTGCAGCATACAATACCGACTGGTCGGAGAGCTGCCCGTAAGTCCAGGCGGTCGTTAAACAGGTAGGTCGTTAAGTGAGGAGTGTACCTTAACTTGCGTCTGGTCAACACAAAAAACCCAAACAGAAAACAGCCTCTGTATGAGGCCTTTCCGGCTTGACTTACAGAAGAATGTCCAAGATGGCTACCTTGGGCCACCCTGCTTCCCTACCATAGGAACACATTCCTGTACTAAGTATTAAGTCTGTATTTGAGTTAGTGCTAAGGTGCAGTCTCCATGGGACACGTCAGACCTTCACTTTTTCAGTCTCATCTTGCATAGCCGGATTTTTTATGTTTGCACATCTGATGGCGATTCTCTCTCTCTCTCTCTGCTGTCACTGACTTCGCTCTGTGATTCTCTTCTAGTCATAATGAATACAGAGCTTATCAGAGCCCTCACAACCAATAGCAAATGGAATCATGGCATTCGGTTATCAGGATAATAGCATGCTTGAAGTCAGCCTTGTAAAGAGCACATAAAACACATCATGAACACATTCTAAAATCAACAGGGTAAACATGGAGGAAGTCATTTTTTGCCAAGGATGCTCTCTGATCAGAAGGGCCGGCTCCCTGCTTGTGACCGCTCTCCGGTCTCCTGGCTGAGTCATTGGATCAGCAAGCAGCCCACAGGACAAATGGACAAATGAACAGATTGATTTTAATTAGCAATTTACTGTGGCGACCCGGCATTTAACTGAGAACCACCAATACTGAAGCAGTTTAATGTGTACTGAATTATTATTTGCTGTGGTGGCCAGTGCAATAGACAGAATGTGTAAGGATTACGGAGATGGATACTGGTGCATATGGACTTCAAGAAAACATCATGAGAATGCAAATTACAATTATATATAATTGTATATTTCGCTAATAATTTAGTGGCATCTTTTTTTCACAATGAAACAGAATGTAAATGCCAGCCATTATGTTGCATAATAATGTTTGTGCTGATTGAATAAAAAGGAAGAGCTACAGCAGAACTCTGGGGCTGCTAGGGAATTGTTACTCATATAGAGAATGTGTCACTATGAACTGGAAAGGATGTAGAATGAAGACGATGAGACGATGCCAACAGTCGTGCAGCAGAATGGAGATGATGTAAAGTCTGCCTGGCTGCATCGCTCTCTCTCCGCCTTTCATCACAACCTATCGCGTCTGAAACATACATACTGATCACTGAAATCAGACGGGAAAAACAATAAACTTACAGGATAAACACAGACATACACAAGCAAAAATGAGAAGGTGGTTGATAGCTAGGCCCAAACAGACAGCATATACTTGTGAGGTCGTTATTAGAAAACGAGAAATACCACTGTGTTTACAAATTTGTCCATTAAAACCAACAGAAAAAATTGCCCTAAATTCTCCCTTAATACTTAAGTTTATAAATAGCCCTTTTCTAATTTCCTGCCATGTATGGACAATTGTGAGAGGCTTTCTCTGGCATTTCTCCATATTCGTCTTGCTATGAGGATGCTGCTCATATAAGGTTTAACAGCCGTATCTTTGCCCTGTGAGGGCTTCTTGGTTAATTTAACCTTGTTTATATGTATTATATGACAGAATTACACAAAGTAATGTCAGCCTTTTTTTCCCAACGATTTGCATGTTCTTTCAAAACATTTACTGACTGGTATTTCAGTGCACGTGAGATTTTTGACAATATACGTCCCCGCAAGTGGGAAACCGTTTGATGGTGGAATGCTGGAGTGGAGTGATTGTACTACTATTATAATTTACAAGAGGCCTGAAATCAAAGAGTGGAAGACTAGTAGATTTTTCCTTTCCATCACATAATCCCTGGACTTTACCAAACTGATATACACATATGATCATTCACTGAACACATCGCAGAACTGTTAGTGAGACAGGTAATATGTGACATCAAAATGTTTTTAATGGAATTTATAGATAAGCCAGGCCTTGTGGTATTTGGCAGGGTGCAGAATTTCTAGAAGAAATGGAGGATTAGCACAGGTTCCTGTGGAATAATATCTATTTGTAACCCAGCGCCTGTGAAATATTCATGCATATTTTATAGCTTGGGGGCTTCCAATGCCCTGATATACTGGTACCAGGGAATGCTGCGAGGGACCTTCGACAGTCCCATTTCATCCACTTGTTGTTGGGCTCTCTGCTTAAGTGATAATCATTTGATTCACAGTAATTGCCCTTTTAAACCAATGCAAAGGCAATAATCTAGTTATTTGATATCTTGTGCAATTCACACAGAAACACAGTTTGTATTGTGACTGCAAAATATTGTGCATGTTTAATATCTATGTCTAGGTTTGTTTCATACTTATGTTTAGCAAAGAAAAAAATGATATGATACTATTTATACACAGAAAATGTGTGCATGTACCCAATGATGGATTGATTTCCTGTCCAATACTTCACCCATGACCCCGACTACTTTAAGCATTTGAGAAATAAACACATCAGATGGAATTTTTATGCTGTGCATTCTTCTGAATTTTAACATATAGTTTTCACAGTAAGACACAAGCTGTAACATTGTTAATATTGGCATAACTGACATTTCATTATTCTTTGTATCTGGTTTGCAAAGAGTAATGATGCATCAAGGTGACATTAAAGCAAGAGGAGGGACCAAATAGGATCCACAGTAGGTGAGGTCACTTGAGTTAATTAAAGCTAGCAGCTTGATGAGACCCTGCTCTGCTGTGTGTCTCAACACACTGGCATGTAAACCCAAGATCCTGGTGCACTGCGACAGGCTCAACAAGATGGGCTTCAACCCGGTAAAATCCCACTGCTGTCTGTTTGGCTGCAGAGGCTGTACATACAAACAGACACACTGCCCTGCCGGGACGTGCAGGATCACAGATCACATATGAAGGAAGGTTTGTAGTCTCTGTAAGCAATAGCCAGACAGAGTGTAGCCCACCAGCCTGGTCCATCCTACAGTGTTTATAGCTGCAGTCTCTCCAGGTATGGGTTAATGGTACGGACTGACCAATGGCAGCCCAGCTGTGATCGGCCTGCACCATCCTACAGTGTTTATAGCCGCAGCCTGTCCAGGTATGGGTTAATGGTACGGACTGACCAATGGCAGACCAGCTGTGACCGGCCTGGTCCATCCTACAGTGTTTATAGCTGCAGCCTCTCCAGGTATGGGTTAATGGTACGGACTGACCAATGACAGCCCAGCTGTAATCGGCCTGGTCCATCCTACAGTGTTTATAGCTGCAGCCTGCCCAGGTATGGGTTAATGGTACGGACTGACCAATGGCAGCCCAGCTGTGACCGGCCTGGTCCATCCTACAGTGTTTATAGCTGCAGCCTGTCCAGTTATGGGTTAATGGTATGGACTGACCAATGGCAGCCCAGCTGTGACCGGCCTGGTCCATCCTACAATGTTTATAGCTGCAGCCTGTCCAGGTATGGGTTAATGGTACGGACTGACCAATGGCAGCCCAGCTGCCTCACTGAGATCTCCTGTGCCTGCTATTAGGCCACACCTCTTTGGCGTACGGCCAGTTGGCAGCACCATGCAGCAGGGGGGGACCAGCAGCGCTCGTTGAATGTCACCATACCAAGCTGGCCGTACCGTGAATGCGCTTGGATGACAACGGGTGTCATTAAGGAATCCCCCCCCACATCATGCAGGCGTAATGAGGAATGAAATCAGCAGGCCAGCTCACCCCCCAGAGGAAAACGCGGTGAGCTCGTCTTCCTGGGGCAATGCTCGTCACTGACCTCACACACAGCCGGCAGGCCGCTTCCTTCGCTATGTGTATGGCAGACCTGTACGAGCTAATCAGCACCTAGACGGCTGAAGCACTCGGGTAGCTGGCTGGCTGGAGGGCGATGGCGGGAGTTTCCCACAAGCTTCCAGGTACAATTGGCAGATCTTCTGCTCTTAAAGGCTGCTTGTGATGTCCTAGCCTGCCCCCGCACGTCTCCAAGTTAGAAGACAGGTGGGCGCGCACAGGAGCGCGGTGGAAAGCCCAGCTCCCCGCGGCTTCTGCAGCTGTGTCTCTAAGCGGTGTTGGGGGTGTCTACAGGTGGCGTCGGGGGTTCAGAGTGAGCAGGAAAGGATTTCCACAGATTTAAGCCAAACTCTTCTGAATCAGCCAAGAGTACGAAATATTCTGCCCACAAGTTTATCTACTGGCAGACTTATCACGTGTTCACACGGCACAATACTGATATCTGACGACATGCCTACAGACCTCACAAAATGTGTCGCTCACAAACTAACCATAATCACACAGCCCACACTGACTCCGGCATATCATACTTATTCCTAATAAAGACTTTGTCGTTCTTGCTAGCAGGTGTTGCATAACTGCCTTCTGTACTGTGATGTCACCTGCCTTTCCAGCTCTTACTGTCCTGGCTCGACACATCTGAATAATTCGGCTCTCCGTCATTTTGAACCCTGGAAGATCTTGTTATATTCTGCTCATAAATAAAAGGATAAAGTCATGCCTTTGTTGGCCATATGCCAGCATTATGCCTGTTCTGTACAGTTGTACAGAATCTAAAAATGAAATCCTTGATTCTCATAAATGCAGCAGGAGCCTGAGCTACTCGCAGGCTGAGGTTATTAACTAAGACAAAAATGAATTCTTGCCAGACAGCTTTAAACTTTAAATGTTACTGTTATATGATACAGTCGCAGAAATTATCTCCATAAATTCGAAGTACCGAATTTACGGTTCTCACAAACCACCTCCCGCTGTCATGGGTTCAGTATATGTCTTTAATCACATTTAAGCACTCTAGGTCTTTCTAAAAGCCTCTATTTTATTGTATTAATATTAAAATATCATTACATTAGAATAAAATATTTTAGAAAATTATTGTAGGGAAAAAAATTCTCTCAATAATGTTGCATTCAGTCAGCATATATACATTTGCCCTGTCCATAAATATAAATAATTATTGATTATAACATAATGTTTTTACAGGTTTACAATAGATAGAATAATTTTTTTCCAGCTCATTCATGCAAATTATCAAAAAGGCATGATTATGTGCTGTAGTTACCATTGCTTTATTTAAATTGTATTATATACAGTTTAAAAATATTGTATAAAAAATATCAAAATACCTCCGAGAGGTATACCTCCACAGTCATTTCCTGCCCAAATAGCTACTCCCACCTCACTGTTGCTGTGAAAGTAATTTGTCGTTAAGACAGGTGCACTAGTTACGTCCCAGTAAGGGATGATTAAGCTGGAGCTGAAATGTAGTGACAAGGGACAATCGACACAAGTAGAGAGGCCCAAGGCGTCGTGCTGTGCACTGCATACTGGGAAGGCAGGCCAAAGACACCCTGTGACTGTGAGATGGTCATGTGAAGCTTTTGTGTACCTGAAGCGAATGGACACTGGGGGCCTGGGCCGCATTTCCCCTCTAACATGAGCTGTTGGGGGAGTCACCAACCCGCCGGTCCCTCACGGTAAGCGGCCAAGGCAGTGTGGGATCCACTATTAAATGCCACCGGATGAGAATGGAACATCAGACGGACACAAGCAATATTTCTGCCCTGAACACAAGGACTCTAAATAATTTATGATTGAATTGTCATCAATTTATATGGTGCCAGCGGATGGGACTGGCACTGGCACACAGATTCTGGGAGGCGAGTGGAAACACAGACTCACCTACAGATGACACTCATATTGCTTTAGTGGATTAGGGTTCGATTGCAGAAGTACTCTCATCATAAAATGTCATTGTGAGACAAAGCAAAACGGCATTTTCATTTGTGTGCAACGTGAAGATGAAAGAGCATCATATTGAGTTTATTTAGTACTAACGTTAACCTTTTTTAGTATTCTATTGACAAAAAAAATACCTGACAGCAAAGACTGGTCAGTCAAGAAAGGGACAGACACTATTTTAAACAGAACGAAAATAAGAGACTAAACTCATTCGCTTAATATAGAGCATATATCCTTGATGATCGGAAATACAATCAAATGAATACAATGTACCTTAAATGTGTACAGTATCCAGGCAAACCACTACAGCTACATACACTGTAGCATAAAATCAAAGCACAATCATTTTATGGCATGGTCGCAAATTTTCTGTCAGTAAACAAATATTTGTAAATTATATTAATAAAACAATTTTTGTATTTGTATATTAGCATATTGTATTTGTATATTTATTTTTTGAGAAAGGTTGTCCTGGCTTTGTCATGGTTCTTGAAAGGTTTATATCCAGTAGTGTGAGTATCCCGACAGAGATACTCCCGGCAGATCAATTTCAGCTCAGTGACAGAAGGGGTGAAAGACAGAGTGGACGGTGCCGCCCAGCTATTTTTACACGAAGAGCAGGAATGTGACAGTCATGGTCGGGGTGGCTCTCCTTCAACGAAACCGCGCGAGCGCACAGCCCATGCAGCATGACCGCAGCGTCATGACTCTGACAGCCAAGTTCCCTGCCACCATCTGGGCGCCCTGAATGCTCTCCTCACGTGCACATCTTCCCTGCTACGCTTTCAACACTAAGCCCCGTGTTTCTGCTTTCTGGGGACAAGTTGCTTGTTGTTGTGGAGATATTCTCCCCAAAGTTTAGCCCCACAGAAAGACAAAACCTGCATAAACACACACACACACACATACGCGCACACACACACATGCACGCACACACACGCTGCTCGGCGACGGCGAGCTGGGCGGCCCTACCCCTCATTGTCCGCACTCCTGAATCCAGGAAGAATGTGTCGGAAGCTGCTGTTGCGGTCGAGCTTGGGCTGACTCTTGGTGCGCTTGATGGACCCCTTCAGCCGCCGGCTCAGGAAGCCCTAGGCAGGAGGAGAGCGTGGCAGGAAGGAGCAGAGAGGTTATTAAAGTCACAGGCTCATCGCAGAGATTACAGGGCGAGCGAAAGGCAGCGTGGCGGTAGAGCTATGGCCGGCCGCTCCAGCGATCGATCCGCGCTCCCGTTTCCGCCGCTCTCTCTCCCGCTCGCTCTCTGCTCTGCGCGGAGCGCATTGTTGTCAGGATCTGGCTGCCACATCTGTTCACAGTACACACAGGCAAAGCACCGGCGTTGAAGTGAGGCTCCCCTATCGGCCTGTTACCATGGAAACAGCTGGCTGGCATTGCAAAAGGGAAGGAAAAAGAAACACAGATCCAGGGTAAAAGACAGCACTGAGACACTTTAAGTTCAGCAGAAGAATAAAGTATGAGTGTATTCTCTACAGAGATGACTCTCGATAGAAAGAGGGATTAGAAAACATAGATAGGCCAGGTTGTTAATGCAAATTGATTCCTTACAAGGTCCTGAATTTGCCCCTGACTTTATAGTGGCTGATGGAGAAGCAGAGTGCGTAAAGGCAGAGCTCAGAGCAGGCCTGAGAGCTGCAGCACATGGCGACGGACATGATAATAACAGGGCTCCCACACGGCAAACAAACCACAGACACAACATCCTCCTTGCAATTAACACAAGTTGATAATTAATGCTGTGGCCCCATCGGCTTGCGGCTCAGGGAATGTTTCCTACGAGATCAGATTGTGGAGGCACTGGGAGGCTTCTGATAACGCAAACCAAAGCCCAGTTCTCTGGGTGAATCCTCATTCCCTTTGCCTATTGGCTGTTTGTCTGCTCGTTCCCTTACAACTGAGGCCAACTTGTTTGTATGGCAAACAGCAAAACATCCCATGTGGGCTCTAAGATATCAGCATAGCTGCTCTGTGGGAGAAATTATGAGGGTCAGGTGAGGTCAGGGTTTAGTTGCCTAAAAGCTTAAGAAACTGCAACAGATGGCTGAAGGATCAAACCCCAGGAGAATTGTTAGATTGTGTATCTTTGAATGTTATGAACCAAATTTTGCTCTGTGAAATCCCAGTCGCATCTAATCCATATACAGTGCCTTTCTCAAGGGGACTGCCGCAAGGCACTGTCACAGATTCAAACTGACAATTAAGCTTGATGACAGAGTAAACAAACAGTGAATAAAAACAAGAAGGCAATGGAGGACAGGAAATTAAACTCCAATGTCTGATACAGGAGAAAAAAACTGAAAAAAGTGAACTGGCTGCCTCATCTTCTTAGTGTGTGTGTGTGTGTGTTTGTGTGTGTGTGTGTGTGTTTGTGTGTTTCTGTAGTGCTGTCTTCTGTCAGGTCATTTGTAGGTCAGCACGCTGGCTGTAGCTCAGTTGTCTTCAATCCACTACTGAGCAAAACCTCTGTGTTTGCTGTATTCTTGGCATAGACCCAGCTGATATCAACACTGGGAAGAGGCTCCCACCATGAGGAGAGGAGAGGAGAGTGACACAGTGGGTCAGCACGGAAGGCGACCAAACCAAGCGAAGACCCAATGGTGGCGTGCACAGCTAACACCCGCAGCCCTGTTTATGCTAGGCTAAGCTAAAGGAATCGGCCCAGATTCGAATACTGAGAACAAGGGAGCATCCTTCATTTAAGCTGGAAGACGAAAACCCCCGTGGTTGAAGGCTCTGTTGCCAATAATGTTTTTATTTACGTGAGGAACAGTGTATATTCTGGGATGATGTTCTGTTACATAACCAAAGGCCGGAGCCTTTAGCGTCTGGAAGCAAAAAAATGATTTTAAAGTCTGTCCTTTGCCAGAAGCCACTGGAGAGACAGGTGGAATACGGCCATATTTACTCCTTCTAGGAAAATTTCTTTCTGCTGCATTTCGAATCCACTGCGCGTAGGTACTGCTCCCTGACAGCAGAGCATCACGGCGCTCTGCTCAGCTATATATAAATACATGTATCCATTTTTTTTTCAAAAGGTTAGAAAATGCCTCAGTTTCTCAGCTGTATGAAGCGTCCCATAGACAGGGAGCTAACAGGAGCAGTAAACAGGTCTGAATCCAAAATTACACATAGGTAAGAAGCTGAAAACGAACTCTAAACCCTTAGAGTGCTGAGAACAAGGCATGATGAGTTGTGTGTCAACAGCAAATGAATGAAAATTAATTTTATGATACCAAACTATCCATCCGAGAGGAGGAATGTAAGAGAACAGGTCCCAGTTCTGATCTCTTTGGGGCATTTCACCAGTGATTCCCCTGACGTTGTGAGATATTGGTGACGATGGTCTAGTTAAGGGGTATATCACTTAAGGATGCTTCTGCATAGACCAGAGGTCAGCAACCTTTTTAAAGCAAAGAGCCATTTTATCCTAAATGTCAGACCCAAGATTTTCAAAGAACCGCAATGGATTGAGAAGAGGGTCTGAGATATATATATATATTTTTTTTTAATGCGATATGGGTATATATGCATGTAACCCACCCCCCAAAAAAAACGAAGTACTTTCAAAAAATGAAGAAAAACAAGTTTGGGGGGCGTCTTAGTTTCAAATCACTCGGACGTGCAAAGGGAGTAACATCACAATATCGTTCAGGTTTGTAGCGACAGTCTTCACCCCCACCCAAGTTGGTTTGCCTCTGCAGTTGTCTGCTCTTCACTCTCCACTTCACTACTTAACTGTGTCGGCCGAGCGGCGCAAAATATCCTCACCACTCCGAACTCAGCTGGATATAATATGTAAATCGGAGAAAATAATCGTTTTACGAAGACCTCCGAAGGCGTGGTGACGATATACTACTAAAAGTATATGAAAGAATTAGGAATCCCAATGAACTTTGAAGCCTACACCCAATCCCAGGTACTAAAGAAAACTCCGGAAAGCGTCGCATTTGACCGCAGACGTAATCTCGTCGTAGAGAATGACTTTGAGGAAGATGTAAATTATACAAATTATACAGTTAAGACATTACAGAAGCGCGCAACGGACCGCCTCATTCACATATAGCTAAAAAAATATCTAAATGAAAAATAATAATATTAACCCATGAATAAATTATTTATATTTACGAAAGTATTATCATAATATGTTAAGAGATGAAAATGTGAATGCGTCTACGGTTCTGAGAAGAGCCGCGGCTTTGTGCTCAAAAGAGCCACATGTGGCTCACGAGACGCAGGTCGCCGATCCCTGGCATAGACTGACCCCACATTCCAGCCTATTTAACAGAAATGAGTGGTCAACTGTCTCTGAGGCAGCACTAAAATCTAAGAGCATAATTGCCGTTTCACAGCATAGTGGCACGTCGCTTCCCACTCTGGTTAAACCTGTTTCAGTGTTGGCGCTTTGTCAAAAATCAAGACTGAAACTTTTCAACTGTTACTAGTCTCGAGGCATATTTAAGGTTAGGTGGCAATTACTTTCTCAAGGATTTTTGAGAGAAAGGCTACATTTGAGACAGGTCTATAATTGTCACGAACATCAGGATCTAAGTGTGTCTTCTTCCTCAGTGGTCTCATTACAGCCACTTTAAAGCGATGCGGAACAACACCTGAAGTATGTATTAATGGTTTTAAGTATAGGTACTCTGAGAAATTGCTGCAGTTCTGCATGCATAGTGACTGAAGCTGGAAAACCTTCAAGGACGGAAGATTTCACTTTGTTATCGAGATGCTTCCAAATGCATGCACAAACAGCTACCTTGTTAGGAAGTCTCTAAATGTGGGCTCCCAAGTGTGAATTACAATCCCCTATAACATGAAGAATGAGACAGGACTGGTCTGAACCAAGCTCATTAATCCAAGACTGGGGAAGGTGACCTTGGAATGATATTACATATTTCTTGTATTTCCGGGGCATTTGCCATTTTTTTTACCCGCAGAAACACACAGAGACCTGGAGAGACACTTAATGAATAATATGAATTTATAGACAGTCCTTGTCTATTCACTGAAGAGGGTGAGAAATAAATAGACCGCCCTTTTGCACATATTGCCCCTGGTATTCCTTCAAATTGTAAACAAAATGCTCTAGTCCATCCTTTATTTCATAGGGTCTTAAATCTCTGCATGAAACTTAAAGCTGAGAAGCAGAAAGGTCACATTTTGCACTAGACGCATATCAAATTAAAATTTCTCGGAGCAGTGATACAATCTTGACATTCTTTGGATTTCAAGATGAAAATAAACAGTGAAATTTCTCTGCTCTATTCCTGCAATAAAACTCTGCCTGGATTAGTATAAAGACACTGAATAACCAAACATTATTATATAGGAAATTCCACGTATTTTAAAACAGTACATATGTGGCTGTGGCAGAATAGTGCGGGAAGAGTTGGAGAGAAGAAGGACACACACACACCTACACACACACGCACGCACAGAAATACATGCAGACATAAGAAAGGGATTTTCCTTAAATAATGAATGCAAGCTGAAAACGGTCTTAACATAGTAATGCAGCTATGTAGGACACGGGACCAGACAGCAACGCTAACACAGACCATGGAAACTCATCACCAAACGTTTGCCACGGGGGAGAGAGCATGAATAACAAAAGACTTGAAGTGATCCTTCAATTAGACGGATACATATTTCAGGGTGTATAAAACTGAGGGCAGCAGCGAGGCTGTCATATTAAAGGAATATGACACCTCACCTAAAAGTGCACATTTGTTTTGACTCCAGTTCTGCAGGACAGTACGGGAACGTTTGCAGAACAATTTACTTGAGAAGGTTACACTCCAACCAGTTGCCTCAAAGGACCATCATTTGCTTAATGTGGCTGTTTTCTCAGAATAAGTCATGTCCACCTACAATAAGAGCAAAATAAATTTGAACGGTTAACATAGGGCAAAGAGTACTACCTCAGTTGTTATAAATGTGTGGCGTGGTGCGTTAGGGGTGTCTTACTGTGTCCAAAAGGATGTGGGTTCAAGGCAGAGCAATAATATCACCCCTGAGCAAAGGCCTCAACACCAACTTCGCAAAGGACGATGGCTGAGCCTGTAGCCCAAAGACATCCTCGCCTGTATGTTTTGGACAAGAGTCTGATAACTAAATGTTAAGATAAAAAATATTACTGCCAATACAGCAAAATTAAGGATAAGAAATAAAAAGCTTTTGAAAAAATAAATCATATAGTATGCTAAAAGTACTCAAACGCATTTATCAGTTTCAAGGATGGAAAAAGGAGTGCTGAAAGAGGAGACCTGGTGTGTTAAAAGAGCGAGCTGACAACAGGCAGATGAAATTCAGCACCACTAAAATTATATTTCTGTTTGAGCTGAGGCTTTTATTTGTGGATGCTAAATGAAGCCAGCGACATGACAGAGACGTGGGAGATACGGGAGACTGACAGGCTTTGGATGGTGTGAAAGCATTGAAAAGAATAAAGGAGATATTAAAGAACAGCAAGAAGTCCGTATGGCGAAGCACGCTGCATTAATCTTATGTGGTGTAGAAATACAGGAGCCAGCGAGGGCCGCATAAGGACAAGGGTGCCTGTCCTGGATATCAGAGAAATGAGCTCCGGCAAAAGGGGGGGAGACACTTAATCTTCCAGGCTATAAAGGAGGCAGGAAAGAATGTAACTGAGGGTTTAAAATTTCTAAAGGAAATCAATAAGGTCGGAAGCAGTAACCAACACTGGTAGAAGAACAAGAATTAACAATTCAGGATAACTAATAATTTAAGAGATAAACATGCAGTGACAAAGGGAAGTCTTTATAAATGTAAAAGTTAAGACATATCTTTAAAAATGCAGATATACACATAAGATTGCATGGAGTAGCTTACTGGGTGGTCGATACTCTCATAGGCCTTCGGCTGAAGATTAACGGGGCACTGAAATGAATGTCAAGTTATCAGGCCCTTATTTAGTGTTCTCACTTATTTTGGTTTCAGGTCTAAATGAGGCAGTTTCCTGGCCCATTACTCATAATTCCTGCTGACGAACAAAATCCTCTATATCAGTGTGCATCAAAAAAAAGGAAAACTGGCATTGGTTGTTAAATGTAGCGGGGAAATGACATCGGCCAGCTTTCATAAATGATTCTGAGACGTTTTACAGAAATTACACATAGTCCTTAATTTTGCATTAGCTCATTTGCAAGACTAAACAACTCAACAGTAACTAAAATGTCATCCTTAATATTTCACTGAACAAAGAAAATTCCGATGTTCTCTCTAACCACGGGTGGCTGCCTTTCGCAGACAACTTGCTTACAAAGAGCAAGTTGAGGGAGGCGTACAGTAAAGACAATTTTCCCACGGGGACTAATAAAGTGACGATTATTATTATTATTATTATTATTATTATTATTATTATTATTAACCCACGTGTGCCTCTTATCTGAGGCTGCTTGTGTCTGGGTGGGTATTTCAGTTTGGGCATGTGCGTTTGTTGACAGGTGAGAAAGATCCACAGAAATCGTTAATGCACAGTAGTGATGAGAAAAAATGAGTCTTCAAAGTTAATAGTGGGTGGTGTCAATGGGCCGGACGACCGAGCAAACAAACGAATGAAGTGACAGGTAAAACAGCCACGGATCGATAACTCCGCCCAGTGTGTATTCGGAGCTCTGTTCCTTCCCGCCATGATTAAAAGGCGAATTTATTACTGCTGACAATGTTCCTTAAATGCAGCATAACTGACACCATATTCTACCATTAAATAAATGAGCACTGAACTGTTTGCTTTGTGGTGTCTGGTTCGGTTCCTCACTCCTTATTGAAGGTACCCAGCACAAAGCCTGCCGTGTGGAGTATTAAAAGGAGTGGATTAGTAGTAAGACAGACCAGCCTTACAATTATACTCTCTAATGAACACATTGTGTCTCCTGGCAGCCTTTTAAACCGTAACAAATTATGACATAAGTTAAAAAAAATGCATGCCTGCCAATATAGACATTTTTGCCCAAGATAATTCATCCATCTCCTAATCTCCTGTCCTGGTGAGGGTCACGGGCAACATACGGCACATGGCTGGGGCAAAGCCTAGACAACCCACTGCAGGATACACACACACACACACACACACACACACACACACACACACACACATATATGTTAACAGTAAACTCTTTTTTTCATTATTTGGATCTGCTTGAAAAAAAATTAAGACCGCAAATACAGCAAAAATAAATTGCAACTTGACTTCAGATCAGCAAATGAGATGAGTTTAAAAATAATCAGTAATTATTCTAAAAATTCATTTTTAAAAGAAAATAACTGGACATAGAATTTCAGTGACTCAAAACTGCAGACTTTTTGGTCACAAATCCAGACCCTTCACTGCTTGGCCATCTGCTGTTCCAGTTAATGCATTCATGACAAAGTGGGATTTCCTTGTCTGGCATCATCTCTGCTTTGAGCAGTAAAATTTCACTTTTTCACACGTTGTTTCACAAGGACCACCAGGCGATTCACCATAAAAACTGTACACATCCATCTATCACGCATTTCTAAATGGAGCCAACACCAACTGGCACCTCCAGGTACTTTGGCCAGTTTGCTCGGGACTGCAGTACCTATAGGGAACACTATTAGGAGAAGACTGCATATGAATGCATAACCCAACACACCTTGTATTAAACACCGACTAAGTGTCATTTCATCTGGGCCCTTTATTCACTCATTATGTTGTAAACACATTACCAGTCTAAGGTTTCTGCACACACTACGATTTTCTACATTTGCATGTTACTCACTTAACGTTTATTAAAAA
>JAODKC010000117.1:15354836-15382008 GCA_026777985.1 Mormyrops attenuatus | reverse complement strand
GACAGCCTAGAATTTGACTCTGCCATCACCACACTACCAGTTAATAGACACGCACTGTTACAGAGTCTTTCATGTTATAAAGGAAACCTATTTTATTTGAGTAATATTTTCGTTTATAGTTGTTCACTCAACTTTCTAATGCTTAACAATAATAAAAAATCTGTAGTTTATGAAATAAATGGAAAAGTAAAAAATAGTCAAAATCCTGTGATGTGCAAAACCTTTGACTGGTGGTGCATATACACATTTACGAAGCTAAAAATGCTGTTTGTTTGACATTAATCAGGAATCTTGCTCATGTATAACTGTACAGAGGCCATACTGTCATACAGAGACGGTACTACAGATACCACAGGTACCACAATCTGAACGGTATGTCACAGGGAACAAGCAGAATGCAGGTGGTGTCAAGGACCAGGCCAGCTGGTAGCCACGAGAACAACTGCTCATAGTGGATGTCGTGACCTGGAAGCAGACGCATGGAGAGCGTAGCATTCGAAACAGCCATGTGTCACTGGGACTCCATCATAATACAATAATAAAACCACACCATTCACATGACTCCCCTCTAGCACTTTGCTCCTATGATACGTTTTTTATGTATCGTTGACTAATAGCCTCATTAACAACCAAAGAAGAAACTATTAAAGAGAACATGATGCAATCTGTAAAACATGCATTTCAATTCAAGGTCATGCATTAAAAGGTCACCCACATAAAACCTTCAGTGAAGCATGCAGTAAAACAGGATCAGATTATTAAGATGGAGTTGGGGCACCTCAGAACACCACCTCCTTATGAATGTTAATTCTAGTACATGTTTATACTGGGTGATCTATTTCACTTACTCATCAAACTGCATCATTCTAATGGAATGTTTGAAACATAAAAATGGAGCATATCACAGTGAATGCAAACAGTATCAATAACTAGCTTGATGCCCTAAAATATTTTTAGAACAACTTAGACTTGCATTACTGCAAAGATTCACGCTTTAAACTCAGCTAAAGCTATTAGACATGTTGCCCTGTAACCCCCGCAGGAAGCTTCCGGTGTCGGAGGTAGGTAACCTTTTGCAGAAGCTTCACTGTTAATTCACTTGAATCTGACAGAAGAACAGGATCCTGACGGTGTCATTTCAGGAGTTTATAGAAAAGGTAACTGCTGAGGACAGCTGATGGAACAGCTCACTCTCCCTCAGATTCAACAACGCGCCAAAATGGCACCGTGCTCAGTAACCAGCTCAGGTTTTGGCACACGGGATCGGTACGCTCCTCTATCAACCCTTTCAGGAAACGCGTGTCAACTAGTCTGATTCCAGATTCCAGGCCAGCCAGGTCTACTATACACAGGACAGATGGAGAGAGATAAGTGCTAATTGTGAGCTTATACAGTCCATGATTGTTAGTCCAATCCTCGCTGACACTGCACACCCTGTCTTTTGTGAGGAAAACCTGTTTTGGATAAGAAACCTCATGTGTAAGAATGCTTGACGTAACATGCCTGTGCAGGTGAAGCATGGAGTGTCAGAGTTTGTTAAATGTGGGTGGGTGTGCATGTTTCTGGGGAGGGCTGAGATGGGAAGCGAGCCCCCCCACGCAGGTGTCATCAGTTGATATCCGAAGAGTGTTCTGTGTGCGTGGGAGAGAGACCGAGAGCGATGGGAGAGCTCGCTGAGGATTAACAGCTGCTCATATTAGTTAGACAGCCAAACCGGGCATGCATATCATGTCCTGCTTGCTGACCTGCTATTCCACAAGGGAGTCCAGCATACTTGCCTGCTCCTTTCCCCAAAACCCCCACGTCCTGCGGATCTGCTCGCCGTTTTTCCCCCTACATTTCTCTGTGCCAGTGCCTGGATAAGGACTCCGAGAGGACGGGCTGCCACTGACTGCTGGGTTGGTGCTGATTAGGGTTAATTGATGCAGACTTTTTTCCCCAAACTCCAACAGTGTGGCACTGATTCTTCCATGCAAATATAGAGTTCACATGGAGTGCATGAAACAGGAAGACTGACATGGCTCCCCAAGCAACTTGTTTTCCTAGAATTTTCCAGCAGCTCAGCAGCGCCCCTCGCAGTCTGTACGCCGTCCTGTGGCTCAGCGGTGACCCTTGCAGTCTGCATGCCCTCCTGTGGCTTGATGGCGCCCCTCGCAGTGTGCATGCCCTCCCGCGGTTTGATGGCGCCCCTCGAAGTCTGCACACCCTCTCGTGGCTTGGCAGAGCCCCTTGCAGTCTACACGTCCTCCCATAGCTTGACAGCACCCCTCGCAGTCTACACGCCGTCCTCTGGCTCGGTGGCGCCCCTCATAGTCTGCACACCCTCTCGTGGCTTGGCAGAGCCCCTTGCAGTCTACACGTTCTCCCATAGCTTGACAGCACCCCTCGCAGTCTACACGCCCTTTTGTGGCTTGACAGCCCCCCCGCGGTCCACACATTCTCCTGCAACATATTCCCTTAAGGTAAGATGGCCCCAGAGGACTGCGTGGCAGGAAGACAGCCGCAATGCTCCTCTGCTGTCTAAAGGCTTGATTTTGTGTCTTTAATTTGTGTCATTACATATTCCTCTCTTTTCAACAGAGGAATCCTGCTCTTATGGATCTATGAATACGAGAGCTGGATCCCCTCTTCAGCACCCACCCACCCAAAAATTAAAATAAACACATCTATGCTAATTCCACATAAACCTACATCCCACATACATTTAGTCAACAAAATGCTTACAGGACACATCAACATTAAACAACTGCTCTACAAGAGAAAATCAATGAGGTTTTTCTATGTTTGGACCACACTTTGTGTGGTATTACATCCATATGTATGACATTTCCTTTTACATTCACATGATGTTACAGCCATACCTACATAAGGTTATTTATGTACATAGTATCCATCCATCCATCCATCCATCCATCCACCTTCCATAACTGCTTATCCAGTGCTCAAGAGGAAGTCAATTAAATGTAGCTGAAAATAATTATAATAAAAACATTTCAGCAAAGACGTGCTGAAGAGACATATAAATTACTGCTTCAGGCCTGCGGAAAAAAACTGGCACAACGTTCTACGTATTTAAACCCACTTAAGACCCATCTTATCTATTTGCAACTTAAGTAGAATGAAGCAGAAAGGTTTGTGAATCTGCTCCTGGGACTGTAAGCTGGGTGTGTGTTCGGGGGGGGCGCTGACAGTGGGGATTTACTCCACACACATTCAGAGTCACACAAAATCATGAGCTGTCAAAAGTGAAAGGCGGACCATCCAGCTAGGCTGCAGACGAAGCCTCACGCCAGCCATAAGGCTACAGACGAAGCCTCACGCCAGCCATAAGGCTACAGACGAAGTCTCACGCCAGACATAAGGCTGCAGACGAAGCCTCACGCCAGACATAAGGCTGCAGACGAAGCCTCACGACAGACACAAGGCTGCAGACGAAGCCTCACGCCAGCCATAAGGCTGCAGACGAAGCCTCACGCCAGACATAAGGCTGCAGACGAAGCCTCACGCCAGCCATAAGGCTGCAGACGAAGCCTCACGCCAGACATAATGCTGCAGACGAAGCCTCACGCCAGACATAATGCTGCAGACGAAGCCTCACGCCAGACATAAGGCTGTAGACGAAGCCCAACGCCAGACATAAGGCTGTAGACGAAGCCTCACGCCAGCCATAAGGCTGTAGACGAAGCCTCACGCCAGACATAAGGCTGTAGACGAAGCCTCACGCCAGCCATAAGGCTGCATTATGATGGGGGACAGCTGCTGATTCTCTTTTACTTCATTGTGAATGACTGGGATGTTGGGGGGGGCACTCCTTATCACTCAAAAACTGCTCTTTGGCACTGTCAGTTTATTTAAGATCGATGGACATGTATTGAACCATTGTTAATTATTTACATAATAATCATTGCAGAAACATACATGCAAAGGGGAAGGTTTCTCACATTTATTGAATAAACTGCTTAAAAAATAGTGTTAAGTAGGAATGAAATAACTGCATTAAATAGTGGTAAATAAGAACAAATCCAGCTGGAGGATAAGAGACAAGGAAAGTATCAGGGGCAACGTGTGTATTTGTCCAATAGAATCACCTTCTGCCGAGCTCCAAAACGATGATAAGTGATTTAAATTCAGGAGCGGCGGCTGCCCCAGGGTCTTACGGTTCCCCGTGTTCCAGTGTTTTGACGCTGCTGGGGGATCGGCAGCAGAGTATCTGTGACCAGCAGCACAAACGAGGTTTCCGGCAGACTGAGCTAGACTCCAGTCTGAAACGCGGAGGGAGGGGAAGGGAGGGAGAGCGCAGGATGCTCAGCGAAAGACAGGGAGACGTTCTGACAGATTTAGCTCACTGCCTGAGGGGGTAGAGCAGCGCCTGTCTCCGTGAGACAGAGCAATGGAAGAGAAAAGGCCGCGGACCTGAGGAGTGAGGTTTCGGCAGAGCCATGCCAAGCCACGTTCCTTACGATGCAAGCGGGGGGGTCACGTGCTACGCCAGTGAGCGATACAGCAAACAAAGCTGCGTCATGACCTCTTAAAAGAGTGACAAACCTGCAGATCACCTGGGGTCCTTATAAAACCATGACCATGTCCTATGGAAAACAGCCTGCAGCCGGATCGATCACCCTAAATGACCTAAATGACAAACAGGGTCTGTCGTAAGAGCGGAATATTGCAGGACATCAGCGGGATAGAAACTGAATGCTGAGCCCAAAGCCTTGTTCATTTAGGGATTTAAACACGGCTGGTTTAAAAGCGGACCCATCCGCAGGGATTAGACAGGCCTCCTGAATATTCATTACCGGTTTCTCCAGCGCAGCACAGTTGTCAGGTCGGGATGTAATTTCTCAGCAGTAGGAGAGGTGATGAGGACTGAGGAAGATATTAATGTTTTCCCCACTTTCTCTCCCTCTTTTAAAAATCATGTTGGTTGCGTGAAGAAGGCGTTTAGCTCAGCATTTCAAGTTCTGTTGATGTTTACTGACATAACCAGAATATGACAGTGATGAGCACTCCTGGTTTATTTGGAGTAAATGTTGATCTGGCAGAGGTACATTCATGCAAAAAGCATGGCTGAAATCCAGTTCTCCCTGGCTGAAGCAGCACTGCATATTACAGCACTGTGCCTCATAAGCCCTGCATCTACATGCCATCGGCGATTCACTTGTTTCCTGATAGCAGATGATTTTCCTATCAAGGTGCTTCTGTAACGGTTCCGTGTAGAAGCAGATCTGCGTGTGAAGCTTGCGGAGGCAGTGCAGATCTAGCGAGGCCCCCTGCGGCCGGCAGTGTACGCGACCGGTAAACACGGTGACCCGCGTATGCCAGAATAGCTCTTTAGATCGCTAATTGCTCATTAGCATTAGAGAAAGAGGACACAATGCCATGACTGCTGGCAGCACGGCGGAGGGCCGCCACGGTGCGTCCCCACCCTCCATCTAGAAATTAGCGCTGTCCTACAGAAGCGGGTTTGTGGCCTGTGATCGAATTAGAGCTGGGGCACTTAGAGGATAGCAGGGCCTGCAGAGGAGCACCGTTCTGGGGATTCTGGGCACTGGGCCCTTAGCACGCTCGTCTGACGCCTTCTATCGCAACCACAATCTGGCCCAAAAATACTCTCCTGCCTTTCCAGTTACCTGAAGCAGCTACTGCACGCATCTTAAACCCTTAACCACTTTCTTGGTTTTTATTTCCTGCCTCAAAAGGAGGTGAAGCATGCCCACTGTTATTTTTTCTGGTATTTATATGACAGGGATTTTTCTCAGTGGGACTTCCAAGACGGTTATTTATGGTGCCTGTCAGAGGTGCAGGAAGGCTGCTCCATTCAGGAGGAGTGTACGGTTACTCCTGCATACCTCATACCACTCTGGGTCAAAAAATGGGAGGGATGCTCCCCCCCACCAACAAGGAGGCAGGCAGGATGGGTGCTTCAGGGTGCAAGAGAGCTTAAACCTGCCTGATTAATGGCGATAGAGCCCCTGCTCTTAGTGTAGAGGTGGATTCTGCTGTTGAGTACTGTTTACATCACCTAACACAGCCAGCAATGCATCCTGGTCGGTGAGAAAAAACAAAGCACGCAGTATAAGTTGTGTTTCTCTAATGATTTATGGGCCAATAGGAATGGACCTAGCAGGATTGGCCCCACCCCCATGTGTAAATGGAGCGGCAGGCTGCAGGAAGTCCTGTGAACAGGCCGTTGGGTGTTACAGGCTTTCCCCGTGAACAGGCCGTGTGGGTGTGACAGGCTTTCCCCGTGAACAGGCCGTTGGGTGTGACAGGCTTTCCCCGTGAACAGGCCGTGTGGGTGTGACAGGCTTTCCCCGTGAACAGGCCGTGTGGATGTGACAGACTTTCCCCGTGAACAGGCCGTGTGGGTGTTACAGGCTTTCCCCGTGAACAGGCCGTGTGGGTGTGACAGGCTTTCCCCGTGAACAGGCCGTGTGGGTGTGACAGACTTTCCTAGCATGGAATCGCCTTCCCTGCTGTAGTTTTTTCAGGCTTTTCATAGCAGGTTTTGAGTCATCATCACTGCAGGGGATCCAGACTCTCCAGTCTGTAGTAGCAGGCTGTCATGTGGTCATCTGTCTAGGATCTACATTAAAACACACCTTCCCATGTAGTTCTATAGTACATTAAGCTGTGACTTGGACTGTGGATACTGGTGGTAACCTTGAAGAAAAAATGGTCAAAGACACAGTTTTAGACTGACTATGCCGATGTGTGCCCTTACAAAAAGGAAAAAGAAAAAGAAAAAGACATGAAAATACCGGCAGAAATGGTGTTGCTAACAGAACGATTACTTCTTGGACTGCAACTCTGGCTCCATGCTCTGCTAATGGCCACTAATCTGTTTTTCAGAACATAGAAAGACGACAACCGTAGTAAGAACCATTTGGCTACAGCAGAGCACATCCTGAAAGCAGCACCGCCTTTATCTTCTCCATACTTCACTTCTTAGCAGAATCAATGAAGCAGGTGTGAAATAAAATGGCCTTTCTGCTCGCAGTCTGCCTGTTATGAAAGATGGGAGAGAATCGACAGAAGCACTCCACTTTGTCTGCAGCCTCAATCTGCAATCTATCTAGACTTTTTCACACATTCTAGCCCTACTTAGCTAAGACTGTACAACAGCGATTTTGTACTTGTATATGGTTTTACTTTTGTACCTGCCAAGATAACATTACACAGCATATACACCTTAACAATACCCCTATATGTGTATTACACTCTACCCCTTTGTACCACAATACTGCTCCACAGCGCCACAAGGAGGAATTAGCAATTCAGGATATTAAACCAAGACCTAAGGAAGAGTGTCCTGAAACTGGGAGGCAGTGAGAGCCTCACTCTGCCTGCTGTTTCCCAGGTCAACACATGAGGATTCCGAAAGGACCAGGAAACGCCCAGCGTGCCGGACTATGTCTGTGACCTAAGCTATGGATCCACAGCGCCAGCTTCCTCAGCCCATACCCTGCAGGCAAACATTCATTGGCCAAACATGTTTGTACACCATCTGCAGGTTTATTGATACAGCTCTTACTGAGGGGGGGTTAAACATGAAACCGTGTTCAGTTAAGTAACAGAAAAACATGTTCACAGACTTGTTGATCATAGAAGCCATAGATGTTGATCATAAAAGCCAAAGGGATTATGGGAAAAGTGCTTGTCAAAAATTTTAATGGAGTGTAAAGCGGACATCACTACCATTTCAGGTTCCTAAAATTAAGATTGTATATATATATACATATACACACACAGATACTCATTGACAGATTTTATTTGTTAGAGATGTCAGTTTGATTCTTCAAAAAAGATGTTTAAAGGGCAGATTTTCCATCAGAAATCTGTTTGCTCATGCTAAAGGCAATAACATCCCAATAAGCTGCATTTAGCAGTTTCTAAAATGCCCAGTAGATGGCAGCACAAATATAAACAGATACTATCTGGACTAAGCTTTTAGCTCTGCTAATGGAACACTGCAGGACTCTAAGATTCCCATTCTATCCACATCTTTAATTACATTATTACCTGATTATCTCACTCAGTTACTTTAAATAATGCTTGAGGTCCTTGACAATTGATTGTGTAAAGAGGATCAGGGAATCAGCTGCTGTTTCAGAAGGAAGAAATGATAAAATGCAAATTTACTAAAATCAGAAATCAGAAGTAGAACAGTGACTGGGCAGATGCTGAAAATAATAACATTTCTATTTTTATTTTTAAAATGCAAGTGTGAAATGATCTCTCTGGAACATTTTTACGTTTTATTATTCTTGCTTATTATGACAATGTTAATGACAATTATTACTATTATTATTATTATCATCACTGATAAGCCAAACGGTTTATTTTCCCATTTTTAACTTCCTTGAATGTCATGAACAATTGCAATAATTATGACAACAGCAGCCAGTGAGAAGGTGCTGGATGGGTTTGATTAGGACCAACATGGTAAATAAAGTGCTAAATGCAAAAAAAATTAAGGTGAAATCATCAGGGCAAACCTTGACCCCATTAACAGGGTGTCATGAGTCGCGACTGGCTAGCTCGTAAGTCGCTTCTCGGCGTGCTGACTTAACAGGCCATCTGCTGCTGCAGCTCATTATACAACGCAGTGCTAATAATGAGCAATATCCCACAGGGCAGGGAGAGCGAAGTGAATATATACTGATGACTGTATTGAGCTCCATTGTTACGATGTGCGGCCCAATGAAATGGAGCAGAATGGACTGTGCCAGTGGCTTTTCGGCTTAGTTTTTAAGAGAGACCACCAAATGACAGAAGGTAACAAAACATAAGAATAATTCCCAGCTAAAGGGTGGCCTCATCTGACTG
This sequence comes from Mormyrops attenuatus, assembly GCA_026777985.1. Lineage (NCBI taxonomy): Eukaryota > Metazoa > Chordata > Actinopteri > Osteoglossiformes > Mormyridae > Mormyrops > Mormyrops attenuatus. Next base: position 15,373,179 of record JAODKC010000117.1, on the reverse strand, counting down.
TAGATTAGAGGTCACCCACCACGCCACCGCGAGCACTCTCTCGCGGCACAGGCTAGTTTGCCTGCTTATTCCTTAGGCTGAGATGTCGCCGGCATTACTCGTCCCCGGAGACAGTGCCAGAACGCTGGTTCTCCACCGTCAGGAGCCATGGCAGTGGTCATTAATTCACACCGGCTTCGCAACCATCTCACTTTGCTGTGGGAGAAACGCTTAGTGGAGAATGCACAAGACACAACAAGCAGGAGCGGCAGGCTAGTGTTGCTGTCCTTACTGGAAAGCATTTTATGTTTAAGCATATCTGCTTGTTAACGATTTTGCTGCTTGTTATGGGAGACTAACACAACAGTACCGCAGTTATTCCATGCAGTTTCATGTGTATTTAGCTGAAATCTGTGTCTTAACCTATGGGTAAAAATAGAGAAAACATTGACAGACAGACAGACACACAGACACACACACACACACACATATATATATATATATATATATATATGAAGGTGATAATCATTCATCTTTGTCCTTAACCTTTTTACCACTAGAGGGACCCGATGAGCCTACAGCCTGTCCCAGCAGATAGAGTGATACAGTCCATGAGGTAGGAGCGCCCTGCCCATTACAGACACCTGAAATCCTGACCATATATTCCTGCAGGCTGGAGTAAATACAGATGAACATGGGAAGCACATACGACCTCCACACCAGGGGCAGGAACTAAGCCTACAATCCTGGAGGACGCTGGTCACAGTGTCTCCTTCAAGTCGAATTGTATACAATATACAGTAATTATTACCACAAATAGTGATATATGACCAGGCCGTGCACTAAACAGTAGGCAAGTAATGGCTCTTGTAGCACAAAGATGAGACCCGTATCATCAGGGAATGACCCTTGTCTTTGAGTTTCAGCAACACCATCTGGAAAATGGCTCAGGGATTCTGAGAAAAAGCTAATGCCCAGCCCAAGACCCAGCAACGTCCGTCACAGACGGGTGATACCTAAACAACAACCCAGAAACTTGTGACTCCTGGTGAAGAACAAGAATCAGGAGCTAGGAGGTAGAGAAACAGAAACCATAAGAAGAATCAAACTTCTCAAACACCGAAACTCTACCAAATATTCACCTGCAGAATGGCAAAAGTGTCAGGTCACTTCAGACCAAACCAAACAATGAATGCAAGCTACTTGCCTGTGAGTGCCTGTAGCAAATAGAAAATGCACACATTCCTTAAGTCATGCCTTATTTCCATGGAAGACATTTATACACATACGGAAAGCACATGTTGTGACTCTGCTCTTCGTTCACGGCTGGCCAGCTTTGAAGTACTAGGGTTAACAGGAAGTTACTGAGGTCTATTCCAAACAAAAGCCTGAAGTAACCATTGTGGTGACCCTCTGACTTTGATCTGTGCTTTACACCAAACCAAATGTCTCCAGTCAAAAACGAAGACAAGCCAAACTTTACTCTACACAGATTTCTGTTTCTTTACTGGAACCAGTTTCCAGCATTTGCAGCTCATATCACAGAGGTTATTGAAACTCTGTGGGAGGTCTGACTAGAGTTTATTACCATCAGAGTGTTTTATTTGCTTCTATCTACAAAACAAAACTGTTAGAAATGTTAAGTTAATCATTTTATAGATCTTATAAATGTTCTGTAATAAAAGACAAATTGAAAAAGTCAAATAAATTGCCGGTGTTAGACTAGGTAATTACTGAGCAACAGAAACTGCTAGTTTTCTAGTATGCAAAGTCGTTGCTTTGTAGTACTTGTCCTGTACATAATTTTAATCAGCTATAATGACTAACAGGTGCTTTAAAAACTGCTTGGAATTGGTGCTGATCATTTAATATTATCACACAGTTGTTATGTCTCCCGAGGGGGCTGGCATCGTCTCACTCCGGCTGATATGTCTCCAGAGGTGGCTGGTATCGTCTCACTCCGGCTGATATGTCTCCGGAGGTGGCTGGTATCGTCTCACTCCGGCTGATATGTCTCTGGAGGTGGCTGGCATCGTCTCACTCCGGCTGATATGTCTCCGGAGGTGGCTGGCATCGTCTCACTCTGGCTGATATGTCTCCTGAGGTGGCTGGTATTGTCTCACTCCGGCTGTTTTGTCTCCCGAGGGGGCTGGCATTGTCTCACTTTGGCTGATATGTCTCCGGAGGTGACTGGCATCGTCTCATTCCAGCTGATATGTCTCCGGAGGTGGCTGGCATCGTCTCACTCTGGCTGATATGTCTCCCGAGGTGGCTGGTATTGTCTCACTCTGGCTGATATGTCTCCGGAGGTGGCTGGTATCGTCTAACTCCGGCTGTTTTGTCTCCCGAGGAGGCTGGTATCGTCTCACTCCGGCTGATATGTCTCCGGAGGTGGCTGGCATCGTCTCACTCCAGTTTTATTTTCGATTTTGTAATCGTATCGTCAGATTTGCATCCATATATAATGGACACTTGGGTGAAAAGGGGAGCAGAGCTGTCAGCTTCTCACCACCTAGTTGGATCCAATGGTGGGGGAAGATGCTGGATAGACCTGGTAGACCCAAACGCATAGTGAGGACTGTTGACCTCAAACAGGATATAGTCAGGCGGTGGAAAGAATATTTTGAGGATCTCCTAAATCTCTCTGAATGGAAGACTCAGAGGAGGACTTGGCCATCCCTGGGGCTGAGGTCACTGAAGTAGTCAAGCAACTACTTTGCCCAGAGTTCTTGAAAGCTCTTAATGTTTTTGGGCTGTCTTCCTTGACACGCCTCTTCAACACTGCATGCACATCGGGGACAGTGCCTTTGGATTGGCTGGCTGGGGTGGTGGTCCCAATCATTAAGTAAGGGGACCAGAGGATGTGTTCCACCTTTAGAGGGATCACACTCCTCAGTCTCTCTGGGAAGGTCTATGCCAGGGTACTGGAGAGGAGGGCCCACTGTTGGTCGAACCTCAGATCCAGGAGGTACAATTCTGATTCTGTCCTGGTCACGGAGCACTAGACCATCTCTTCACTCTCACAAGGATACTGGAGGGTTCATAGGAGTTTTCCCAACCAGTCTACATGTGTTTCATGGATTTCGAAGAGGCATATGACCGTTTCCCTCAGAGGGTCCTGTGCTCCAGGAGAATGGGGTATGGGACCAGTTGTTGGGGGCCATCAGATCCCTGTACAAACGGAGCAAGAGTTTGGTTCATATTGCTAGTAGTAAGTCAGACTCATTCCCGGTGGGTGTTGGACTCGGCCAGGGCTGCCCTTTGTCATCGATTCTGTCCATATCTTTTATGGACAGAATCTCTAGGCGTAGCCAAGGGGCCGAGGGGGTCTGGCTTGGGAGCATCAAGATCGCATCTTTGCTTTTTGGAGATGACGTGGTCCTGTTGGCATCATTGGCTGGAGACTTGTAGCACAGACTGGGGCGGTTTGCAGCTGAATGTGAGGTAGCCAGGATGAGGATCAGCACCTCCAAGTCTGAGGCTATGGTTCTTGACCAGAAAAGGGTGGATTACCCTTTCCTGGTGGGGGATGAGTTCCTGCCTCAAGCGAAGAGGTTAAGAATCTAGGGGTTTTGTTCACTAGTGAGGGATCTACGTTCCTACCCTCACATATCATGAACTCTGGGTAGTGACGGCAAGAATGAGATGACGGATATAAGCGGCCAAATGAGTTTCCTCTGCAGGGTGGCTGTGCTCAACCTTAGAGAAAGGGTGAGGAACTCAGACATTGGGCAGGCATTGAAAAGAGCCAGTTGAGGTAGTCTGGGCATCTAGCTAGGATGCCTCCTGGATGGCTCTCAGCAGAAGTGTTTAGGGCATGTCCAGTTGGGGCCCCAGGGCAGAACCAGGACACGCTGGAGAGATTATACCTTAGCCGGAATGGGAATGCCTTGGTATTCCCCTCCCGGAGGAGCTGGAGGAGCTGGGTGGTGAGAGGGAGGTCTGGGCATCCCTGCTTAGACTGCTGCCCTCGCGACCCCACCCCAGATAAGTTCAATAAAATAGATGCATGGATGGATGGATGGATGCATGAACTTGCCATATTAGATTGAGTTTCATGGTTCAGAAGAAAAGTTCATCTATTTCAGTGGCCAAAAATTACATTTTTCTGCTCGCATGTGGTGCGATTTTTCCCTTACAAATCAAAACGCAGATAAGTGAGATGCGCTAATTAAGGTAAGTGTATGTAAAAAAATAATAATACACAAAGAATTTTATAAATGTACATTTTGTTAGATCAGTTTGCATTTATTCCAAATTGATTCTAAGTTTAGTTACACTGGGCATGGCGTTTGAGGTGGTGAATCGCAGACTGCTCTGAGGACCTGAGCTCCAGCACAAATTAATCTCGGAGTGTGACTGTGTGTGTCCTGTGCTGCCTGGGATGAGCTGAAAGCCTCCCCCATGACCCTGACCAGGACAGCAGGTTAGAAGATGGACAGCTGTTGTGTCTCCTGACTGAATAAGACTTGAGACACAACTGGATAATACTTAATCAAATAGTCAGTGCCTTTCCACCAGCTGGCCAGGAAAAACAGTGTTTGTTTTCTGCTAAGTTGCAGAATTTGTTCTGGTAGAAGGTTTGCAACAGATATTTACCAATTTCAAGGCACAAACAGAATTATAAGAAAATAAATACATTTTATGCATTAGTGCTTTGATAAATTGCTTTCTGAAATGAATCTCAAAACAAAGCCTCCAAGATACAATACAGTTCATTGAATATACATGAATAATGCTATTTAAGCAAATATTTAATTAATATTATTGTTTCAGAAGAAAACTAAGATTACTCTTATTAATCTGCACTTGGCACCATCAGTGGATCCCAAAGTCTTTCCTGTCTCTCTTGACTAGATCTACACACCACAATCCAGTCAATGGTACACCATGCATGTGCACACACACACACACACACACACACACACACACACATACACACACACACAAACAGACAGACACACACAGACACACACATACACACAGACACACACAGACACAGACACACACAGACACACACATACACACACACACACACACAGACAGACAGACACACACAGACACACAGACACACACACACACATACACACACACACAGACACACACACAGTTAAATTAATACATTATTCTAGCGAGTACACCAGGGACAGAGTGTGAAACAGAAAAAGAGAGGGAAAAGCGAGAGAGGACAACAGGGACTCACCGTGACCCGGAAGGGTGTGGATGTGGCCGGCTCCATGGTGGGGGTCTTGTCCCCAGCACTGCCGGGCATGCTGCGCCTGCGTCCCGCTCGCTCAGGGGGGGACTCTGCGGGGACAGGAAGTGACACGGCACTCAGGGGGGGACAGCCGCCGCAGGTAATATTAGCCTACAGTAAGTGCCATGTATGCTGGACTCCTGTAGAACTTGGATTAAAATAAAGCAGGATGATTTCCTGAGATTATAACCAAATCGTGAACACTAATCCACTACAACAGTCAGGCACAGGGCAGCGTACTTAACCCTGAACTGCTTTAAGAACCTTTCTGCTATAGATCGCAGGTGAACAGCTGTACGTTTGTAATTTAAGGCCTTTAAATGCCAAGGCGCTTTCATGTTATAAGCCACTGTATGTGGGCCTGTGTGTGTGCCAGGTACCCTGGATAAACCCACCCGCTGAGAACACTAAGCTAACACAGCAATCCATAATGTCAGGAGCATCACTCTGGGCAAAGCACTGAAGTACATAAAACTCCACGGTGACAGCTCTGCTGCTTCAGCTGGAAGAGTCCTGCTTACTCCCCAAATGCAAGAGCAGAAAGATCCTTTAAGATCCTGCTGCCCTTTCACAGAGGCCTAGGAAATTTTGTTTTGTTCTCCTATCAATGTGGTGGTAAACATGAGTTACTTAAAAAAATAAACTGATTTTGAAATCAGAAATATGTTTTGGTTTCCATCATGTTATGTTCCATTATTTCCATTTTTAGAGATTCCACTCATTTTTTATCTGAGATATCATCCATCCAGCTTCAAACTGCTAATCTTGGTTCCTAAGACGGCTGGGGGTTACGGGCCGGGGTGTGTCCTGTACAGGATCTCATTACAAACTAACTGTATAAAAGAGGACAATGGCAGGGAAGTAAAAACACAGAATTCACTGGGGCGACTTTAGCAGTCAGTTCAGTACAAGGAAGAAGAAGAACTGATTGTGTCAATCAGTCTTACTGCTGTAATAATATCCCAGCACACTCAGTAAGTGCTTCAAAGACACGACAAAAACGCTGCCTAACGACTGCTAAATATAGATATGCTTCTTATTTCCCGAAAAACCAGTGGGTCATCTTCAACACACTGGCTCCCAAGAACCAAACAGGCTGAACGTCAGGAGGGGTAGGTCTGCTGTCATGTTTACTGACACCAATGACTTGGGGGCGCAGATGTTTTCCATAAACAGAGCAACACACCTGTCTCCCAGCTTTATCTGATTTCTGCAGATGAACAATGCTGTAAAATGCCTGATTCATTATTATTTTTCTAATACAGACTTATGCAACTTGTAGGAGTAACATACTATTCACTAGAAATGCATATATATTCAATTTTCAAATAACACAGGAAGAATGTCTTAGGAGGTATGGAAACCAAATAATCAATATGTTTGACTTTCCTGACAAGAAAATCTGTCAATATTTTGGTCTAACCTCCAAACAAACTTTGTGAAATACACCCTTTTTCAGAACCATATGCTTGGTTACACAACCAGTTCAATGAGGAAAAAAGTGCTACAGTGAAAACCTATTTTTATTGGAAGGGTATGCATGAAAAATGTGGTTTTCTTCAGGAGTTTATAAATTATGTATGTAATTTAATATTGTAATTTATTCTTCAAGATACAAACTTACGTACCACAATAATGAGCTTGGTACATGCGTTCACCACATAGTACATTGTTTGTTATTGAGATTCAAAACCTCAGGGGGGAAAAAAAACTGAGCCTGACAGAAAAATGGTTCTGGAAACAGGGACGGTGCTGGAAACAAAACCATACATAACGGATGTCAGAGACTGGTGTCAAGACAATTTACAGTCATGCTACACATAAAGGCAAAAGTAACCATCAGATCATTTTACAGCTGTTCTACAGACCAAGATGCAGACACTGGAAGCATCCTGCGCACACAGACCAAGATGCAGACACTGGAAGCATCCTGCGCACACAGATCAAGATGCAGACACTGGAAGCATCCTGCGCACACATCTAGAGAAATACAGCTGGTAGTTTCTCATCATGAAAAAAATCCAGGTGAAACCGCCTTCATCAGCTGAAGAAAGAGGGGAGACAGGGTGCTGATGAATGGGTAGATGAAGAAAGACATGAAAGGATAAAAGGGCCATCACAGCTGAAAAGATCAGCAACAAGAGAGGTTGGGCACAATTAAGTGGAAATGGATTTTGAAAAATTACAGTGTGATTATACAGTATATGGGTGGAGGTCATATAGCTTTTACAAATTTCAAACTGTAGGAACAGTAGATGAATGTTCAACTGACATCCTTCTTCATGAACTGAAACATGCCCCAGGCAACACAGTGGCTAGGTGTGTGTGGGATTTGCATGTTCTTTGCAAGTTTACACTGGATTCCTCTCAATGCTCCAGTTTCCCCTTGCAGCTAAATAACACCGTAAACATGCATCTCTAAATTGCTCATAGTGCAGTATTGTGTGTGTGTGTGACAATGCGCATTGCGGTGAACCAGCAGCCTGTCCAAACTGTTACCTGTTTACGCCTTGTGCTTCATGGGAACTCATGTGAAATAGGGGAATTTTCAGCCTTCTGAATACATACATAAATGTCACCCCCTGGGTTTATAAGCTGCAGTCTTCAAACCATTCAGCAGACCCATTTTCTCAAGCACCCACTTCCTCTTAGCATCAAGACTGCACTACCAGTCACTGATCAAAACAGTCACCCTCTACACTCAAGTGGACAGAAGACTAGTGATCAAATTCAGAGGCCTTTTTTCAAATTTGTATTTTTGGGTGCTTTCGTCAGAGCAGGGTGAAAGCACACATTATTATGGCCTAGATTAGGCTTAATTAATGCAAATTACAATGTTCCATATTCAGATGAACTCCTAAGTATCCCTTAGCAGGACAAATAACAAGATGTCCAGTTTCATTTAAACTCTTGACGCTACTGGCAAGCTAATTGGTTAATAACCCCAATTACACCAGTTGTCAAAAACTAATTTAAACATTATGACAGTGAGACAGATGCATGCAATGTTTTCTGTTTTCTCGTAAAGCTGTTATCAGTTTAAAAACCATAAAACAGAAAAGCGTCATTTATTTTAAAAAATTTAAATTTATATTTTTTGGGCCTTAGTGTGCTACTTAATTTATTACTCGGAAGGTCGCCGCAATGAGTGCCACTGTCACAAGACGAGGGACTGGTGTGGTAATGAAATAGAAAGGGTTTTTTGAACTTAAAGAACAAATACGGGAAAGAAACAGGATCACAAGGGATCCAAAATGGGAGGATCAGAACAAGGGAAGGCACTGGCAACACGCAGGTTTGATGTCAACGACGGGACTGGAAAACACAGCACTTTTCTACATGATTGACGAGGGAGCAAACGAGAGGCAACTGGAGTGAGTGATACATGGGCAGAAACCAGAAGTAAGACAAACAAGTAACGGGTGTGGCTTGTTAGGGTCTCGCTAGGGTCAGGTGGACGTGGTAGGCAGGAAGTGACAGCCACAAGCGAACACCAGATAAATGGCTTGGAAAACATATGGATGGATGGATAGAATGTACAGTAAGTGCATTTATTGAGCTTAATCATTAAAAGACACTGCATGTCTACAAAAAATCAAACCTGTGGACTTTAACTGTAGTTACACTTTTACTTACAGAATCTATATTAACACACATTTATTCAGTCATGTTGGTTCCCATCGCATTTAGCTGACCTATTTACCTACACTGCACTTAACAAAAACATACTCCTTTAGGTTAATCACCTGTTGATTTCATTCAGTGTAAATATCCCCTTTCTCTCATCTCTGCCCGTCAGGCCGCTACACAACACACTTTCTGTCCATTCTCGGATTTGGCGGTCCTGGTGCTGAAGGACAATTTTCAGTGATAGGTTGCCATGGCAACCAGCCAGCTATTCTGAAGACTTGAAGGCAGTTAAGTGGATTAGATGCATGTCTCCATCTCTGATACTTCTTCATGTAATCAAAATGTCTAAAATCATTCACTGCTTTTGGATATTGTAAAACTAACAGTACTTCTTTACCTGGCTTATTCTGAGTGAATTTTCTAATTTATGTAAATTACAAATCCAAATGAACATCATTACCAATAAGCATAGACTGGGAAGTGTCACACAGAATATATATTGTGAATCTGATGATGTGATGATTTGTTGATTTGTTGTCTTCTACATCAGCGAATCTTAACTTGTGGGCAAGTTCTGAAATGGTCGTGAGACAGAGATGGAAATGTAAGCATTTTAAAGCCAGCAAGCTCCTATGCTGATCCACGATCAGATTTCCCAGCCCCAATCCTAGAAACCTAGAATGCTAGAACCTATATAAACGGGCCTTGGGTCTGCAACTGCTTACCGCAAAACTAGTTAACATTTAACCAATCAAAGAGACCAAACCACAGGTGCTTAATTTAAAACTCACTGGCACATCCAATCAGATTTGTGCAATAGGTATTGAATGACGTAAATTGCAAAGTGCACTGCGCGCTTGATCAAAGTGTTAATTTAGACCTATACTTGATACAGGGTTGCAACTAAGCTGGCCTGGTAGAAAGAACACTATAGTACTACCCACTGAGCAACCTGACACCTACGTTAAAAATGGATATTATTTCGCAATTTTCATCGTAAACATACAGAATTTGAGAAAAATATATTATTTTTAATTTAGTCCATTCTAAATATCCATCCTCTAAATAATCCATCCCTCCATCTTACAAACACTTATCCTCTACTAGGTCACAAGTCCAATATTTGCACAACTCCTTTGTACTCGGAGTAATAAAATGTGACTGATCAAATTATTTCCAGACCTGTTTGAGCAACCTCTCCAAAACTCAGCCCAGAACCATTTACACATACACAATTCCTTAGGAATGCGGTTTCTAGCACCATAATATGAGCGTTTTTAGCCACTGAACATATTATCCTTGTATGCACTATGTTTATACACATACAGTAACATGACATATATTTGTAAAATAACCACACACATATATTAAATGCCTAATACTATAAAGACAGACAGACAGATAGATAGATAGATAGATAGATAGATAGATAGATAGGAAAGAGAGTCGCGTTACTGAGATCCATATGTAGTTGTAAGTTTAATTCAACAGCGCAGTGTGTAACAGTCTATTAATGAAATAAAACCATTCAATCACAAAGAACTTTAAAGAGGGAAAACAAGGCACACTCACACCTATGGGCAATTTGGTAACTCCAGTTAAGCTCAGCATGTTTTTGGACGGGGGGGGACTGGAGGAAACCCCATGACAACAGAGGGAAAACATGCTAACTCCACACATATAAAGCCATGGCAGAGACTCGAACCCCGGTATATGCTCTTAAAATATAATGAAAGAAATGGGTATATAAGAACAAGGAGTATGTCTGTGTAACAGGCTTGGTTTTGGTATTAGTATAATTATGCAAAAATTCCTTTATGGCTTTTAGTGTTCAATTAGTAATCTGATGGAGAAACTACATTTCCCACTATGCCACTCTCCTCTCTTATATTCTCCGCCTGCCTCATTTCCTCTCAGCATTGTCTAGTTCGCGGGAAGAGGTAAGAGCACGGGCACGAGTTCTCTTAATAATCCATTGCTAAATAAAGACATATTGGATGTAAGAGATTAAGATAATGAACACAATGTACATGTCATACGCATTTATGTTGTAGGTGAACGGGAGAGTTCAGCTGTTTGGGAAATCAAAATGTAACCAGATGTTTTGTTTAACTCCATCAGCTAATAAACAGACTATGGCGAATGTCCAACAACAGCGGTGAAGCAGCTCTTCTCTCCCCCTGCACCCACACATTTACAGACTTATATTTTTCTAAATTCAGGGACAGTCCCCCTGGAGTAAGTTGGAGGTTAGGGGTCTTGCTCAGGGACCCAGTGATAGTAGTGCCAGAGGTAGGATTTGAACCCACAATCTGTTGGTCCAGAGGCAAGCATCCTAACCACTAGATGTGATGCAGCCTTCAACACAGCACAGAGAGAGAACTGTATAGACATTTTTGCCCTTTTATTAATCGGTCTCACCACACGGCGTGAGGCAGGGTGGGACTGGTTACATATTAATTATATTTCCCATAACCTGACTTAACATGTTATCTGGAACCAGTGCGGGTGAATCACCAAACTGAACATAATCATCTTACTGGTTTGTGGGAGGAAACTAATAACACGGCTACTGTTTTTGAGGAAGTAAAAGGCAGTAAAATCTTTGCTGAAAAGGAGAAACTACTCATTGATTGTTCTGCTTCGTACCTGTTACACTTTTTCTTGTATTGTACTATGAGGCATAATGGTAATTTGACACAGCCAAATCATCATAAACAAAACTCAGAAGTAGTATGTATTTCGTAAAGAGAATGAATACGTTTTCAAACACGCATACTAACTATATGATCAGTAAGATTAATCATAAAGGAAGAGATTCAAAACAACAGAAATGTCCTCCCCCCGATGGACTGCTTATCTGGAACTTTTCTGAAGCAAGAAGTTCCACTGTCAGCCTTAATATTTGCGACTAACTAAATTGTTTTTTACATTGTGCCATTTATGGGAATACAGATATCGTATTAGTTGGTCTGAGGAAAAAACAGGCTCCTGAAACAACAATTAGCTAATGTTAGTGAAAGACGTTGCCACTAAAGCATCATTCATATCAATCTTACAGCATCTGTCACAATGTGAACATCCATCAGTTTCCTTTGCTACACTGTACTGCCAACCATTACGGCAAATTAACCTTCATTAATACAGGGTCAGATAGCACACTTCCTACACTCATCCGGAACCTTTTTCATTCAGGAAGGCTCCCATTTCCATTTTAGCGAATTCCACAAACCCTCTCCACATAGGTGGGGCACCCCAGTGTAAATTTAACCCTTGCAGGAGCACGGTGAACAGAGCTGTATGGTAAATAGCGGCTGATCATACAAATACTACGGATTTCATGTGATACATGTCAGTGTTTCAGGGAGTAAGCAGGGATATTGAGATACTCATGAAGATCTCGTCCTCTTGATCTGAGAAATGTCCTGGTCGAAATGGGCCCCTTCAAAGGGCTTCCGGAAAGTGGTGTCACTTCTTCACGTCTTGATGGGAAATTGTACATAACGTGAAATGATTTGTGGGTTTTTTTGGCCAGGATGATTCCTGATGCCTGAAAATGGAAATGAAGTTTCATAAGAGGCGTCAGGTGTCCAAAGAGGGGAGCAGGCGGCTGAGACGTGCTCTGCATGCGCACAGGGTCACACGCGAAGCACTTTTTTGATGAATCATAGGATCAGAAGTTGGTTAGAACCTGCATTATCTTTACACAGCTGGGAACCTGAGTTTTAAGCAAAGCGGCCCCTTTCTTTCAAACACCACTTGGAAAAATAGTCCTTTGTATTATTTTTTACATAATCACTCAGCATTAGCCTTCACTCCTACATTCAAAACGTGAAAGATCTGAAAGAATGAAGACCTGAAAGAATGGGTAATAAACACGACGTGTCCACTTCAAACGCCTGTCAAATCAGATAATGCTAGGAGGCCATTTTTCTGTCTCAGATTCCAGGGCTGCTCTGTCTCGGGTGGGGGGGGGGCAGATCCAAAACCTTGATACAGGCCCGGGACGTGACATTCTCCTAATTTATACTCAGTAGCTTCTCCTTCAGAAGCAAAAACAAACCTGATCACTTCTCCCTTTGATGGGGATGCAGTTGTTCAACAAAATGTGTCTGCAATTTCAAAGAAACTGGTGATGAAACTGGTGATGAAACAGGGTGTATCAAAGCAAGAGGTGTCTGTTTTACAGTTTAAACCAAAGATTGATTATAATTTACCCATCAGCCTGAAAGTTCCCACAGCAGAGCACCCTAATGGAGAGAATACGGTGATCTGGTTTACCCACACTCCCCGTGGGAGACCACCCTCCCCGAGGCTTGGGGGACCACCCTCCCCGAGGCGTGGGGGACCACCCTCCCCGAGGCGTGGGGGACCACGCTCCCCGAGGCGTGGGGGACCACCCTCCCCGAGGCTTGGGGGACCACCCTCCCCGAGGCGTGGGGGACCACCCTCCCCGAGGCGTGGGAGACCACCCTCCCCGAGGCTTGGGAGACCACCCTCCCCGAGGCGTGGGAGACATACAGGAGAGAAAAAGAGAATGAGACTTCAAGAAGAATTCTTGATAGCAGGGGCTATTATTCTCTATAAAGCTCACAATCATTCTAAACGCCTTTTATGCCTATTAACATACAAATTATGATGATCTGAAACACACTTTAAGCCTTAAGGATTTTTTAAAAAGAAAAGCTAAGCTGAAGAGGACACTGACTGACTGATTACTTTGCAACTAACAAGGTAATTTGTCCGCTGTCTTTATCTCCTGCAGGTGACACCGCGTGTTTGTGACCGGTCCTGAACAACAAACCTCATGTTGGACAAATGGCAAGTAGCATGTGGAATGTCGGCCTTCAAATTTCTTCTTTTGAAGTTCTTCCTCAGCTATGTGTTATTTTACACTGTTCTCTGGCTGACAGACACCCTTTTCCATATCGTCTTGCTCAGTAGCTCATCCCAAATAGCCACAGTCTGGAGAAAAGTCATGTTAGACAACTGGCATGTGACAGATGAGCGGCACCCATTGCTGGAATCCATCCTCCACATTGCTCACTGTACATAATCAATACATAGAGAAATGTAGATGAAATTTCTACCATTGGAGTATCTCCTTCTCCACTGGGAAGTCCAGCAGTACAAAGGATAAAGAACAAGACCGTCGATGTGATAACCGAAAAAATATAGACAATAGGTCACATATCAACGGGGCTCCTTTGCAGAACATCTATGGAAGATATGTCAAAAAAATAGGAGATAAAACTAGGTGATGCTGTATAACCAGGGCAAGCAGTTGTCATGGGGATTGAAATATCTTTTGAACAATTTACATTTAAGTTACAATGATTTTATTAAAGTTCCTGACATTACACCTGACTTTGTCACTGAATAGGTCAACATTGTTTCTTTATTCCAAAAGGGACGAAGGCGTTAAAAGAGTCACCAAACATAGAGGTTTTACAAATGTAACATCCAACTATCATCTATCGAAAATCCATTGGAACCCTAACAGCACACTGTCCGATTCTGAAGAAACCATTCTCAGCGTGCGGGAGCGTACATCCGTCCGCTTTAACTCAAGTGTGTCACGACCTTAGCCTCCCCGATTAACAAGTCATCGCAATCAAACAAACGAGTCTAAAACAAACAAAATATTCTAGACAAAACCATTAGGCACAAGCTAGTGTCACTGATACTGATCCACCAAACTGGACAACTTTAAGGATAAACACATACCTTCTGAAACAAGACAGGAAAATGTCAAATGCTACTTAAAACTGAGCTTAAAATCCATCCAGTTTCTGTATCTGCTTGTCCTATGCAGGGTCCCGAGGGGTCTGGAGCCGATCCCAGAGGCAAGACAGGAAACAACCCAGGATGGGGCACCAACCCGATTCACTCACACAGGCACACCTACAGGCAATATGGTAATGCCAATTAACCTCAGCATGTTTTTGTTCTGTGAGGAGAAAACCAGAGCACCGGGGGAAATGACGACACATGAATAACATGCAAACTCCACACACACACACACAGCCTTGAACCCTGGTCCTGGAGGTGTGAGGTTATTCACCGCACCACCGTGTCACCCCAAGCTTAAAAGTCACACCATCCAAAGTGAATTTACACACCAAAAAGAATCTGGTTTTAAAATTCTTCTGTTTCATTTTTTATTTGATTTCTAACCACTGTCTTCCATGCTCCTAGCTGAAATTCCATTACAGATATTTTTTGGGCCAGTTTACTTTAGGAACATTCGCTACATACCGATTATTCTCAGACATGTGCTGTATAACAACGTTTCAGTCAACGAAGGGCCGCATATACAACGGGCTGAAAAATAAATATTGTCTGGTGACGTTGTAGCCATGGTAACGTTGTGATGTGATGCATTACTCACGTGTTTGTGGTGATGCTGGGGTAAACAAACCAATTGTAGTGCCAGTTGCATAAAAGTATAGCACATATAATTATGAACATTACATATCACTTGGTAATGATAATAAACAGCTATGTTATGGTTTATGTATTTACTATACTGTACTGTTTATCATTATTTTGAAATGTATTCTTTCTAACATATATATATGTATTTATATATATACAAATACACACACACACACACACACACACACATATATGGTTTACTGTAGCCCGAGGGTGTAGTAGGCTATACCATCTAGGTTTGTGTAAGTACACTCGATGATGTTCGCACATCCACCAAATCGCCTAATGGCGCATTTGTCAGAGCGTATCCCATCTTTAAGCAATGCATGACTGTAATGACAGATTACTGGCAATAGTGGTTTGGCCTAGTCAGTCATTGATGGTCTGCAACAGAACTGTTATAGGATTACAAATGAGTGTAACTCTGGTTGTCTATCTGGGTTGTGGTTCACACATATATGGTCATTTTGTGCTGTGACACATTATCCGCAGCCATATCTACCCTCACTAAGAAAGACGCTGATGAATATTCTCAAGTGATTTTCAAAAATGGTTGTAATTTCACATGTTGACAATGCAGACAAATGATAAAGGATGCAAATTAATAAATTCTACTAATCCACAGAGCATCAGAGCCATAAATTTCAGGGTTACACCGTTGACAGGCTTCAATTAATCTACACAGCCTTAAATAAATAGGCCGAGCCAACCAGAGAGTAATAACTGGCCAACTGTTTCTGTGCAAGAAATGAGCTTCCAAAAGTAAACTATACAGCTCCATCAAATATTCGTCTTTATTTAATCTTAATTTAACTGCAATCCAGTCTTCATGTGCCTGGCCGAGTCCCCTAGCATATGAACGGACACAACATTTTCTTTAGGTCATGCTCAATTTGAGGCAACTGTTGACAAACACACCATGGCTCAGGAACACATTAATTTCAATATATTTTAACGTGGTTAATGTGAGCAATTTGTTTCATCATCGCACACATCGTAAATAATCCTCACTGTGGGCCACACAGACTCTATTGCTGGTATTTTACTCTAATTATCACTTCATCTGGGCTACCCAAAATGCAGAAGCGCACTCGCTTGTCAAAGACTCCATATATCTTGGTTCTGAGCTCACTCTTGTAAGGTTAGTCTAGCATATCACCCCCAGTAGTATTAGGTATGTGGTAATGTCTCGCCTCGGAATAAGGGGAGGCACGCTTGGTGACAGCCTTTGGTCTTTAGCTCAATTTACTAAGCACATCTGTAACTGGAAAGCCATGGTGGTAGTGAATGTTAAGGACATGGCTGTAATTGCAGCCTGACTGCAACGTCATTTATCACCTGTTGTAATTAGTCAAGAGGACTAAAAGGTTGCTGTGCTTCCTGATAGACAGTGAAAAAAGTTCACTTGTTTTGCTTAGTTAATATTGTCCTTTGTCTTTAAATCATTTGTGGGAACACGCCATGAAAGGAAGCCCATGTTTCCACAGCGGGTGAAACGGAGCCATGAATTCCTGGAAGAGACTGTTGACTGTTGAGTTTATACAACCTACTTCTGAGAGCCCGCAATACATGCAGGTCCAGCCACAGAGCATGGCACTGATGTCACTGGGAAGCAGGCTTCTGTAGACAAATCATTAAAATCACTTATGATTTATCCATCCTAGTCAATGTCAGCTGTCTACATTCTTGATCTATGTAACGTCTGACACCTTTTTTTTCTTGCCTGACATATATTATATAACACCCTCAGGGAGGCCTTGGAAGTTCTTTGGCAGCTACTAATCTGTAATGAATTGATAAAGATGTTGAGACGGCAGCACACCAAGATGCTCTTCAGAGACGTTATAAACATAAACAGGCTTCTTTCCAGAATGATCAGTCATGATCTGACAGATTGCAGTGTACTAGTCTCAGTATTTTTTGGGGGAAAATACTCATATAGCCCCATCCAGCCTGCATAACCAACTCCTTGTAAGGTGACATTATACTATAGAGAGGATCCAACCAGTTTCCACCTTGCGTCACTTGGAATGTTGAGGAATAACAGGACGTGTGTCGAGACCTCAGAGAAAAACAGGCTTAGTGCTGAGATAAGTAGTGTCCCAGCTCAAATAATGAGAGTTTTCTGTATGTTTTTTAAAAACAAAGACACAAGCTGAGGTCCCTGCTGTGTCACACCAAATAATTGCACCTTATACTGTATAAAGACCTGAATTAGTTCTGATACGTATGGTGTGATGAATCAAATTCAGCAGAAGCAGGAAATCAGCCACACATGTTCATGCATAACTGCACTGCCTGCTTTGCTAACTGTCAAGGTTTGCTGCATGCCATCATATGTACTATGAGGTGTCAGTGAACTGATGAGCATTCACACTGCAACTGGAGCTACATGGCAGAAGAAAGAAAGACAGAAAGAAAGAAAGAAAGAAAGAAAGAAAGAAAGAAAGAAAGAACCAGAACGTATAATGAACTAAATGTATTTTTGCATGAAAGGGTAAAGAAAACATCTGTCCTTATAAAATGTAAAAGCCAAACCAAAGCCCCTTCTGTCATTTGTTTTTTCTGTGTGGAGAAACTCCCCTAAATGCATCAAAATTCTTTTGAAAACGGAGGGGATCCATCTGTCAGAGATTCAAAGACAATATTCTGAACACCACCCTGTCAGCTGGAGAACCCTCAAAGGCAGCCCGTTTTATAGCGCGGGTGATGAATCTGCCTTTTTGGCAGCTGGGTAAACGGGTATGTCGCACTGTCAACCCCGTGGAGAACCCTCAAAGGCAGCCCGTTTTATAGCGCGGGTGACGAATCTGCCTTTTTAGCAGCTGGGCAAACGGGTATGTCGCACTGTCAACCCCGTGGAGAACCCTCAAAGGCAGCCCGTTTTATAGCGCGGGTGACCAATTGGCCTTTTTGGTAGCTGGGCAAACGGGTATGTCGCACTGTCAGCTGGAGAACCCTGAAAGGCAGCCCGTTTTATAGCGCGGGTGACCAATTGGCCTTTTTGGTAGCTGGGCAAACGGGTATGTCGCACTGTCA
>JAODKC010000117.1:15324513-15335153 GCA_026777985.1 Mormyrops attenuatus | reverse complement strand
CCCCCCCCCCCCCCCCCGCCCCGCCCCCCCCCCCCCCCCCCCCACGGAGCTGAAGACAGGCCCAGACAGCAATTGCAGCAACAACTGTAGCATTTTGCATTTTGTGATGCATTTACTTTTTACACCAGTAGTTATGTTCTTATGTTCTTAGAACAGGAACCATCCTGGACAGGAAGCCAGCCCATCGCAGGGCATGTCGCAGGTGCCAGTTAAACTAACCGCATGCCTTTTGACTGTGCGTGCTCACTGAGGTACCCAGTGACAGGCATAAACTTACATTTGACAGTTTTTGAAAATCTCATTCACTTGTGTGCCATTTTCAGAAAAGTCTGAACATTGGTTATTCATATATAATCCAAACACACAGCATCTCATCCCTGCCTATGTTAAGGCTGCAGTAACTTCGGATACTTAGAAAGCAGGGTCCGAAAGCCAGCTCCCAACTGCCGGAAAATGTGCATTGATGAACCTGGGAATTTAGCTATCAGAGAAGAGACTCTCTGCTGTTCAGGATGTCGGGATTCTTTCAGCTTCTGTGTTTGTGAAAGAAAGTATGAGAGAAGCCTGAGAAGAACTAATGGGCACCAGTTTTACAAAGATTAAAGTGCAATCTTTAGCCTGTTTACAGCAGCATGACAACTGAGGAATGTCACACTGGCCCTCTGTGACTAGTTAGATCAAAGGCAGATGTCACTGGAATTGGCTCCCCCCCCTTTCTAGGGGTGTTTTTGGGCTTCTTTGTAGCAGTGACAAATACTGACTGTTAGCTATGGCCCAGTATTCAGCATTCATTAACGCAAACCAATGCCATAGCATTTTGGATCAACCCAAAATTCAGCAGGTCGAATGCCATAAATTCCATTTCAGTCAGTAAAAGCCATGACTCAATTTAATATTTAGAATGAATATAATTATGTG
Organism: Mormyrops attenuatus; assembly: GCA_026777985.1. NCBI lineage: Eukaryota > Metazoa > Chordata > Actinopteri > Osteoglossiformes > Mormyridae > Mormyrops > Mormyrops attenuatus. The sequence goes on along the minus strand of JAODKC010000117.1, from coordinate 15,334,235 downwards.
CTGAACACCTGTTGGGAGAGATTAACATTCGCACAAACCTCTATAACACCAAAGATAGCACCAGGTACTACGAGGAACATCGATCATTTATGTATAACATTACATGACATCACACATCACAGCTTAACATTTTGCATTTCGTGATGCATTTACTTTTTACCCCAGCAGTTTTCATCCTGCTCTACAGGGACCCAAGTCTTCTCATATCTTTGCTCTACTTCACCATTAGTTACACTATTTTTACATATATTAATGTCACAGCAGAGAGTTTTACCCAGCAGAGTAAAGTATCTCTCTGAGAGCCACCAGAACAGTCCCACCTTTACATCTTTAGGGTTACCAGTATGAATCCTTCATAATTATGTCACCTTCTAGCTTGCAGCTAAACTAGTTGACTAATCATTAAGGCTGTTATTTGACGTTAACAAATGACACGATGATCATAGCATTATTTCACATTGGTAAATTTTTCACTATGAGAGATACAGTACCATTTAAAAGTTTGGACACGCCAAGCCGCCTACAAAGGAGAGTCACAGTAGACACGGTTCTGGAGGAGTTTGACCAGAAAGTGATGGAAAAGCGGCCAATGAGAGCTCAGCATATATGTGTGACCTCCTTCAGGACAGATGGATAAGCATCCCAGGAGGCCACCTCATGGAACTGGCCTAGGGGAGACAGTAGGGGCAGCCGGTCCCTGGGGATTTGGGGTTAAGGGCCCTGCTCAAGGGCCCAATGGTGGGATCACTCTACTAACCACGGGATTTGAACCAGCAACCTTCTGAGTCCCAAACCACAGAGCTGCTCCCCCCAACAAATTAGATAAAATGCTGTGGTCAGTACATAGTTCCATATATGTTATTTTACAGTTTTGATGTCTTTATTCCAAAATGTAGAGAATACCACAAACAATCTTTTCTATGGGTAGGTATGTCCAAACTTTTGACTGCTACTGTAATCTGTTCAAATGTTGGTAAGTTGAAAATTTTATTTATTCTTTACACATTTATGGTGTTAAAACAAATTAATAAAAATTCAGAAAAAAAACATTTTAAAGCATTTTAAATTCTGCCTGTTGGCAGGTAGTTTCACTGTCCATTTAATCATGGATGCTACATTGTAAACAAAGCCAGTGACTTGTTGTGAAGAAAGCAGAATTAGTGTAGGCAATGTCGTTATACAAACATGGCCCTTGGCAAGTAATTCAATTCAAATTTCGACAGCGCTTGTGCTACCTAAACAAGTCTGTTCTGTTATGCTAATTAAACACGTTCATCTCTGCTGGAGAGTGAGAGAGCATTTAGAGAACTGAAAGCCAACACATGGATATGAAAATGCCTGGGAACACGTTGTACCTCGAGAGCTTTCCAATATTCTGCAACCATGTATTTCTAAGTAGTAACAACAACAACAACAAAACAACAACAACAACAAAACAAAACAACAACAACAACAAAACAAAACAACAACAACAACAAAACAACAACAACAACAACAACAAAACAAAACAACAACAACAACAAAACAACAACAACAACAACAAAACAAAACAACAACAACAACAAGTTGAGATTGTGGGTTCAAGTCCCACCTCTAGCACTACCATCATTGGGTCCCTGAGCAAGACCCTTAACCCCAACTTGCTCTGGGGGGCTGTCCCTGAATTGAGGAAAAAAAAGTCGCTCTGGATAAGAGCGTCTGCTAAATGCCGTAAATGTCTAAAAACAACAAACACGGCTAAGCAAGCCAAGTCAACTGGAAAATGGCACGCTGTGAAGACATTAACAGGTTAATAACGACATCTGTGTTTTTCTTAACCGCACACATGGAAAGCATCCAACCTCTCGAAGCCAAAGGCACTTGCACAATACACTGTTATTAAAATAAATTGCTATCATTGATTCTATCAATAATATGCATCGCAATAAAAAAAAAAAAACCCTGATCCCAACTGGTTGTACAACATTTGCTTGTAAAATCCCTAGGAAGGTCGGTTACCTGGTTATGCTGAGAAATCTCTCATTCTTATTCAACAAAGACACAGCAAACCACTTCAGGCTGACTTTTCCGTTTGCATTTTCGTAAATTTCCTGAAAACACCCGGTTCTCCGTGAGTATAATTTCAGGACATGAAAGCCACCGTCAACAGGTCTAATTGACAGGCATCAGTGATACCATGTATACTTACAATACAAAATGCAGGCTTCATGATCAATGGTCTATTCATAGTATATTACTGTAGATTTATATTTATATATGCTAAGTATACAAGCTGTTTTTTATTTAATGAGCAATTCTAAGTAAATCACATTGTGAAAAGGGATCATTTTTTCCTAGATATCGAAGAAAATGACCCAAGTCATCAAAATATTTCAGCAGTATCATTTATCAACAAACAAGTGAAGTTCAATGTTCATGCAAATCCCACATGATCAGGAGTGTCAGAGTGTTTGGGGTGGTGAGCGACTCTGTGGGACAGGACTCTGCCTGTCATAAGAAGGCCGGGGGTGACGTCACTGCAGGACCCCGGAGTAAGACCCCAAACTGCCTGACATTGGTCTCTACACTTACATTTACATACTTAGCAGATGCATTTGTCCAAAGTGACACACAAGAGAGGCAAACAGCACAATAAAAACATACGTGTCAACAAGTGTAACTAGGCTGAGTCCAGGTACCAGTGTAAACAGTAAGCAGTGTCACATCAAGAGCCACACAGCTTCTAACAAAGTGGGAACCTAATAAGGCTAAGCAATGAGCAGAAGTGAAGCACAGGGACATCCAGGGATCATGAAGAGGCATCATTAACTGAGCCTCAGCTAGACAAAAGCACTTACTAATGTCCAAAATGTATCACACATCACTGTGACAGACCTTTTATCTCTTTAATAGAATGTTATTTTCTGGACTAACCATCCACAACAAAAGGCAAGACCAAAAACCTCAGAAGAGGTGAGAAATGGGCAAGTTGCTTCCCGATCCTTTACTCAGCAGAGGCGGATAAGTTGTGTCCAGAAAGTAAAAATCCAGACCATCATTTTGTTTCAACCAACCACTGCAGGATAAAGAGTCACATTCACACTCAACTGGTTGGTTGAAACAAAATGATGGTCTGGATTTTTACTTTCTGGACCTGAATTATTCACTGACCAATCTGCAAAGCAGTTTGAGAAGATATGGACACTTCATACATGGAGAGCCTGGTCTTTGACATGTTACAAGCTGGATACTCCACCATTCATGCTGCTGGCATGTTAACTTAAAACCATCATGCTCAACTAAGCATTATTTTACAGTACATCAGCTAGCCTCACAAATAATTTATTCAGTTCCTCCACTGAACATGTAAATTATTTTACCATTTATATTCAAGGGAAAAAAGCAAAACTTCTCAGTCATGTAGCATAAATATTAATGCTTATATTATTACAGCTGAAAAAATATGACATAATTTGGCAAAACTGGGGTTAAAAAAAAATCTACAGCGTTTTAAAAAGACTATATTATGCTACAACCTGTAGTGCGATGCATCGAGGTTTTCACAGTGTCTGGAAGCTGTGCGGAAACAAGGTATTCTGCACCTCATTAATATCGTGAAGTTTACAAATGCTACCATTTCTCAGCACTTGTATGCACAGGCCGAACTAGAGCTGTAAAACAATAGTGTGAAAAGGGAAGAAAAAACAACATGTCAGAGAGACAAACGTCAGAGAGACAAACGTCACAGAGACAAACGTCAGAGAGACAAACGTCAGAGAGACAAACGTCACAGAGACAAACGTCACAGAGACAAACGTCACAGAGACAAACGTCACAGAGACAAACGGATAATGAGCGAGATGCTTTGCTCTTAACAGTTAAAGCAGATGTACGGGAAAATCAAGTGGTAATTATATGAGTTTAAAACTGATATCTGCACCTTAGCATTGTGGTTTTTGATGCTGTCAAAATCCTTTGGATAATCTAGGGAATATCCAGGTAATGGGTGAGTTAGCAGCAGTTTTCGCATAGTCACAGGTCACATAGATGTAAGAATGGCTCCGGCCGGCACAGCGAGCCGGAACTCGCCACACAGAAACGGGACACCAAACACAGGCTTATTTTTAAGTACTTCTTGTATTTATGTGTATTTCCCCCTTTTCAGAAGCTACTGGTAGTGGGCAGGGATGGTTTCACCACAAAACAAACTCGGAAATATGAGGAAAAGAGATTAATCCTAGCAAGAATAAGAAATAAAAAAGGAAACTCAGCATGAGTTCAAAAGGAGTAAAGAAAATAATGGGAGTCAGTTTGGTAAACAGGTTTGGTCATACTTCTAATCCTGAGTGAGACATGGGCGGAGATAAGCAGCATGGAGAGTCACTGCCTGCTGACGGCCACGCCCTCACGTTCAAACAAGCCACTGATCACGTAAGTCCAGTGTGGGAGGGTCACCAGTTTCTATGGGACTGGTATTTGCAGAATTGTTCTTACGCATTCAGTGATTAGGGTAGAAAAGAAATATATTCTCATTATTACATCGTTATTTATTGCTCATTCATGTACGCAGCCAGAAATTCTGTAGGCATTACCAAGTGCATGCAGTGAAATTAGATCAGTAGCTATAAGCTGTTGTTTAGGTAAGAACGCATGTGCAATATGCAATTTGTGGTATGCATTTTGTCTCTGAAGGGATCATTTCAGTCATCATACTATCTCTGATCACTGCAGAAACAAAAAAAAAGTAGGTTATGAGGTTAAGGACACTGCACAGCTGACATTAAATGGAGGGGGGGGGGGCTTCCGATGTGTGGGAAATTCCACAAACTGGAGTTCTCTGAAATATGGTGGAACATCGACACAGAGGCCTGTCTCATCGACACAGAGGCCTGTCTCATCGACACAGAGGCCTATCTCATCGACGCAGAGGCCTATCTCATCTGAGACCAGTAGGTAACTGAGCATGAGTACTGACAAAACGATTATTCCTTATTCTTGGTGGGGAGGATAGCTTCACAAAAGCTTTTCACTGATTTTTATACCATATGATAATAATCAGCAAATCACAAAAGATTCAAAATGATCTACCAGTCATCAGTTTCAACACAGTCAACATAGATCAGAGTTATGAGTGCAGATGTTACTGTGGATGTCCAGAAAGTAGTCAGGGTTTGTGCTGCATGTTAGCCGGGGTTTTAAAAACATTGGCAGGCCATAATTTCGGCCTTCAGTAAATATGTAAAAGGGTTTGGTTACAAAGGATCCATAAACATGACTTGAACATGACTGATCTGCATTATATCATTATAAAAAGTATTTCAGTTTGCTTTAAACGTTTGACTTTGACATTATTACCTGACAAGACAGGGATGTCTACTTATAACAGAATAACGAAACAGTCATTTGTAAATCTATAACCGGCTTTGTCTGACTAGGCTTCATTTGTTGAAGAACATAAGTGTTTTATTCCATTAGAGACCTGATTTAACTTTGTTTCCTAAAGCCCAGACACAGAGAGGTGTGACAGTAAGCTCAGGGTCAGAGTACAGGGTGAGCCATTTTCATAGCACGGTTTAGATCAAGAGCCCGGAGTGGTATGATTACTCTGCCTGTCCCATGATACAAACCAACGACCTTCTGAATCCATCCGATTCAGGAAAGTAACGTAAAAAAACATCAAAAAATGACTATGTGTGTATAAGAAATGTAGCTACATGAGAACAATGAGGCATATTTACATCTAAACATAAATGAATAAATAATATTTATTTACTGGATCAACCAAATCACCAAAAAACTACATTCAATGCAAGAATATAAAAACCAAAACAGTTATGCTCTATATACTCAAACTACATTGTTATACTGGTTATATTCATGTATTGTCCACTGCTTACTAGTGTGCACTAAAATGTCTTTTTAACAAATTCAGGGAGACCTGCTCTGCTAATACACTGTGAAAGCGCCCTCTGCGAGGCATTTGGCAGAGCCAAAGTGTGAGAAGTATTCTGTGGGGAGTCGGCGTACCTTTACTGTGCAGTGAGTGCATGCTCTCCCAGAGTCTCCCCGACTGTCTGCATGTTGGCGAACATCTATCCATGTCCCTGGACAACAACAATGCTTTTAATTTTGGGCAAAGCGAACCAAAGCTTTTCATTATTTGGTGTCTGCCAGCCGCTTTATGTCAGGCACCAGCATCTGTGAGACTTGCCGGCACGTCACCGGAGCGTCGCCCATCTAAACGGCAACACGGTAAATAACACGGTATACATGAGCTTTCCAAATCCCCATTACACAGACAGTGACAGCAAAACCTTACAGAATTAATGTATAATATTTCAAAATGGCAGCACGGTGGCACAGTAGGTGCTACTGTCACCACACACCTCCATGTTGAGGTTTTTGGGCCCCACTCTGAGTGTGTGGAGACTTAATGTTCTCCTCATGTCACACAGACTTCCTCCGGCCATGCTAGATTCCACCCCAGTCCCAACACATGCATTTAGGCGAACTGGCACCCCTAAATTACACTGTATAAGTGTGTGTGCTCTGTTATTGACTGGCATCCCATACAGAGTGTCCCCTGCCCTGTGCCCTGTGATGGACTGGCATCCCGTCCAGGGTGTCCCCTGCCCTGTGATGGACTGGCATCCCGTACAGGGTGTCCCCTGCCCTGTGCCCTGTGATGGACTGGCATCCCGTCCAGGGTGTCCCCTGCCCTGTGCCCTGTGATAGACTGGCACCCCATACATGGTGTCCCCTGCCATGTGCTTTGTGTTTCTTGGGAAAGGCTCTAAATGGTTGGAAGGCAGATAGATAGATTTTTACTCAAATTACAAAAAGACTAGTGCAAAAACAAAAATGTTCATATTTTAAAGGCTGATATCTAGATACCTTTAATTTTCAGACTGCTTTTTCAAGTGAGGATTGCAGTGATTTCACAGATATGACAAGTCAGCTAACCAAAATAGACAACAGAGTGTAACAACAGAACATTTTGTACTAAAAATGGACATCAGAAAGCAGCATGACACACCACAAAGAGACCTCAACTCCACTTCAGGTATACATACGGAAATGATGAAAAAACAGCACGCAATCTTTCCGTGGTCTCCATACTGAAACCTTCTGACACTATAGTGTAACCGGTTGCACAAAGCACCATGGGTCTGTAGAAAATGTACATTGTAGAAAATGTTTTCAGAATGCAGCCGACAATATAAGTACATTATCCTACATTAGGCAAATGGTCAAGATGCATACTCTCACAAAAAAATACTAATTGGTCGGAAAAATCTTTTCTATTTTATAATAACGTTCCACCACATTACCTACCTACATCATACGATCCGGAAACTGAATCTTACCTTGTAATTTAAGATGCAACAGGACAAATAGTCATTTAGTTTTTATCTATTTTAACAATCAATACCTATTATTCAGCTAAGCATCAGGATACCACAAGAAGAAATCTATACCGAACAGCCTATAACAGTAACAATACTTTTATTTAAAAAGTTTGTGACACACAATACTGGAGATATAAGTAGTAGCTGATTTGAAAAACAAAAACAGCAAATCAACGTGTCAAATCCATCTATCGTTTTTCGAACAAAGACGGCATCACAAAGTGTACAGCAATATTATACATTTATATTTTTAGTGTTTTAATTAAAAAGGTAAAAAGGGATCATCAATAATAATAATAAATTAATTAAAATCTATTGTTTGGGATTCAAGGATCTGAAAATCCTTCCCCTGTATGTACGAATCAAAAAACTATACTTTAAATAAACACAGAATTACAATTGACGCGGTAATTTAATAAGAGATTATATGAGCTGTTCAGATGCTCTTACCACAGTAAGGAACTGGAATCCTGCTGCAATAGCCGTCCCAGTGCTCAAGGCATACATGCAGCTGGAGCACCACCCAGCCCAATACTCTGCTCTCAGTGTCGGAAAAAGACTGTATACAATTCTCCATGGCACAACATGACCACGCCTGCAAACATATCTTTGGGGGCAGGACAGTCACTCCCAATAACACAACCTGCAGGGTACTGGGAATTCAAGCTGAAGAGTTCCCCCTATACCCACATTAAATCTCCGTGACTGACCATGGCATGTGACCTCACAGAGGAAGAATGCTGAGAGTGCTTCAAGCAATACAGTCTCAGGCCTTTCTGGGCGGTCCAGACAGAATCCGGATTGTGGGCCTCCTGTCAAAGCCACGGACCTATTAGCTCAACCCGGTAAATCAGGCCAGGTCAGTTTGCATAGTCTGAAAGTTTTGATAAACTTGACTGGCTAAATCTAAATTTATCACGTTCAGTGCTACGAATAAACATTGCCAAAGGATGCGGTACATCAACATTTTAAAATTCAATGTGACTAATTTAAGGATTTTGATTACATATTCGCCATATTTCAAACTGAACATGGTGATAATTCCAAAGGTGTTCGGAAGATTTCTCTTTGGTCAAGGAGTACATCCAGCGATATCCTGCATCCATTAACAAATCAAAACCTTCATAAAGCATCTGTAAAATGACACCGTACTTTATACAGAACGATGAACACAGAAACCCATCGTCCTTTCATGTTTAGCACAAAGGATGACATGCTGAGCAGTAATTAGAGAGAAACAATAGCCTTTCATTATGCCGTCGATGAACATCACAGCAGCTCACATTCCATCAGTATGCAGCCATGTCTCTTTGCACCATATTTTCGATTCCACTGTTTTCGTATTTCATCTCTATCTACCCACAAAGCTGCCTGTAACAAACAAATATGTGAATTAACATACTGCTTTCACAGTTCCCATAACAATGCAGCCTTTACACTGAGAAATAAGTTTGGATCCTGAGGCAAGTTTAAGGAGAAGTAAGATTCCATGGTATTCTCTAAAAGCTGACCCAGTTTGCAGCGACTCCCCATTAACTCCTCATTCTCGTTTTGCTGTAATCAGCGGATTGCAGCACTGCTCTGTGCTGGTACAGCAAGTGTTAATTATTCATTAAAGGTTCTTGATGAGAAATAGGCAAAGCATTTGTTAAGCGGCACTCTGTGACAGCCGGGACATCCAGGCCCGGAAACCATTCTCAAGAACACAATTGTGACACACAATCCTGTTGCTACAACAGTCTCCTTGATGTAATGGCAATGGTTGTCATTAAATCTAGAGACACAATAACACAACATAGTACTATTTTATTTGTTGTTGTGTCCCCTCTGAGGGTCCTGACCTTAGCATAGGGGAGGTTTTCCTGGCCTTTCATGACCCACAGAGCAATGTCATCTGAAACCTGAGCTCTCGGTGGGGCTTCCCTCGGCAAACAGGTCTGTGGAGGGAGGGTCACGCAAACTACGATCCAAGAATGACCCCCATAAAAAGGTACTGATGAGGACGAAGCATAAGTGTATCCTACCAGGAGGTCCTGGGACTCAGCCCTGCCTTGGTTACCTGTGCAAGCTGGACTGACCACATGGAGCTATCTCGTGACAGGAGTGGGAGGGCCCTTAATTAAGGGATCAGATCTCTGCAATAAAAAGAACTTGCTTTGGGACTGTGAAATGTTACCTCCTGTGGAGGAGAAGGAGCCTGGGCCAGTGCAGGACAGGGAAAGGCAGCGGGGGGGGGGGGGCGGGGGGGGTTTACCTTAATTGGGTTACAAAAGTGGGTGTGGGGCGATGCAATAAGATTGTTTCAGAAGAGGCTTTTCACCAATCAATTAGCCA
>JAODKC010000117.1:15296849-15312566 GCA_026777985.1 Mormyrops attenuatus | reverse complement strand
GTTAGAAGCTAAAGCTAAAGTGTTAGAAGCTAAAGCTAGAGAGAAAGTGTTAGAAGCTAAAGCTAAAGTGTTAGAAGGTAAAGCTAAAGAGAAAGTGTTAGAAGCTAAAGCTAAAGTGTTAGAAGCTAAAGCTAAAGAGATAGTGCTAGAGGAAAAAAAGTAAACTCCTTCCACTGGTTATCATAGCAAACAGTCAGGCAGTAGCAGCAGGTAAGTGTCCTATCCTGCCATGTAGGGCAGGGTGGTGTACTGATATATTTTCAAACGAGATACAGGGTGAGACAATAGTGTTTGTAGGGAAACACTTTTATTGTTCCTAAACGATCACTTTCTGTTTTGAAAGCATGTCATAAACTGAGAAAAAAAGTCTGTTTGTGGACATAGGTGAGTGAAACGCTTTTAAGTCGCGGCTGTTTTATTCGACCCGAGCAACTCAGATATAGGCAGAATTTATTTTTGTCTTAATTTTGAGACTTCTGTTTGGAATAATGAAATCGTTTTTATGGAAAAGTCGTAGTCATATATTTCCAAACTGGGAACGAGACCCTGGGGTGGGGGTTGTCCCCCCCACACACACACGCTTAGCAAGTTGTATTGTGGGGACCTCCCCCAACTTGGCAAGTTTTTTTTGCCAAAAGGCCAGAATAGTGTTGCTTTTCAAAATACTGTATGTGCGCTATTTTGCCTGGCGGGTATAACGGAATGAAACATTTGATACCGCCGAAGCTTATCTCAGGGATCGACTGAAATGCGCGAATGTTTTACAGCTTACTGCTATTAACTATGTTTGGGCTCACCGATGTGACTGGTCTTTGCCTTAAACCTCTCTAGGTTAACAAACAGCTAATAGTCAGGCTAATCTGCCAGAAAAGCTAACGCTAAAGCTCAGGTAATGGGATTGCCAGTAACAGCCACAGTGAAGCGAGGTGCCAGGAGAAGGGCAGGCCTGCACCACTTATGCTTCTCACTCGAACAGTCAAGTGACTAACAACGCCAGTGAGGATGGAGTGAGAAACCTGAGAAATATTTACTTAGTGTTCATCTCTGCAATAAACAGCTCACCACCTAGTAAGATGGTGGATATATGTTAAGGGCATTTACAGATAACGATCTTTTTTCTCTATTGAAAGAGAGCTCACGCATTAACTAATCAGACATATCGTACACGAATAGCTACTCTCTTAGCTGGTTCAGTTTTTCTTGTGTACTTGCTTCAGCCAGGGTTCATTCCAACATTAGTATGGCTGGTTGGCTTTGCTGCAGACAGGGTGGCCACATAGAGCGTGGCGCTATCTTTCAGATGAACGTCTCACATACAGTGCTGCTAATGCTAATACATATGCACAGGAAGACGAGTTCACTGTGTGTGGAGTTTGCATGCCATCTCCAGGTTGCATGGGTTTCCTTCAGGTACTCCACTTTCCTCCTGCAGTTCAAGTAGATGTTGATATGCAAACTGAAATCCCTAAATGGCCTGTAGTGTGTGTATGGTTCCTTTGATGGACTGGCAGATCATTTGCATGTTCCACGGCCTTGTGCCCTGAGCTGCTTGGCATAAACTCCAGGCTCTGAATAGCTGGAAATATTTAATTTATATGTGGTTAGAATATGGATGGATGGATGGACAGAAATGGGCAAAATCCTTTCTAAAAAGTTTGTCACCAACACCCACAACCCTAACCCTAACCCTAACCTTACTTTCACTGATTCATTTGGATAATTAGAGCCATGAAATGCCTCCATTGAGCTGCATTTCCAAATGAGAAAGTAATTAATGCTCTAAAAACACGCTACAGTTAATCTCCAAAGCCGCAAAACAAAGCAGGCATTGTGCTTCTGAGCATTCTGACGAAGCCCACCTCCCGGTAAAAGACCCCCCAGACCCCCACTCAGGCTTGCCATCCCCGCAGCCTCCATTCTTCTACAGCACAGAAAGGAAAACCTCAGTGTTTACTGTTTGTATGACTTGTATTTTTGGGGCAAATCGTTAAAAGCAAGAGATTAAAGGCTAAGCAGGGTACAGCCACCACAAGGAACAATATATTTACCAAAAATAGTGGGGCTTTATCTTTTGTTTCACCACCTGCCACACAGCAAATTCCAAACCAGTCTGATTTTGCTGAAATGCCAGCAACAGAAGACACGAGACAGCAAAGCACTATACAGGCCAGGTCAAACTCTCGTTACGCACATCAGCTTAATAAACCAAAGGTTGCTGTTTGAAGTTGCGGGTGATTGTCCTGCTCTGCTCTACGAAAATATCCAGCTGTTTAAATTTTAAATAGCTTTGGATAAAAGAATCAGTCGTGCTGTGTGATGATGATGATGATGATGATGAAAGCAAATTATCTCAGGTAAGAGAAAACATGCAGCATTTAATTATCGCCGTTGCTTGTTTCTGAGTCTCCCACCAGCCACCGTGCTCCAGTATCTCTGAGTCAGGGCTCAGCTAGCAGTATTATCAACAAAAACATGATGTCTTGTTTTCAAAAGATTGATCCCACAAACCCCTTTAGTCCTATTAGAAAAGTCTTTGCAATACACCTCACTGACACATTTAACACACAGTTTGAAAAGACAAGATACCTCTCTACATGTAGCACTTTTTATAATAACTTTAAAAGAGAGCTATGTGACACAGCAAGGAAAAGGGTCAAAATACAGCAACCACAGGCTGCAGAACTGGCAGCACAATGTGTGCTCATTAATACCCTCAGATGATACATCTGGTTGATTACAACAATAAACTGTTAAGCAATTAAATTGCCATACTTAAAATTCATTGTGTTTTTATGTATTAGGAGTTTTCCTAAAATCACAAGATATTAGGATTTAAGGTATTAGATTTTGCACTTTAAAATCAATATTCAGTTGTCATAAAACGTGAATTCCAGAAAATTCTGCTCAAGATTGTTGATATGAAGGTTTTTAAATTCTTCAGCAAACAGGTAATAATATTCCGCTGGATAAAACCTGCACAACACAGGAAGAAACATCTATGTGCTGAACATATATCAAAGCATGTTACGTTGGTCCAGATTAACCAGTCAGTGCTCTTTACAACATCCTCTTAATGGCCAGGACTGAGTGAAAAACAAAACAAACAAGGTCAGACAGCAAGGAAATTCTCTATGAGGAAAAAAAGGAATATTTCTCAAATGTATATTGACTCCCAGAAGCTCTGCAGTCTGTTAGTCAAACAGCGTTTCTTAAGCTAACAAGGCAGGTGTGTTTTGTACCTTGATTGGTACTACTATTGGTACTACTATTGGTACTACTGGTAAAGTACATTACCTATACTGTTTATGGGATGGTGATGGGGGGCATGGTATAGTTAGCAATAATCGAGTTTTTCCGTTCAAATGATCACGTTCCTGCTACTGTGTTACTTTGCCAAAACCAATGTGCTTATATTAGGCATGAGCATTTATAACATAGAGAAACAAAAATGAGTTATTACAATGGACTTTATTAAAAATACACAAACATACAGAGATCACAGAGCCATCCGTCGTGCCAGTGAGCAGGGGTCTGTGTCTCTGCAGCCAAGAAGCTCTTTGGGGCACCGCCCCCACTGCTGTCTGTAAGCTACATTTTCTCATAAATGAAATATTGGTCTAGTAAGACTAATTACCACTAATCAAATATCAAAAGCACACCTTTTTTGAATGTCAGCATTTAAAAGAACTGTATATGCCATATTCGTGCGTCACACTGAGAATTACAGTGCAGATGCAGTGTAGATGTTACTACTCTGAAGCTTAACAGTGCTGTTCTGGTTGTTGCGGTGCCTTGGCTTGTAGGGCCTTGTAAGGACCATGGCTTGGAGGGCCTTGTAAGGACCATGGCTTGTAGGGCCTTGTAAGGACCATGGCTTGTAGGGCCTTGTAAGGACCATGGCTTGGAGGCCGAGTGTTTGCTGGTCTGTTTTGGATAAAAGCAACCACTAAACATCTGGTGAAACAGAATACTACTGCGGTAGATCTGAATGCTATTTTTGGTGTATTTCTGGAGAATATGGCCAAAAAACTGGATTTAGGAGTCCTAAATGAAGCCTTATTTAGTCATTACTGCAGGAGACGTAGATGTTCCCAGAAAGCTGAATCCAGGCATGTAATAAAAGACTGACTTGGGAGAAATAAATGTCTCATTATCAGATGGAAGGCCCTCTTTGTAACGTCAGCTAATTATCTGCTCCTCTACCCCACATCATTATGACCACCCAGAGATGGAGATACTTTGCAAATGACAGACAAAACAAGGCTGCCTGGGACTGTGCAGCTGGTAATAATGGCAAAGAACGACATGAAAGGTAAACACGCTTGGAGAGCAAAGGAACAGGAAGAGCTTCCATCGCGTGCTGAAGCTGCCATGCGTCACGGAGGAGCTCAGTACTCACACACGCTTAACGCTCTCGGTGGGGGCTTACACAGGAGAAAATGGGGCAAATTGGAGCCTGCGGAGAGCCACTCAAACCCAGCTAGTTTGTTACTACAGGAGCAGCTAATTAACCTTAATCCAAAGGGGATCCCCTATTAGTGTATCGCATAACTGCCACTTTTTAACTACTCACTCTTCAAGGAGCGCAGCAAACCAAGCCCCAGTGCAGCTCAAAGCCCATGACGATCCACACCTTAGAACCTTAGGAACCTTAGAAAAGCTCACTTTTGGTCTAACAAAAGTGCCCCAAAGCACACTCTGAATTATGGACAGCACGCATAGAAAATTCTTAGCCAAAAACTGATTTATTACCTGCACAACAATTCAGAAATTGTGTTTATTGATATGATTTTTTTTTTATCAGTGCTGCACTATCCAGTATATCTGAATTAATGTATAGAAATTTGCATACAGGCCTGTGTCGCTTGGCATCGTAGCGGAAAAACTTATTTGCATATTTCTAATATTGTACCTGGAATATACTGAATACTGTATATCAAACCAGAAAACACGAGTGTGCATATCTTTTTTTTCTTTTTCTTCTATTCAACTATTATTTGCATTAAAACAGACGGATGGCTTGGTCAAAATAACACTTTAAGGTATGTGAAATAGGAAAGCATGTAACTAGTAAGTGATTCATACTTTATCTTTTGAGAGCATCTTGAACACAAAATGACATAATACCTATATGAAGTTTTCTACATTGGCAAAGTCCCACACAAGTGCATAACCATCCACGACCCGCAGCACCACAAAAAAATGTACAGCTCTTTAAAAAGATGAACTTCTCCACAGCTATTCAAGTATGACAGATGACTACTTGGTCAAAGCATTTTATAGACCATGTGGGAGTGCAGTCCATATGCACAATTAATGACAGGCAGGCAAAGGTAAGGAGAACACTCTTATTATGTTGTCATATACCTTCCCAGGCGGCCAAACTCCATCTGGGATTCAAGCCAGGCTTCACAAAAACCTCAGAAAGCTTTGAAAATCTATACAAGAAAAATGTTAAGTTCTGGCTTAACTCATCCAACTCACCACCCAAAGGTTTTCTTTTCCGCATAATATGTGACATTCACAAAGCTTTTATATCTGCTCGGTTATGGGTACATCGTCCTTTTCAATTGGCACTAAAGGCTGGAGGTACTCTGCATGATTCAAAGCACTTTACTCCATCGCTAATGGAAAGGAGCAAATCGCTTGATATGTTAAAATTCTTCACTTTAAAAGCAGAATTTGATAACTGTAAGTCCTAACAAAACGACTGCACATTCTCCATCAGTAAAAAGTGGTTTTATATGCCATCTTCTGCAGGACGCACTAGGCCTACAGCAGACAAACCTACAGAGAATCAATTAAAGATCAATAATAGCATTCGGTTGCTTTCCTCTCTGCTGTTACCGTCTGCTGGATTGCAGCAGTATGAGTCTACAGGATAACAACATCTGCATTAATTTCCCCTACAAATGCTTGAACCACCAACTGATCTGCTTAATCTTTTCAGTTGTTGTAAATCACACTTTAGAGTCTGGATAACTGGCTTACAAATCCCATGATGTCGTTTTTTACTATAGATTTCCTCCAAAGATATTTTTCCTTTTAAAATACCATTGACTGAAAGTTATATGTCAGATTCAACAACGTAATACTACCGAAGTTGACTAAGCAGTAAACTGCTGCATTAAGCATGCATCCCCACTACCGTAGCTCTCATCAGTTGATTTAAAATACACTAATATAATTTATCAAGGACAGCGGCTCTCCGGAGGTATTCCGACTCCGGTGGAAATGTTGTGAGGTGGAGACAAAATTTAGTGCTTGGCAAGGATCTCTCATGAGAGCCAATAGCAGCATCCTCAACAGCTGCCAAGCACAGCCTGCAATTCCTCTCAGCAACGTATGCGTTTTATGGAATGTGCAATTAAGCTGCTGTCATATAGCCATATGTATGCGTAGTGTATCTGGGCATCAAGCCATCTTCCATACTGCTGCTCCAGTACAGGGTCATGGAACAGGATACCTTTGACGGGATGCTAGTCCAGCACCGAGTTTCACACATACTCACAACTTACTGCATGTTTTAGGAGGAGACTGGAGTACCCAGAGTAAATTTAATACAGATATTTGAGTAAAATTTGCTAAACTGCCAATAAATAATCGGTATAAATAGCAGCAATAGCCATCTCTATCCTCATATTTGTGTCAGTAGAACACCAGATTGCATGCATACACTTGTGGCACCTAGAGACTCTCTCCTAAAACTGCCTTTGCAGATGAAACAAATCATTAGATAGAAATCGTAGCATTCCTTCACCTTTCAATCTCTGCACAAAAAGTGAGTGTGAAAGAGCAGATGAGAAGACAGAAGGTAGAGGTCACGGTCAGCAAAGAGTAACCCTTTGCCATGTGCCTGCCAGGTCAAAGAAAGGTGTTTTTACATGTGCTATGGGGTTCACCGTCAGCTTGAAAAGATACTCAATACATTCCACTTCCGTTTACAATTCCATTCACTAAACCATGCATCAAGGCCAATACCTGAGTCATGTACCACTCTCCCACAAGTGAGTACAAGACACACCTGTGATCATTTGAAAACTCCCTGGCAAAATACTGTGGCAATATAGAACATGCCTGTTGTTATTCAGTATCTCATATGAAACTAAAAGAACATACCTTACAAAGTGACATGACAAACTGCAGAGGGCAATTTGCTATTCAAAGCAGGACGGCTTTGCACGTGGGCGACACCAGAAGTTGCCAGGCCACACAGACCAGATCAGGCACAAAGCTTCACGGCTAGGAGCAACAATGTTGGATTTTACCTACTGTACACATTGCTGAAGACCATAATACTGTCCTGCACTAAAGGCCATTAAGCGCTGTGACCGGTAAGCTATACACACGAAGATATTTATTAAATATCATCTTATGTGCCAAACTACATTAAAAAGACACAGGTCTACTATGGAACTAGGGAAGTCAAAAGATATATACATCAAGAAATCCTGCACTACTGGAAAAAAAACAAGAATACATTTTTTTGTGTAATAACTGATGCAGTGAATCCAGTAGAGGTGCTTTTTAGCCACTTGGAAAGGACATGGATTCAGCAAATAAAACGTGCAGCGTGCCGAAAGCTGGCAAGCAAAGGTGGCTCTTCTGAACTATTTTAGACTTTGACTCACTGCACAAACCACAATATTTCTAAAGAATAGACAGTTCCTCGACCAGTTTTTAAGGCTCTTAGATGGTCACTCTGAAGAACCCAATAAAGGTTTGGCAAGCGTGAAACTTTTTTTCACCGCTTAACATTTCAAGTTTCTCTGCAAATGGCCAGAGCAAATACTAAGCTATGTTTTACAGCCTACTAGATATATTTTAAAAACAAAAAAAGAGGTGAAATGAAGTGCACACCCATACACAGCACATTCCGTCCACCCAGTTCTCTGCCCCATCCAGTCACTGTATGCCCATCCCAAAGCCAGTTTGATTGCAGCTTATGGCCGTAGATCAAAACCAAGAGCATGGTGGAAAAAATGCAGGAATCCACTGGCGCCAATGCTTTGAGGAAGGCTCAATACAATTTTTTGTTATACATAAAATATCATTTACCATCTTTTTTCTCTGAGGGTATTTAAATCTTTTTGTTTTGCAGTTCTGCAAACGATGGAAAGTCACCCTTGTTAAAAAATATGTCTTTAGAAAGGTTCCTCCTTTTCCGAGATCGTCTAGTAGAACTTTCAAAATTTTGCCCTCATCTAAAAGAGCCAGACACTTCTATGGGCACAATGTCAACTGTGCCCATTAACAAACTTAGAAGAGGCAGGATAACAGAGATATTTAGCACAGCGGTCCTTTGGCTATAGAATCAGCAGCGACAAAGTCATCAGCTGACTTTTACTGTGAGTTAAGAAAAACAAGGTCCTTGGCTCTACATACCAATGCAGCCCTCCTGTGCTTTCGTGTTATACGGCTCCATAACTCCAGGATGTGACACAAGGCATATTCCAAAGAGGGGTCCTTCAGCTTCCCCAGCAGCAGACTGGCCGCACTCGGGCTACTCTGCTACAGCCAGGAGTCTCTCCACAGAGGGATGGCTGCCTGTATTCTGGCGGCTGTGCTACATCTGCCCGGCGCTTTGCTGGGATGACTGCCTTAAGCCACATGGAGGCCCTTCGCCGGCTTTCATGTATGACGGCTCTTAAAGGTACAGCGCTCTTTTATTAAAAACCTCCTCTTTCGTACACCTGAATGCGGGGGGGGGGGGCGTAAACCCACTGTACTGGGAGCTGAATATGCTTCAGTTTGAGGTCAGTGATTAGCTGACAGCCCGTTGAGTAGGCGCCTTCATCCTACATAATGCACAATCCCTGTGAAGGAGGAAAGGACATCATAAAACAGACCCGCGGAGGGACGTCTAAGTCAGGAACATGCTGACCTTTTGCTATATATAACTAAGCGGTGGCAGCATTATGAAGTGCAGCAAATATGGAGATAAACTACGAAACTTGGAATATTCATCTTTTGGTTACAGTTTACTTGGCAGGGCACAAATAATATAGTGTTATGCTATTGGGGGAGGTGGCAAAAGAATTAACCACAGGGATGAGTAAAAAGTATCAATTATTATTGTTATTATTAATATTATTAATATTACTTATGTATTAATTAACCACAATCTAAGTCTTATTGACTGGTATCACGTTGATTCATCATTAATGAATTGTGACCTCAAACAGGTACTATATTTGTCACTGTATCTGTTAATTCTGTAAACCATTGTGAAGTAATGAAGGAACTACGAAGGAACTGCTGAAGGAACAGGTAATGGATAACACAAGTGAAATTCTGGTCTCATGTCTGTTCATCATTAATGAATCGTGACACATCTTTTATGTCAGGTAGCAACTATATGTTCAATATTTGTACTTCAGTAGTAACTGAGTTATTACTGAGTATTTGTGCCCCCTGAAATAAAGTGTTACCATTTTTTCTTCTGTAGCATCATTATGACCTGCCAGGAATTTCACCTGAATAATATTTACTATATTCACAATAAAAAAGTAAATAAAAAGCAAAGATTCACCCCTAGCAGAGACTCCTGCAAAGGACATAGGACAGCATAATTGTAATGTTACTGTATGCACATAAGTATGACCACACTTTATTCAGGGATGAGTTTGCTGTAATACAAATATAAAAAGCTATCTGGACTAGATGTAAATATATTTATCATTTTATGCATTTACATAATTGTCCTTCTGTTCACAATGTGTCCACAGAATGGTAATCGTACCACATATTAATTATGGATCCCTCTGTTACTTTAATATCACCAGCTGTAACGGTGAACTTCCGATCCCGTACCAGAAAGATGAAATATTCCCAGGTGGTGGCTGGCAAAATGAGCAGTTTCTCTTTTTATGACCAAGGTGCTTGCGTTGAGAATATGACATACTGATATATATCGGAGATTATGCCTTTCTGAAAACATTAGCCTGTTCATTCCTTTCCAAAGGGTGATAGCACTTCCTGCAATTAAAGGCCTGTGTACTCAGATTTTCAATTAAAAAATGGGATGATCATGGTATTACTGATGTCATAGGAATGCTAACCCTAGAATACACTTATCATCTAGAAAGCATGCAGGCTAAGTCCTCTGACAATCACCAACACAAGTTTTTATTTTCATTCACTTACTTATTGATGCCTCACGTACATCAGTAGTGATTTGCATTTAACCAACTGTCTTCAAGCTCCACAGAACATTCTGAAATGTTCTCCACCTAGTCCTCTTCCACTGCCACCGCCATGTGCCCGACTTCACCATCTGCCTCAGCTTCGATCTCAGAGGGCAGGACGTGTACTGAGGGAAACTCAGTGGCATCACCTCCCTCCCCTGCTGAACTCAGCTGTTAAATATTGAGATTAAATTCATATGAAAACAAGAGGTCCAAAATGTCCAGCTTCACCTATGAGAAATGATAACATCACACAAACACACACACACACACAGACACACACACACACTCACAGACAGACAGACACACATACAGACACACACACAGACACACACACACACCCTCACAGACATACACACAGACACACACACTCACACACACACACAGACATACAGACAGACACACACATACACAGACACACACATGCACTCACACACACACAGACATACACACAAACACACAAACACACTCACACACACAGACACACACAGACACATACAGATATACATACACACACACATTCACACACACAGACACACACACAGACAGACAGACAGACACACACACAGACATACACACAGAAACACACTCACAGATACACAGACATACACACACACTCACATACACAGACACTCACAGACACTCACACACACGCACACACTCACACACACAGGTTTGTAATTATATCTTTGGGGGACCCTCCATTCATATCTCTGGGGGAAACTCTAATCCCAGCATGATGACCTTAACCCTACCCAGCCCTAACCTTAACCATAAGTAACCAAACAAAATATAAAACTTTTTTAGGCATTTTTAGTTTTGTAATTGCATTCACAGATCTTAGTGAGGACCTGAAAAATGGTCCCCACAACTTAACAAAATAGCAGGTTTTTTTTACATTGTGGGAAACATTTGGGGAATGTCTTTCAGGCTAAACCATTCACATTTCTGATACAGAGATCAAACCTGTGCTAATTAATTTAAGACAAATGCAGGTCATTTGTATCAAATTTTGAATATGATTCCATAAAGGAGGTCCAGGGTACAGGCAAAAATGTAAAAAATCATTACAACCATCCCTGATCTCCCATAAATACATAAAATACAGGAACCCTTATGATTGATTAATGATGAACGAACATGGGATCAGTACTTAACACTTAGTTTCTGTTTAATTAATATATTAAGTAAAAGTGTACTACTACATTATTTGTGCCCCCTCAAGTAATGTGTTACCAATAATACATTTACATTTGTTGTGCTGCAGCCTGTTTTTGACCATGTATGATGTTTAAAAATACGATAGAATGATAATCCTGCTTGTCAATACACTCCTGATTCCAGCATAAATGTACGGCTTCCTGACCAATGTCACATGACCAAGTACTTCTTAATTCACGGGTGTCAAACTCCAGTCCTGGAGGGCCGGAGCCCTGCACATTTTTGGGTTTCCCCTCATTTAACACACCTGATTCAACTCCTTGTGCTAATCACCATGTCACTCTTGAGCTGAATCATTTGTGGTGGAACAGGGAAAGAACTAAGCTACACAGGGCCCAGGCCCCCCAGGACTGCAGTTTGACACCCCTGGCTTAATTAATCGAGTAATTCTATAGAGAAGCACTCCGAGTTACTGGGCCCAGGAAAGGCAGTGGCCTTTATCTGCAGAACATCCTTCCGGCTTCACAGGAAATAATGAGTACACAGTATAGGATTTACTTGTTAAAGTTCAACTGTCCCATATCTGAATGCTTTCTCTACACCCTAAAATGAAATTACATTGTATAACTATTTGTGCCTGAGGTGTTGGCCTAAAAAGTGAAGGGGAAAGCCGGGTATGCGTCCTGCCCCTCTAAGATATTTTCAGATCAGACCATCAGAAGATTTTAAAACAAAAGCCCTAAAATTACTACTCCCAATACTTCCATCCATCTTCTGCCAGCTTATCCTAGTCAGGGTGTTTGAACCCCAGACAGTCCACATTTTTGCTCCCTCCCAGCTCCCTGCCAGACAGTCCACATTTTTGCTCCCTCCCAGCTCCTTGCCAGACAGTCCATATTTTTGCTCCCTCCAAGCTCCCTGCCAGACAGTCCACATTTTTGCTCCCTCCAAACTCCCTGCCACACAGTCCATGTTTTTGCTCCCTCCCAGCTCCCTGCCAGACAGTCCACGTTTTTACCAGGAGCTGGGAGGAAGCAAAACTGTGTACTGTCTTGGGGTCCTCGAGGACTGGGCAGACCTGAAGGATTTGTATCTCCCCAACCGTAGTGATATTACTAACCCCTCTACACCATGCCATCCATCATACATAACATAATAGATAGATAAATAAATAAATAAATAAAACATAAGATGGCAAAGTATTATTTGCAAACTTCATAAAAATTCAATCAGAAATCAGCTTAGAGCAAAAGGTTTATTTTGTTCCTGCCACTGAAATTATAATGTGAGAGATTAAGTTCTCTTTGTTACTTATCCAAATCTCAGATAAGAAATGAATCCTTTGCACACTTGAGAAAATATAATTAAACAAGAATCTTCTAAAAGATTAGAGTTGAGTTTCACACCTCCCCATGGAGGGTTGTGACCTTGGCATGGTGGATGGATTTGTCACGACCTGGTGGCCGGAGTCACCCACGTAACCCGGCTGGTCTCAGCCTCAGGTGGATATGTGGAACCATCTCATCAGACTGTCAACCACAAGAAGACAGGTGGGGTCAAGTGAGATGCTAGCAGCAAGCATTGGAAAGAAGAACCCAGGAAGATCAGACCTTGGCGATGGACAGTGGCTTTTGGTGTGTGGAACATCACCTTTCATTTGTGGAAGTGGCCTGAGTCAGTGCAGGTATCCATTTAAAATTGTTGGTCTTGCCTCCACACATAGTGTGAGCTCTGGAACTAAACCCCTGGATTGGGGGTGGACCCTCTCCCATTCTGGAGAAAGACATCAGGTGAGTGTGAATCAAGAGCACAACTTTGTGTTGAGCATGGGGGGGGGGGAGGTTAAGGTCTCCACCCATTTAAACGGGTCCAGGGGGTTGTCGTGGCTGGTTTTGATTATTGGGGGGACCACAACCCACTGCACCACCCATAATTTACACCCATGGTGTGAACTGCCAAGCTGATAGCTGCAAAAGAGGGCCACCTCTAGCCGACTATGTACAGTACGTGCTACATAGAGGAAAAACTGCTGTCGGTGTTTAATGCAGCAAACTGCAGTGCCTGTCGCAGTGGCAGCCCAAGGGCCCGCTGGTGGACACCAGCGGAGAGGGAAGCTGTCATGCTGAAAAAGGAGACCTTCGGGGCAATGCTTGCGTAAGGCTCTCCTGAATCAGCTGAAACAGACCAGAAGAGGGCGTCACGAAGGAAAGGTCACGCATGACAGGTGTGTGGAGGGGTTGTGGGGAGGCTGTCGAGTGGCCCCAGAATGAAGGGAAAGCTGTGTTCATTAAGCAGGGGAAGGACTGGCCAATAATGGGCATCTTGTGAAACAGTGGATGGAACATTCTGAAAAACTCCATAACCCAGGTGATGTTATCTCTAAGCTAGAGACAGTGTGGGAACCTGCTGGTGGATCAGGTTCACTCACGGCAGTTTAAGTTGTTCTGCTGGTCTGAGGCCTCCTTGCTGCAGGGGGAGATGAAATCTGTCCAGAGATGTTGAAGGCAATGGATATTGTTGTGGGGATGTCACTGTCATCTGCAAGTAAAGGATTTACTTGTTTGTTTGTCTGTTTGCTTGTTTGTTTGCTTGCTTGTTTGTCTGTTTGCTTGTTTGTTTGCTTGCTTGTTTGTCTGCTTGCTTGTTTGTCTGTTTGCTTGTTTGTTTGCTTGCTTGTTTGTTTGCTTGCTTGTTTGTTTGCTTGCTTGTTTGTCTGTTTGCTTGTTTGTTTGTTTGCTTGTTTGTTTGCTTGCTTGCTCACTTACTTGGTAGAATGAATTTGGTTAAGCCGATTGGCCCTGGCCAGGATAAGCAGTTAGAAGATGTATGGATGGTAAGCAATATTTTTTATACTGAGTGCGGTAGTTTCGTTAATGGCTTTCAGATGAAAAGCAACACACACCTGAAATCCAGTCTGAACCACATTTTTAAGAGGATGCCGATTCGTAGTCAGTAATCATTAGCAATGACTGCACAGTAGTAGCATTGTGGGCGTGGCCCAGATTTGACGCATTCAGGACACGCAGGGCGTCCCCCGCTCGGGACGCGCAGGCCCCCGCTCTGGACGCGCAGCGCACCCCCCACTCAGGACATGTAGCGTGCACATTTCCTTTCCTAAAGCAGAGTAGTGGATTAACGAGAAGCGAAGCAAGTTTCTCAGCCCAAAGGCAGATGTCATTTTTTCGTAACCTACTGTTTCTTAATCTGATCTGACTTTGTATAGTTGTACATTCAAAGTACAGCCGCAGGAAAAATTGAGAGACCACAGCACTTTTTGTTTCAGTCCTTTCTCAATTTATGGGCGTGCATCTATGGATTTTATATACGTACATACATATATATATTGTCACAACAGTGGGGGTTATGAAGCGAGGAAGCAGGAGCAGGAGTCAAGGGAAATCGGGTGAACACTGGGTTTATTCGTGACAGAAACACTACTGAGCACAGAACAACGTCAATGACCGGACTACCAAAGACACACAGACACGGACTTAAATACATAACAATAATTAACATGGCGAGGAACCGCTGGAAACACGGGGGTTCCACACGAGGTAGAGAGGGTGTGTGTGTCTGTGTGTGTGTGTGGATATATATATATGTGTGTGTGTATTTCGCAAACTGCAACCTGGTTCTTAACTATTTCTCATTAATGAAGGGTTTCTTCCTTGCTTCTACCTCCCCTTTACCTGGGTGGTTTCTGGTCTTCCTGTTTCACCTTATTCTTGTGTACTGCTGTCTTAGAAATTTTGAACCTGAAGCAATCTGCTGGTCAGTCTAGCCTTCTGCCAGCAGTACTACGAAAAAAACAGGATTAAGAAATGCAGAATTGTTAATATAGAGTGGTCTCTTAATTTTTTTCTGCAGCTGTATATTGAAATCTAATCATTTTAGTCTGACAAAATACAGAACAAAAAGTAAATAGGGTTAAGTGTTGCAAATCGGAAAAGGCTAAGTGCATCAACACACACAAAAAACAGTGTCTAACAGTACATCATCTTTTCTTTCTCTTCTATGACGTAATTATAATATTCCTCCTGTAAGGAAATATATATAAATAAAACTACATCACCACCAATCTGTAACTTTAACCGCTGATTTCACTGAGAAATTCAGAGAGATACAGCGATAATAAAGTTAACATCGAGCTCGACTTCTGACATCCACAGCAGCAGGACGCAGTGAAGATAGCCGCTGTGTGATAATAGAAGCTGAAACATTTTAACATCAGACAGATACATGTACATGTAAAAGGATCTGCAATTATTCTAAATGTCAAAAGCCATAGAAAGTGTGATAAAGTCTATAGAGTGCCTGGGTCTGAGTAACTCTGCATTTCAGCTCTGAGTAACTCTGCATTTCAGCTCTG
>JAODKC010000117.1:15284533-15295259 GCA_026777985.1 Mormyrops attenuatus | reverse complement strand
GTTCCATGTGTGTAGTGGAGTTTGCATGTTCTCCCCAAGTCTCTGCCATGGTTCCATGTGTGTAGTGGAGTTTGCATAGCATATATTCTTAATAAGACCGTAGAATAAGTCCTAATAAGACTTCAGAATCAAGGTACTGCACTGAGTCACAACCTCATGTTAGTGACCCATGCACTGAACTTAGGCATTGCTATGTTATGTGATCCAGAAGAAGTTTTGCCCCCTACTGGCCCACTAATAATACTGCTGACAAAATCAGGTTTTTTATCTAAAAAACAGTTCATCCAAGTGCTAAATAGCCTAATTCTGCATATCCTCAGATGTGTATCATGCTAGCATGACAGGGCGGCGTGGTTTTCTGCTGCAGCTGTATCCAGCACATTATTTGTTCCATACATGGCCAAGCCGACCCCTTAGGTGAGGGAGAACATTCAGCGCTCCAACGCCCACAGGACACTACATGCACAACAGTCACTTGGAGGCGCTTGTGGTTTCTGGACAAATAAGGTTACGCCTTTTTAGCCTTACAAGAGAAATATTTTAGGGAAATCTCTCAGCTGGCCTCTTTTAGCATATGACATAAGATTATGGTCAGGGTTCAGGTTTAAATACAGAATAAAAACACAGCTTTCTATGAACTATAATCAGCACTGGCCCAAATAGTTTTTAGAGTGGAAGAATTTTTCGGGTTTTTTTCCGCGTTTTAGATTGCTATAAGATAATGCAAGTTTTACCATTTCAAGCTGTATATTGAGACTATTTCACCAAAAAAACACACATTACCACACAAACAAAGAGAAACATGCTGTAGGACTAATCTACCTCCCGCATTTATGTTGATGGAATAAGCTACTTAATTCCGAAAAGCTACGTTGCAAACCGGAGCTGAAGAAGCTGATGATTCTGATGATTATACCGCCGTCACACGGCATACTGGACCTCTTCAGAAAAACTCCTGTGATGGTGGAGCAAATGCAGCAGAATTGTGTTTGGCTGAAGGAGACTCACCGCGTGAGGACAAGCCGAGCGCTGAGGTACTGCACCTTACCTTTAGATGATGACGAGTTTAACATGCTCCGACTTCCTCCCACTGCCCAAAAACATCTGGTCAGGCTAACTGGTGTCTCCCCATAGAGTATGACTGTGTTTGCATGATTGGCTTTCACCACCTCTATGGCCTTGACCGGGATGTCATGGAAGCACCCCCCCCCCCATGCCCAGAGGAGGTCGCAAGATCATTTTCTAAAAGTGCTACTCCCCTCCCCACCACCACCTAACAAAATTTATCAATGGTCACAGCACTTCACCAGTGCTGTTTGGAGGTAGTTTGAGAAAAAAAAAACTTTCACAAGCACTGCTCTACATTACAAAGCAAAAAATGTAATTATTAACATTTAGCTAAAAGTTTTAACTCAGTGTTTCTCAAATTAGTGCTGAGAAACCCCCCTGGGGAGCTGGGAGGGAGCGTCTGGGGGCCCCCAGGACCAGCTTGGGATGCACTGCTGCTCTAGCTGACCTCCTTCCCCGTTGTCCTTCATGCTGTGACATTTGCTGCCTGAGCTCCTGAAAGCATTTTTCTGTGCACATTTGACTGCCAAATTTTTACAGGAAAAGTTCTGAAACTGCTTTGACTTCTTTGAGACAAGTTTGACTCACATCTACTTAATCACAAAAAGAGCACAAAAGTGGTTTTATTGTCTGGTGGCAGTGTGGTGGGTATTTTAACTGTGTCTGTTATAAAGGCTCTGTCATACCACTGCAGAATGCTACATAGAAGAGACTGGCAAACTATAAAATCCTTTCATATTATATACTGGAATGAGACACAGACTTCCTTATTGTGTCTGTTAAATCATCCAACGTAAAGAAACCGCAGTATTTAATACACCACCACGTTATTTGTTACACAGCAGATGTTATTGTAACTCACAGCTTTAAAACTATACATTTTTACCCAAAGATACTGTATAGGTGGAGTAATTTTATTTGATTACTCTAAGGTAAAAAAGAAAGTTTAACAATTTCAGTTCTTTAGCCAATGTTCATTCCAAAAAAGAAAAATATTCTCATAACAGTTAAATTTTTATATGTTACATGATATAATATTAAACCATTTACATAATTTATAAGGAGATGATTTCAAATGCAGAAGAGCAGGAACCACCGAAGGGCACTTGGGAATATATTAATGGGTACATTAATGAGTATTTTAATGAGTATATTAGTAAAGTGTCCAGATCAATACTACCCTGCGGTATGTTTTGTTGATATGATGCAATCATATTAATCATGCATGTTTGAACAGGTAATGGACAAAATAAAATTTCACTATGAAGAAGTCAAATAACTTATTATAATAGGGTGCTCTTGGAGGGTATACAAAACATTTATCGTTGCCTACACATGTTATTTGTGGAGTCCTTCGGAAACCCAGGAAAATGCTTTTGCAAAGTATTCCACAACATTTCCAGAAACCTACAGTTGCAAAATAATGTGACAGGCAGACCTGTAGAAACAACGAATAAGACACCTAGTGAAGGTTTCAAAGGAGAACTTGGGTTCAAAGGAGAACTCAGTATCAGACCGTGTTTAACAGGAAGTGCCACCTGGCATGCAGACATATCGGCTCTCCTGACAAAGGACTTCGCTTACCTTCTTATTCTGAGAGCATTTTATTGACTTTTATCATTTCAGCCCACCTGCATGATGGCAATTCAGCTTGCAAAGGCTCAGAAGAAGCAAAGCCCTTGTTGAACACACCTTGACGTTTAAGGGACTGTGAGAATCCCACAGCAATCCAGCAGCAATCTGAACGAACCCAGCGGCAGAGAAGTGCACTCTGGGAACGACACGTTCTCCCTCTGCTGGTGAAGCAGGGCACTAAATCCATCGCAGACTATCGCAAGTTAAATCCATAGTCAAGTCAAGGACAGGAATGAAATATTACCATCAGAAAAACAGTGTTACTTATATTTGTATTCCTCATTCACTCTTCTATATACCACCTCCATGACATTTTTGTGTCTTTAAAGGGGAAGGAAACTGAAACGGTACAAATAAAACAAAAAATATTAAATTCAGGATTTATTACTTAGACATCACTTGGGAATGCGAGTTGATCAAGTTACAAAAAAATATATATAAAAAGCAGAGCAATAATGAGTCCCTAGAGCGTCATGGTCGCCACGCCAGCCCGGCCTTCGCTCCTCTCTTCTGCGAAGCCTTACTTCCGTAATTTTGTTCCATCTCACCGGGACCTTATGTCTCCGGCTTGAGATAAATGAAGATGATGTGGCACGCCTCACACCCTTCCTCTGCCCTCCTAGCATGCCCTAGTGCACCGTGAGGTAATGTGAAAGCATGTCACCTTTCCCATCTATGTACCTCTGAACACCTAAAGCTACAGCAGTCGCCGGTCTCTGCCCAGCACAGCATGGTCTCTGTGCCTGGAGTAAGAGGGAGCAGGTCGCTCCATCGCAGGTGTCCCCATGGTGGGGGAGGCCGTCCCTGCAGCTGTACTCACCGCTCCCAGCGGAGAGCTCGCTCTGGCAATCAGGGAGGTGGCTCTCCGTCGGCACACTGATGGTGCGACGCAGGAGCCGGGCCCGGCTTCCAGGCCGGTGCTCCTGCAGCAGGAAGGGAGGCGCCTGGAGGAGGGCAAGGGGCAAGAGGCCACATGAGCAAACATGAAGGCGGAGTCCAGGCCCAGACTCAGCATGCTGATACGGGCCCAAGCAATCATTGTGGGTGAGTTCTCTGCTATTGAGCCCAATGACAAATACGCTATATTCCACATAAGTACAAATGCACCTTTCACTCAGTATCGCATTGTTTCCCATTCCGGTCCTCGGGGACCTCCAGGCAGTCCATGATTTTGCTCCCTCCCAGCTACCAGTAGGGAGCAAAAAGGTGGACTGCCTGGAGGGCCTCGAGGACCAGGTTGGGACACTGCTATATTGTATACATCTCCTTGAAGGTTTTTTTTTACCATTTGCAGTCTCACTGGTGACCATTGAATCACACAAACATGTATTTTAATACATGGTCCCCACCACAGCTAGAATAAAAACCAAAAACAGAGTGTTGCTAATTGTTTTGACAGTTTAGGATTTTTTAAGCTGTTTTTTTGTTATCGTTCAAAGTGACATTTTTGCTCTTGAAGACACTCTCACATTTTACATGAATAGGTCTTCGTGAGAATAGAGGAAAAACTGCATGAGACAGACATAGACACTTATGCACGAGTCTTTTGCATCTCATTGGTTTCCCTCTGCAACCAAACCCCTCACCCCCAGACAAGTTACCTGTGGCTGACACCACAGATCAAATATTACTTGGGGAACAGGAATTACGTAATTCGTTCAACGGGCAGGGAGGCGATGGGTTTCTCTTTAACTGTCTGGAGGCACAGGAAGATGAATGTCTAGGCTAAAAAAGAAGAAGAAATTAGAACAATCAAAGGCACGGGGGCAGTGCAGGACCATGAAGCTCCGGATGCGGCCTTACTCAGCCCCACAGGAAAGAAAATTCACCGCTTTATACCGTTCAGTATACAGTCACAGAACCGCACACGACATCTTCTTGTGAGCATTGGCTCAATATTTGGGCATCTTTTCCACAAAGCTGGGAGCAACTGTATAATAACTTAACAGAATTATGCTGCAGGTAACAGTGTGAAGCAGCTGTTCAGAGCGGCTCACAAAGTGCAAAGGAAAGGGACACTGGGTGCAAATGGAACAGAACCTAGACACCTGTAAGGCCAAAATCCAAATCTGGGCAAGTGAGACACCTCAGCACTGGGTGATTGTTCTGTTCACATAAGCTGTAAATATACTTTACTAACAAATATGCTTTATAAAAGCATCGAAAGAGATACTATGGAATAATATAACAACATATAGAAATTAAAATGATTCTCAGTTAAAGAGCAAATGGGAATTGTTGGGTAAATTCAACTCAACCCTGCTCTTAAATAGGTGCCAATGTTAGTTAACACTAATTAACACTGAAACCAAGAAAATCCTGAAGAAAAGGCCATTCACGGTGATGTTTAAGACAACGGGGATCTGGGCTCTCCAGACCACATTAAGTAGGTGCCATTCTTAATTTTCACTTCTTAGCAAAAAAATCCCGGTAACTTCTGCAGAAGAATACGACAGGGACTGACACAGTGCAGGACCAAGTCTGGGCAACGCCATCCCACAGAGTTTGGAAGTGAGCATTTGAAGATCCAGGTTTGTCCCCAGCTGGTCTGCTTTTGGCCGGATAAACTCCATATGTGATGTCATATATCAGACATGTCCTGTATGCCAGTGTTTGGGGGTTGAAACAGAAAAATGTGATTCACTCTTCACATCAAGACAGAATTCCCTCTTCATAGGAGGTCTGGGTGCTTAAATGGCCAGGAGGCGAACAGAAGAGTCAATGAGCACTGATTTCCTCCTCATGTTTCACGGCACTTCATGGGTGAACTAGGGCATTGGCCTGAATAAGAAAAAATCGAATCCTCGTGAAACAAGCCAGCCACCCTCTGCGGTACTTCAGAAAGGCAAGATGGCAGTAAACGGAGAAAAGTCAATACGTGGCCATTCCATCAGATGTGGTGGGGGAGAGGGGCATGATGTTCTCAAATGACTTTTCAGCCACATGAAAACCGTGTCCTTTCATGATATTTCTTCCTCTTCTCTCTCCCGCTCCTCCTTGAGATAATGAAGTTAGAATTTTTCTAACTGCAGTGTACTTAATTGCTTCGAGCTCCCAGGACAGACACTGAATTATAATTATATTCCCGATAGTTAAATCTGTTCACTACATGTAACTGAATTAATTACTCACAATTCTGGTTCACAACTAGATATTCAACAGTTAATTTTAAAATGCTGCACACATTCAGTAAGTCAGCGTGACTCTTTCAGTGCTTTTATATGTGACCCAGAACCACAGACTGCAGTGGCACATAAAACATGCAGACATTCCTGTCCTCATTATGCTACGTTTACTGTTTAGTCATGGAATTGTCATTACGAATCTGTCTGTTCCATGTTTTCTGCCTCATTTTGCTGAGAGCAATGAAGCTCAGCCTGAATGTCTCGCGGCTCGGCGGATTTCCGGCTGAATTGGGGGGAGGGGGGGGGCTGTTTCTCTTTTGTTTGACATTTTTAATATTTTTTTTTTGTTTTTCTTGGTTATGAAATTTACTTTCAGGAAAGTAATATTGTCTCTGCCAAAATGACTCACGGTATAAATTACAACTTATTCGACTATGAAATAGCTGCTATTGTCTAGTATTAAATAACTGGAAACTGAAACAAGTTCCATATACTTCAAATGATTACAGCCCAAATCAGACATACAAAGAAACCTCTATTTCTAAGGTCTACCAAAATCTATAAATGTTTTAAAGTTGATTACAGTTGTACTGCTATTGTTTGCTACTACTACTTTAATTCCTTAGGCTGAATCTAACCTTCGCCATATCAAATTCATGTCTTTTGATAAGTAGTTAATTCAGATTTTGTACACAAAGCACTACAGTTGTGCAAGAGACTGGTCAAGGAACGATTTAATAGAGGGTTTCCCATTCAGGAACAATAAGTGAGGATGAGGCAGGGATCAACACTACAGAAATGGGTCTTTATGGTGCAAAAGGAAGGAGAACAGAAATCTCACTCAAGTGGAGCCGTCTGAGATGAACAATACCCAGCTATAGACTACAGTTATTGGTTTGGGTGTCAAACTGGGACCCAGTAACTGGAGGAAAAAGCAAGTCAGAGCACAATCATTCTTCCCTTGTGCAGGGAACAAAGAAAAAGTCTAATTAATCAGTAGCAGAAATGCCCATTACATAACTCTTACTCTTCAGACGGATATGAGCCATCTCCCATACATTTATTTGAGTGTTTCCTGTTCTGAGAAATAGCTTTCATTTTTTGACTGTGTACAGGGGTTTCTTACTGCGAAAGGGGAGAGCACCTCGATAACTGGACAGCCCAGTACTTACTACATCCATTACAGTGCTCCATTCCCCAGCATTCCCATACAGAATGGCTCCATAAATCATAAGTCTCATGCCTGTCTTGTAGACCTCAAAGTGTCGCTTAAATTAATTATAACACTACATTACATCAACGAATATTTAACACAAAGCTTAAAAAACAACTGCATGACCAATACCACGTATTACAGATTCATTAAAGACAATCAAGTCAAGTTCTTCATATCGCTACAAAATACATCACTAGTATAACACATTTTTTAACAAAGCAAACATTACATACTGCTCTCAGTATAATGGTGCTAAAATACATAATTCTCACAAGGCCCATTAAAAAGGGGAGTTATTAGTAACTATGCCATCTTATGTTCTGTATGACTGATGTGGATTTTATCGGTGAAATGAACAAAGAACCAATGACAAACAGAAAACAGCACGAGAGAGCACGTATGTGTCATGGCACAGTGATGACCGGCATGTCCACGCTATTATCAAGGGCAGCCATTTCTGATTGCTTTGTTTTAAAGGTACATCCATCTTTTAGAGACACGGTAAGGAGAGCTGAACTGTAGTGAGAAGACAAACACAAACCCACAGATGGTGCAGTCTTTTTATAAAAATAAATAACTAACTGGCGTACGACCTAAATGCCTAAAATTCTAATTGGCAGATCATTTTGCTCATTTTAGGCCATCCTGTCTCAAAACAGAAACAGTTTATTTTAAATTTGAAAGGCCATTTTTGCAGCACAATAATCTTAAGTGACGTGGTAAAGCAATGAGCTGGGACTCTGCATGGACACATGTATAATTACACGCACAGAGTTAGAGGGGCAAGGCTGGGGGCTGTTACTGGCCTGTCACCATGACAAACTGCAGTACATAAGATGACGGCATGGCCTTGGGTTGGTTTAATCACCTGCGAAAAGCAGAATACGAAGCACAGGAGAATGAAGGTAAAAGATGCTGGGTGGAAATGTGGAGAAAGAGTGAGACACCATGAGAAGTACAGTGTATTGGGAAAGTTAAAGCAATGGGCAGAAAAGGATAGAAAGAAAATGTGATGTAGGGACCTAAGTGGGAGGATAATGACATGATAGAAGATATATAGGGCTTTGGGGGGGGGGTTCAAAGCAAAGAGCTCCAGTCCAGTAAAAGTGGCATCCGTTGCCACAGCAGGGCAGAGAGATTGTCCCTGTGTGATTTATGTCAGTGGTACGGCCCTAACCTGATCTTACTTCCCACATGGGGAAGAAGGTTTCGAGGCCGGTCACTGTGTTACTGGGTTTTAGTGAAGCCTGAATGCCAAATTGTTAATAAAACTTTGTCCCAGGTTCAGTACATTAACATGCGCACCTTTCCTTTGTCCAGCAACAGCAGCTGAGAGTCCGTGACTATGCAGAACTTTGGGTTCCATGTGGCCTGCTCGGTGAAGGGGAGACCGCAAGAAATCCAGTGGGCTGGGGGGCCACTTACATCTGCAAAAACAGAACAACGGCAAATGAATGGTAACTAATAAACAGCTTCTTAAATAATCCAAATAATTTTTACAGTGCTTTCAGAAACTATACACATCCATCCATTTTGTTGTGTTGTCGACTTATTTTTTCACCATCATTTTGCATCAGTTGACACGTGATACCCTATAAGGACAAAGGAAACACGTTTTAATTTTTAAAAATAAAAAACTGAAGCTTGGCATTTACATAAATAATCAGTATCTTGGAACACCACCTCCAGCAGTGATTACAGCCGCAATTCTTCTTGGGTATGCTTTGAAGACCTTTGCACAGATGGATTTGGGCATTCATTGGAGATCCTCTCAAGCTCTGTCACACCAGTGGAACTGCAGCCTTCAGGTCTCTCAACAGATTTTCCATGAGGTTCAAGTCTAGGGTCTGGCTGGGTGACTCAAGGACTCAAGGACTTCTTCCAAAGCCACTCCATCAAGGTCTTGGCTGTCTGCTTTGGATCATTGTCATGCTGAAAGTTGAATCGAAGGTTGTGTGCACTATAAAGCAGGCTATCTCCAGTAACCTCTCCTGATTTGACTCCATTCATCTTTCTGTCAATACTAAGAGTTTACTGGACCACTGAGAATCATCTCAAAAACACAATTCTGCACTATTAAGTTTCACTGTAAGAAGGATATTGGCCAGGTGATGGGTTGTACCTGTTTCTAACCAGACATGAAGCTTCATTTTTGTATCATCAGAACAGAGAATTTGCTTCCTCATTCTCTTAGAGGCCTTGGACTGCTGCTAGGAATGCTGTCATATTCTTTACTGAGAAGTAGCTTCTGTCTAGCCATTGTGCAATAAAAATCTGACTGATGGTCGTCCTTCAAGCAGGTTCTCTCATCTTTAAACAGGAACTCTGAAGTTCAGTTAGTGTGCCTACTGGTTTTCTGGTCAGCTCCCTCACTAAGACCCAACCTCCCCAACTATCCAGTTTGGACAGACAGCCAGAACTACAAAGAATCTTGTGTTGAACAGCCAACGCTTTGATACCTTTTTCTACACCAACATGAAGCTGCAATCATATCCATGAGATCTGCAGAGCATTCAATAGGCTTCGTAGCTTGGTTCTCAATTTATCGATCACTGTAAACTGTGGGACCTTATAAAGAGAGGTGTGTGCCTTTCTAAATCATACCCAGTCAAATCAATTTCCCACAGGTGGACTGCAATCAAGGTACTGAGAGACACCTGAAAGATGACCAATGGAAAATTTGGACTGCCATACTAAAAGGATCGAATACTGCTATGAATGGAGGATTTAGATTTTTTATTCCTCATAAATTTGCTTGCATTCCTAAAAACACATTTCACTTTGTCACTATGGATCACTGTGTGTCTGTTGACGGCAAGAAAGAATTAGTTCATTTCATTCTGAAATAACTTGCACAGCACAACAAAGTTTGGAAAAGCTAAGGGGTCTGAAAAGGTCCCGTAGACAATGTATATGGATACAATGAATACAGAGGTGCAAAATGTGTATGAGATATCCAAAGTACAGACATGTGAAAGGAAAGAATAAAATTTAAATAAACATAAAATAAATAAATTAACAGCTAAAAACTACTTGTATTCTTTTCATTTATTTACTGTTTTTTATTTAGGTTAAGGTAAGCCACTCTGCTAAATACAATCATTTTGGGCTTACACCAATTCTATGTTCCAACCCAACCCAAAAACCATCACTGCAAGGCCTTGATTCCCAGGAAACCAAAATGACATAAATTTTGTAGCAATACCAGCTGCAATTGATGGAACTTTCTGTAAGGTAGGAAATATACTGGATCACATTGTATTTGTAGTAGTATTTACACCATTTAATAACTCATTGAATTCATTGTATTACAGTCAATTCCATCCATCCACCTTTAGCTTACCCGAGTCAGGTTGACAGTGGGAGCCTGGAGCGTATGCCACACAACACAGGGCATAAGGTTAGGGAACACCCTGCACAGTGTACTGCTGCCCCAGGGGCGGCGCCAGGGGGGAGCTTGGGGTGCTATAACTACCCCTGGAATAGCCATAGCGCCCCCAAGATATAATTTTTTAGGATTGTTTTTAATTTTACATTTCTATTGCGTGGATACTATGTTTGACCAATTAAAAAATAAACATTTCTAAATGGAAAAAGACGTGATGTGCAGCTGACGTGACGTGGAGCGAGATCTGCCGGCGGCTGCAGGGCTGGAGTATAAACTGACTGCAGCCAAGTCGGA
>JAODKC010000117.1:15248587-15263610 GCA_026777985.1 Mormyrops attenuatus | reverse complement strand
ACATTAAATTAGGACAAAATAAAAGTCACTGACCCAACACTTAAAATTTATTTCAAAACTAAATTGGAATTGAAAAAAGACACAGGCATGGCTAGGAAAGAAAACGTACTTTTCTGTAAGGCATGTAGCTTTTACGGCAATGTTTCTCCCTCATTTGGGATGTGAACATGCATGTGTGTTTGTGCGTTTGCACAAGTGTGTTTGCGTTTATTTTCAAGAACAGCATGACACTGCACTGGCAATTTTACTTCCGATTGCCCTAAAGACTGATGATTAGATGGTGGAACCATTATAATCAATCTAGAATTCATTATTCTTATTGTAAACAAACAGGACACGTATAAAGGTCTTGGGGCTATAGGTTTCCTGCAGTATCATGCTAGATTCACATAAACAAATTGATTTATATATCCTTATTCTCAAAGAGCAAGCTGTAGGGTTCCCGGCTCATTTACTGAAATCATGACACAAAGCCTTTCTCCCTGAGCTTTACATGCCTTGCATGCCGAGTTACTAGCCAGCCCTATATAAGGACCTGTCCTGTGTCATATATGGAATATAACAGGATAAGCAGGAATGACGACAGAGCACACATAGCTAATTTAAGTCAAAGATAATGGACATACTGCAGATTCTCTGACATTTGGAGCTGTGAAGCAGAACTTCTGGTAAGTGAGAAATACCAACTAAAAGGAGTCAATCTGTCAAATGCAAAAAAGGAAGTGTAATTTACATTAATATTAAGATACGAAAGCACCAGGACCTCTGCAGTCTATTAGTAAATTAATCTGCCTCTGCTTTTAGCTGGATATAGAGCATTTCCTTCTCTATTCATCAAAAAAACAGGTCGGACCGTTTTTGGAAGGACACTATATGAAAATAAATTGAACAGAAGGTCTGAAGGATGTCTAGTACATCTGAAGCTAAGTAACAAAAACTGGGGTTAATGCTGCTTAAAACCTTTTTATTTTTGAGCAGTAGTCTAATTATGTTAATCTGTATTTTCACGGTGAATCCATTCCATGCAAAACGGTATATCATACCAAAAGTAAGATACTTAAGTCTCATGTATTTGAAAACCAAAAAATCTTTTCCTGGTCAGTGAGGAGAAGTCAAAGAATGGTAGTCTGCAATACCAATGTGCTCACACATTCGTGCAAATTGTTAAATAAGCCTGTTTATGTAGATACTCTTTCTAAATAGCAGTATGTATGGTAAATGGCCTTCAGTCACATCTCTCTGCCCTGGACCTGACCACATCAAAGAAGCAATTGCTTTGTGTTGTCGCCAAAACAAGGTCCTTATCACTAGACAACCATATGCCAAAGTAGAGGGACCACGAGCAGTTTGGGTAATGCTCACTCTTTATGCATGAATCACAATGGCAAACGACCTGATTCTCATTAAAAGGCTAAAAGCTGTTGGACACAGAGCAGGTGATACACATGGAAAAAAATAGCATGTTAGTGCTTGCATTTGTAGAACAAGTAGGTTTAAAAAAAGAATGATGCAGAATGTGAGAATCAATCAGATGATTGCTGCAAAATGAAAAATAAGTAGATTCTGAAGTGCATTGGAAACATCAAGAATTTTTTTTAGGTATACATGTTCCTAATATCAGATATTTATTCATATATTAAAAATCCACAAATTTAATACATGGGAGATCATCATGGAATGTATGGAATGCTAGTTTCAGTTTACATGAAAACAATTCAATGTTTTCTTGAAAAAATCTTGTGCTCATGTAAGATTCCACTCAGACCTTTGACTATATTAAACTGTAGAAGAAAGTGGGTCATCTAATAAATGAAAATTATATATATATATACACACACACACACACACACACACACACACACACACACACCCTGTACACAAGACAATCTCACTATACACACTATACATGATACAGAATATACATAATATACAGACTATAAAACAATGCCCCGCCAGTGTCGATATGACTGAACAGTGCTGCTCCGCCAGTGTCGATATGACTGAACAGTGCTGCCCCGCCAGTATCGATATGACTGAACAGTGCTGCCCCGCCAGTGTCGATATGACTGAACAGTGCTGCTCTGCCGATGTCGATATGGCTGAATAGTGCTGCTCCGCCAGTGTCGATATGACTGAACAGTGCTGCTCCGCCAGTGTCGATTATGGCTGAACAGTGCTGCTCCGCCGATGTCGATATGGCTGAAAAGTGCTGCCCCGCGATGTCGATGTGACTGAACAGTGCTACTCCGCCGATGTCGATATAGCTGAACAGTGCTGCTCCGCCGATGTCGGTGTGACTGAACAGTGCTGCTCCGCCAGTGTCGATTATGGCTGAACAGTGCTGCTCCGCCGATGTCGATATGGCTGAACAGTGCTGCTCCGCCGATGTCGATATGACTGAACAGTGCTGCTGCAGTACTGAACAGTTTATTACCTCGTAGCAGCAATGGCTATGACAGTCAACAACACAAGGCTTGGTAAACAGCTACAAGGGCCAAGACCGCCTCTTAATAAAATGCATTTACATTTAGGGAAATAACTGCACAACATTTACTTAAAGAATATCTGATTGTTGTCTTCCCACAAAAACGTTTATATTCCATGAGTTTCCGCTGAGGCGAATGACTTTGTGTTATCACAGTAGGTTATTTAAAGTGAAAATGCTGTCGCTGCCAAGCACCTGTCAGATCAGCTAAACCCCCACTGACACGGTATGCAAATGACGGACAGGGCGCTGGAAACCGTCTTTCATTCCGACAATCGACCTGATCCAACCTCACAGCTATGAGATTCACTCCTGAAGTTACTGTTGCCCTCACTGCACCACATTTAAAAGCTACAACCCATATCAGTAAATGGCTTTTACTCCCCTTCCATGCCCGTGTTTTTATCCAGTGGGAATTCAGTTTTGAAATATATTTTAAGGAATGGGTCAGTGCTTTCTATTTTGTCTTACCGGTTTAGGTTAAAAAATGTCACTGATATAGCTGTAAGAATGCCCATGCAGATCATTAAATGTCAAGCCATAGATATTTTCATGTAATACTGAAATAAATATCTCAACAGCACATCCTTCCTTCTCATCACAGCCAATTATTTCAGTTGAGAGGTGCAACATAAGGTAATCGATAAAATGCATTTTCTGCTCTCAATAGGACTACCTTGCTCTGACATTCAATCAGAAATTAATTAGGGAAAATGATGTTTTATGTTTTGGTGTTTGCATAAATGATATGTTCACACTGCATCCCTGAACCACTGCAAAAAAGCCCAGAGCTTCAAAATCCACAGAATGTATAACTGCGAAGATGCTGCTTATTGATCAAATAAAAGGAAAAAAATCTATTTGCTTTGATCCAAAGTGTTAAATCAGAAATGTAAATTAGAAAAATACTGCAGCAACAGAGAATGTGATTCCTCATAACTCCAGGGTTACAGGTTTCATTCATTCAGCTGCGTGTTTGCACATTTTGCCAAACAACTGCATTAACTGAAGATTCTGAATTGCAGTGTGTGCCTCTGTCTATTAGTTCCCGTCAATGGACCTGTGTCCGGTCTTCACCTTAAGCCCAAAGATTTCTGGGATTAGGTGCAAATAAGAGCAATAAGCAGTATGACAGGATGACGGGACAGGCTTTGCAAATAGTTAAAGATGCAAGGATAATTTAGCAGTTATTGCAATAGCAAAGATAACTAGTTACTAGTCAAAAAATGGGAAAGTAGTAAAGACTGCTGAGTACTGAATCTACAAAATCATTATCAAAACTGAACTACGTATATTGAAAAGCTGAGCCGCCTATTTAAATATTCAGCTTCATGTGTAAAAAGAAGACACTTTTTTGCAGTCCAAGTCCCCTAGTAACCGATAAAAACCGATGCTGGACGGAGGATCATAACGCCCATCTGTGAAAACACTGACCCATAAGGAGCTGGAAAGAACCCTGACACTTATGCTACTTTCAGATTTGATACACAAAAACAAAGCCTGGATTCTTGTCCCCAAATTCCCCATTTCACATGGTTCTCTCCTCGAGCCAAGCTGAGTTCCCACAGCTCCACAGTGCGCCGCTTCGCCTCAGCTCTTACTGACATGAAACTGCTCCTAAATTCTGCAACACATAATTTCCAGACTGATTGTCGGTTTGCTGATTCAGTCATCAGTCACATCTGGGAAATACTGTGGAGGTGTAGCTATTCATTTGAAACCTACCAAAATCATTTTTAGTTGACCCGATAAAAATTCTTTCACAACTACCATTTTGTGATCCACCTGACACTAAATCCTAACTAGAGGCCAATCAAAAAAAAACACAAAACAAAAAACATTTTTCCTCTGGAGCCAATAAGCTGATCAAGATGACAAGAGTGATAAATTGCTCTTAGGATCTGTGAAATGTAAAAATTCAAAACATACATACAAAAAACATACAAAAATTCACATTAAGCAATATGTATAACACAAAACGCAGTTGCGACAAAACCGTGAAATTGCAGCATTTAAAAATATCTAGACATTTTTTTAATTTCAATGCATATAAACAATGTGTTTATTTGTTAGCAAAATCCTGTTGAAGGACTCCAGTTGAAACCATGCTGGAGGGTATCTTACCAGATAGATGTGATAATACACTGCAGTCCCCCATAATTTGCCAGAGATTAATTAAAACTGTTGTTTTCTTCTAACATATGGTGCTATTAACATACAACCCTACCCACATTGTTCAGAGGAAAGTGTTTTATGGGATATAAAAAAGATAAAAATATAAATGATAAATATTGTGTTGATGCTGACAAAATTGTATTATAATGTGATTTCCAACAAATTTCATAATTAGTAGGAAATTCATATTTTTTCTTTCCATGCATTCTTTGAAAAGTGTGAATATTCTCATACAGGGAAAATGCAATACATTGCTATATGCCAAAATATAGCCAGCATAACGCATACAAACACTTCATACTGATTATAAATTATTTTACTTGTTGATTTAAAATGTTCATCATTTATC
Source organism: Mormyrops attenuatus (assembly GCA_026777985.1). Classification (NCBI taxonomy): domain Eukaryota; kingdom Metazoa; phylum Chordata; class Actinopteri; order Osteoglossiformes; family Mormyridae; genus Mormyrops; species Mormyrops attenuatus. Next base: position 15,258,601 of record JAODKC010000117.1, on the reverse strand, counting down.
CTTTTGAGTTGAAACTTACGTTCACAAAATTGGCCTTCATATGCAGTTTAATTAACAGCCATTAACAAACAGTCAGTGGCTGTCCAACATTATCACATATGTAAATAAATTGTGTAGATAATGGTAAAATGTGATTCAAGCTTGCTGTATAAGTCTTTGTCACTTCATGTCCGCAGTCTCTCCGGCCTCAAGAAGTGGCTGTAGTCTTAAAATCATTGGAAAATTAGTAGGTAAATGCTTAAGATCAGCCTGCAGTGTACCCACTATCACAAGCTCAGTATGGAACGACCAGACTATTATTCTGAATACCATTAATGCTTCCCCAGCTGTGTACTGCATTTTCGCCACGGTGACCGCATACACCACCGTAAGTTAACAGCTCACCACGTAATCATTCATAGACCCTCTACTTTGATACCATTGTCTCCGACCCTTTCAGTTTGCTTTCCTGACTGTTTCTCAATCACCAAGAGAAACACAGATACCTGGGATACTTTTATATCAATTCATTTCTTAGAACAAAATCACTTACTGTTGTTAAATTATGATTATAATTAGGATATATATATATATATAAGTCATGACATGATTTACAGTTAGTTTTCTACCTCAAATGTTGCATCAAAAGGAAAATCTCTCTAGTGCTGGGGTAACAGAATGGCAAACTGCTGCTTTGGTTGAGGTAGCCTCAGAGTACATCTCAGCATCCACGTGCCAGCCTTTGTTGTGCAGGACAGACCTTTCTCTACTGCATGCTGCCTGATATGATTCTATTGGGATTCTGCTCCATGGCTCACAGCGTAACCACAGGCAACCCATAAACCCACTTTCACTCAGCAAGGAGAAAAAAAGAGCAGCATTTTATTTCCTACTTTTGTATATCACTTTTCTAGTCTAGGCTCTGTGTTTCATATTATTCATATTCCCAGTGTTTACATCAATGACTGTAAATCATACAGGGGAAAAAAAACTTTGAAAGTAATCCATCAGTCTCAGAGACAGAAAACTGACAAAATAATACCCAAACGGTATAAAAACAATAAACACAATCCAAATTAATTACTTATTATCTAAAACAGTTCAGCGCACGATGGGAATAAGTTAAAGCGTCCTATCTTTGAAAAATACACAAGTGCACATATTCGCAGAATTCAAATCAACCCATTCCTGTCAGGCGCCCCCCGAAAGGCAGGGTACCAATGACACGCAGGCGAACAGCAGACGGGGACCGCAAAACAGGGGGAAACCAGAAGCTATTTACCTGTCAGGGAGTCAAAAGACATGCTGTCGAGTTCGTGAAGCTCCTTTCGGGATCCGCGCGTCTCCGAAGCGCTCGCGTGTGTGCGCGTTCATGCGCGCGTGCACGCGCCTGTGTGCTTCAACGGCGACGGCGGTGCGGCGAAGCAAGTGTGTCGGGGCGGCCGCGTCGACAAGAAAGTGACGTTTTCTTTATTATAGGGGCGATATTAGCCCACGACTCACTCCCGCCTTATTTACGGCACAGCCCGTCCAGACGCGTATGAAACTGAGCGGGGGGGGGCGAGTGTGAGCTAGCGAGAGGAGGAGGGGAGGCTGTGGGGGATGTGAGGGGAGGAGGGGGCTGAGGATTGGTAAGCAACGCCTTCGCTACGCGGCTACACACCCAGCCTTTAGTTATTGCTCTCGATCCCTTCCCCTCCACATAACCTTGCCGTGGCGGCAGAACGCGAAAGCCCGCACGCTCGCGTGGCCCCGCTCTGCGCGCGCGTCTGCATGCCTCAGTAGAAATTTCATTAAATTCCTTCATCTGAAATGTCAACATACCACACTCTAGTGTGCCAGGCGGCCTTCCTTAGCCGCAGTTAATTTAGTTCATTAATGTAGCAAGAATAAAAAGGACTATAAAGTACCCGGTAAAGGACAAGGTAGTAAATTTAAAATATGTATTACATTTATTATCATTTACCTGCTATTTTTGCCTATTGTGAGGTATTTCAAGTAAACCATAAAGTCATTCTAATCATAGACTGTACATACACAGATCTAGGTTGGATTAAAGGATTCTTCTTGGAACTGCATGAGGTAGAATTTAGGTCTCATGCTGTCACATAACACTAAATGCATAAAAGTAATTTTTTGAGAAAGTAATGAAAATCAGTTTTATAGCAATGGTAGCTCAGTGGGTAGCACTCTGGCCTCACAATCTCCATGTTATGAATCTGATTCCTGCCTTGAATGCATATGTATGTCTATGTTATAAAAAAAATGCTGTCCGTTGGTTCTCTCTCTCTCTCGGTGTTTGTGTTATAATCCACTGGCATCTCGTCCAGGGTTTATCCTTCTTGGGACAGGTACCAAGCTTTTTCCAGGTACCATGCCTTAGATACACAGTTCTGAATATGTAAAATGTTTATTTATTGTTTGGGCTTTTCATTTTTCTTTCTCTTTGTTTTTTTCTCATTGCATGGAATTCTCCACCATCTCCTATATTCTCTCATTAAAAATTTAAACAGTTTCTGCCCAGCAATAAAACCTGAATCAGATTTCTCCAAAAAACCTATCCAAATTATGCATGGAAGATCTTCACCATTTCAAAAAAAAAAAAAAAAAAACACTGATATCACCACATGCCATCCATGCATGTATATTTATCAGGGCTGAAAAAGTATCACTCTGCTTAAACATACAGTATAAGATGCACAGTATTTTTACAGAACCCTTTATGTCCCACTAATAATTTCTCCTTTTGCTCTGCTGCAAATGAAAATGGCTGAAACATAGAACTCACTGGCTGAAATGGTAAACAAGATCAACAACCTCTTCAGTCCTACACAGATTCAGCCTCTTTGGGAAAGTGTCGAGACAGAAGCCACACCTAAGGACGGCCAAGATTAAGTCATGCTTGTAGTTTGCCAGAAGCCATGTGACACAACAAGAAGGAAGATTTTGTGGTTTGATGAAACATTACCTGGCAAACACCGTAAATATTGTGTTAAAAACAAGTGGTCGGTACTGGGGGAAGGCGTGGCCAAAGTGCAAAAAATAGCTGGATTAAACCAAAGTATAATTTTGTATTTCTATATACAGAGTATATTTAACTTCAAAACTGGATGCTGTGTAAACTGCACAGACGAAAACCAGGTAGAATGTTATGAATTATTATGCAAATCCTAGCAAAGAAAGTGAGAATTTTCTTTATAGGGAAAAGTTAGGGTTTACATACAGTATAGGCCTAATGTAAATGAACATCAAAATTCCAACATCTCAGGACATGATTAGATTATTATTATTTTTAAAGGTACAGATTTGACTACGACATTTTATACTGAGCATCTAATGAAAATAAACAGCCTCCAATGTCATGGGTCATACTCACATTATACACTAAAGTTCAGAGATATTACTGAAATCATACATTATTGCTGTTATGTAGAACATTGTACAAATGAAATCACATGATGTGCATGTGAGTAACCAAGTGAAAAAGCCTCACTAGACACAAAAAAGACCTCAAAAGTAAATTAAAAAATATATTTAAAAAATGGAACCAGGATGCCAACACAACCATTTGCTTAATATTAAAGAAGCATAAATGTAGTATAGATTAGACTATATGAACTATACTGACCCCAGAGGGAAATTCTTGAATATATCTGAATACACCAAAACGTAACAATTAAAATGTATTTTCAATCAAATAAACACACCAAGGCAATCACAATTGGAGATAGACCTACAACATGCATCTCTAAAGCGATTGCCAATTTGGAAGGAAGAATAAAGCTAATCTACATGAATAAATGTCATAAGTAAATCAAGTGATACATAATCAATTAAGGCATGTAAAAAGCAGGTCTGACCGTACAGGAATCTGATTTCAAGGTATTTATAGATACTTGGAGATAAAATGTTTGCCGAGAAGTGTTTTTTTTTCTTAGATCAAACTGTGCCCTCAGTGAGATCTGTGAAGATAATTTCTCTCAAAAATTTTTGGAAATGAGTCACTGCCAAAGTCTCATGCGGTGAAAAGATCTTGTTTATAATTAGATGTACAGCAGAAAAATCAGATCATTTACTTTCCTCTGGGGCAGTTCAGCTTATTAGCACATCATGAATTTCTAGGTGGGACCTATTATATAGTTCTTAAAATTTATTAAACTAAAGTTCAGGAGATCAAAGCACACCAGGAACAGTTAGTGGTTCTCAGCTTTAGTTGTAATCACTTGGGGCTTGTCAGAGAGAAGTCCAACAATGTTAAAGGAGTGATGAATGTGAAGAGTTTCTGTGCGTTGGTGTGGATGGGTAGCTTTGTCAGTGGTTTAGACACACAATATGTACCTGCACAACACAGGAAGAACGTGCAAACCTTAAACACAGGAACAGACCACCAGTCCCACAGGTGTGAGGAAACAGTGAACACACAAACTCTAAATGCAGGCACAGACCGCCAGTCCCACAGGTGCGAGGAAACAGTGAACACACAAACTCTAAATGCAGGCACAGACCGCCAGTCCCACAGGTGCGAGGAAACAGTGAACACACAAACTCTAAATGCAGGCACAGACCGCCAGTCCCACAGGTGTGAGGAAACGGTACTCTGGCATCATCCCACAGACCAAAACACATCAATGTGTCATTGTTGCACTTTGCATGTGCCATTCACTGGACTGGCAGCCCATCTAGGGTATAACGCAGTCTTTTGCCCTGTGCTGGCCAGGACAAGGTCCAGGGCCCGTGTGACCTGGATCAGGATAAATAAGTAGAAGTTGGCTGGATAGGACTATTTAATTAATGAACAATATTTTCAGTATCTTTTTAATTATAATAAATAAATATATTGTTTTCTGGTATGTCATAACCAAATTCAAGAATAAACATAAGATGTCCATTCCGCACTTAAACCCTACAACAGGCATAAAAAAATCAGGTTCTACCAACACTCCTCATTTCCCCCACAATTTGCACAATTCCTGCAGTTGTTGTATGAAAGGGAAGGTTAGCACTCCCCTTCACAAGGATGGAATCGGCCCTAGTGACCTTCAACACACATGGTTAAGGCATTGCCACCTACTTCGTGGCTTCTCTAAGTTTTTAGGGAGCAGTTCATGGCCTTGTGGGTCAGCAATCTGTGCCCATGATAAGAAGGCTGCCGATTCAAAGCCCATGGCCAGTAGAGTGATTTCACTGTCAGTTCCTTCAGCGAGGCCCGTAACCCCAATTGCTCCTGGGATAAGGCGACCCTGCTTTCTCAACTCTGCTTTGTATAAAGGCATCTACTACATAAATGTAAATGCAAAACAGCTGGCTTGTGCTTATCCCTTTTGCCCCCCACCTCAGTGTTTTTCAGTCTCATATAAAGCCCCCCCCCGAATCCTTCCGCTTCTGTGGCACTAGGATCTATCCACCACGCAGCATGGTGCAGCTTCACATCAGTCTAGTGAACTGGCGAGTCCTGCAAAAATATTTGCATGGTAACCATAACAGTGTCTTTCTTGATTGATCTGAACTAAGGCTGTGCCATTAAAATGAGCCTATGTTAAGTTTCCACGAATGTACTGGCATTGGGAGATAATGGCTCTTTAAACATTGATGATGAGAAATGGAGCTCTCTCACTGGAGAATGCTGTGCTTCCTGCATTAAAACTGACCGCTCTTAACCTGGGATTATGAGCACATTTGGCCAAAGTCTTGTTATTGTATTATAACGCAAGAAAAAAGCATTATTGAACACCAAAACTTTCATATTAGTCCGGCCTAAATCTGAACTACTTATGCTTGTGCTGACTCTCTTATGGATACAAAAACTATCTACGGCGCATTCTATATTTTAGGGACTTTTGTGTGCAATACGTTCTGCCAACTATCATTTTATATCCAAAAATCATTCCAAATGTACTAATAATTCTATGCAAAATAATAAAAATATATCATTTACATATCAGTATGCCTTGTGTAATATATTGGTAATCATTCCTTGTGTTCTGCTTAGCAGAACGCCCTCCTTCACCACCTGCCCTGTAGCTTAACACAATCGGCTTTCCACAAATCTTTATTTCTTCTCCAAGAATCGAAAATGCAGACTGCAGATGTTGTCACTGCTATACCTCATTCCTGCATTGTGAGCAGATGTCAGGACGGGCGAAAGCCAGCCAGTCGACAACCTTCATACGCTCTCCGATTTAACGCTATACTGCCACTCCCGATCCATCGTGATGGCCTAACATGAAAACAGGCCTGTTACTTTAACCAGATTACCGCCAAACTGAATAACTGTGTACTTCCTTATAGTGTGTACATTGGTGAATACTTTCATTGTCAAATTTGCATGATTTGCATGTGCAGTACCACTCAAATTAAGTTAGTCTATTCTGTTTTCCTCACTTTGAAGCACCTTTTCCTAAAAGTGCACACATACACCAAAACAAATAATTATTTGTATTGTACTGTACTACTCAATGCCCACCTCTATTAGGCACACCCGCTTGCTAATGAAAACAGCTTACTCCTCCAAACAGCAAATCAGGCAGCTGCACCTGAATACATCAAAGATGCCAACCAGGCCAAGAGGCTCACTTACTGTTCCAGGCATTAGAATGATGGCCAGTCTATGTGATTTTGAATGCTGTATGACTGCTGCCGCCATATATACGTGGTGGTTCCATCATCTCAGAAACAGCCGCCTTCCTGGGATTTTAATGCCCTACAGGGACTAGGCTTCACAGAATGGTGTGATCAACAAAAATATTGTTAATGGTTTTTCTTGAATGGCATCTCACTACTTTTGGCATTAATGAGAGAGGTCAGATGAGAACGGGCAGACTCATTAAAGCTAAGAGGAAGGTCACAAGTGCAATAACAGCTCAATAAAAGAGTGATGTGCAGAATGGTTTCTCTGAACTTACAACTCATCTACACTTGAAGCAGTTCTAGAGGTAAAAACAGGTCCTATGTAGTACTAGCTAGGTATACGTAATAATGTGTCTGAGTGTATGTTATTTGTATTGTTATTTATTCATTCAAATTGACTATGTTTGCTTTCCACCTAAATTATTAGTAAAACCTAACCACTTAAACATTTCCTAGCAGCAGGCTACTGCATAGATTTATCTTTTAAAATTCTATCGTGGATTTAAAAAATTATAAAACAAATGGATACATATACACATATTAACAATTTCATGTTATTTCCTGTCACCACTGTATCTCTGTATGTCTGTATTACAAGAATTCATTTCCTTTTCCTGCGCTTTCCCTTAGAGAGATAACGTATTGGGAGCCACAGGCCAAAACTCAGAGACGCTTTTCAAAATCCCTGATTCAGCTCCTCCCTCCTCTGAACTCAAGAATTTAAATCCTGACTAATAGTCCTTAATAAGCATTTAACTGGTTGTAAATATAATTAACCCACATATCCACTGACACCTTTAAAAGCTACCTTTTATTACATTTAAAAATTTTAACCCTATTAGAACAATTACAACACTATACTAATAATTTAAATCAAAACAAACAAACAAACAATCTTCCTGTTGCAAATCAAAAGTCTGTTTTCCACAGACGATGAAGAGCAAATTGCGTTATTTGCTGTAGGGGATGTTCAGTGTTCAGTGTTGTTGATGACAAACATGTAAGCTATTAAAACAAATCACCTTACGCAGTGTACGGAATAAGCATTATGTGTCTCTCTAGCATGGATAATCAGCTTTGTCCAGAAGTCCTGTGAGTCCTGTTCCCTGAATCTGCATACTGACGGTGCCAGAATCTATTTGTTCGTTTTTGTTTGTCAGGCTGAGAAAAAAAACAAAGCAAATGGGGATCAGAACGCCAACGTAAGCGTTTTGTCAGAGCAGCAGTGCTTCTGAATGTTGCATTTGGCTGTTCCCATCAGTCTCACGTACAGAAGGTCAAAACCTCTATTTTAGTCAACAGCAGAGGGCACACAACATATCTGTTAACCAGGCATTTCTATTGCAACAGAAATGTAAATTACGGCTGGTCAATTTTAAGCAAGGATTATTGTGCAATAAACTACACAAACTAAACATAAAGGGACCCAACCTGCTCGTACCACCCTCTCGTGTGCCACACCCTCTCATTTACCTCGTGTGAAACCCTGATTGTTACCGGCTATTTCATGTTATTTCCGGCTTGTCCTGTGTATTTCAGTCCGCGTTCATGTACATTTCCCTAGGTCTGTCACTAACGTTGTCTTCCATATTGTACCTGGTCTTGCTGTCTTCCCCAAATAAATCCCTCGATCCTAACTTCCCGGCTTCCTGACCCTGATTCTCCGCTCCAAAATTTCCCTGCTTGCCTACTGGTCTCAACAATCAAATCTATATGCAGTACTGGGCCGAACATGGGCCGAATGGCCTCCTCTCGTTTGTAAATTTCTTATGTTCTTATGTTCTAAATACAAATTACACCCTAACCCAAAAAAATAATCAGCATTTTTATAGCAACTGGAAAAATTAATGCATTTATTTACTTCAATAGACATTAAATTCCTACTTTATAAACATAAATATTGAATACCAAACTCTATAAACCTATGAAACTCTAAACATGAGATTATTTTACAAAAAAAAAATCAAATCCAGATAACATCCTTAAGCCCAAGTTAAAAGCGCAAAATAAATGAACTGGCATTCAATTTAGCTTTGTAAAACAACCCTAATAGTTTTGGTTCTTCAAATAAACAAAAAGGACACATCCCCCTTTGATGTTTGTTTGTGGATGAGTGACATTTACCACTTTGTAGCCCATATATCATAAAACTGGCCATGACATTTAGCCTTGATGGTCAACAATATCAACTGGCCACTTGAAACACCAGCCATAATGACTAGACGAACCAATACATGTAATGTATATTGGGAGAAAAAAAACATCGCACACATTGACGATTACAGACTATGTTCATGGACTTCTTTGTGTTGTATGCCTGATTGAACACCTCTGTTAAACTGTACTGCACAATGTAATCCCACTGCCTGTGTCCGTCATTAAGCACCCATCCCGTTTTAGAGACGGCACATTGCTGGGGTTGATGATTAAGAACCGTGTCTTCGATGCAGTGTCATCCAGTGTTTATTTTTGCAAGTAAATAAATGAATGTATTAATACGAATATAACATGTTTGTACTTAGATATTTACCACTGCATTCTACCATCCACCCATCAATCAATCTTATAACCACTTATCCTGGTCCGGGTCATGGGGGGGGCCTAAAGCCTATCCCGGCACTGTCAGCACAGAGCACCAGTTTAGGATACATCCTAGATGGGATGCCAGTGCAATTGTAATATTTAAATCTTCATTCGGTTTATTTGAGAGTGTGGCCCAGTGGATTCGGGATCTATGCCTGTAACCAGAAGACCGTGGGTTTGAATCCCGTGACTATGAGAGTGATCATATTATCAGTGGGTCCTTGAGCAAGGTACTTAATCCCTACTGTCGGGACACTGGATGGTTGACCTTGCTTTCTGACGCTAAGCTTTCTTAATTTATGTATCGCTTTGGAAATGAAAAGGTGTTTGATAAATGAATGAATGTAAATAAAATGTATTTATTTGGTCTCTGCTCCAAAGTAAACTCTTGCAGTTGCAATCACAATATCCGATGAGCAATTCATATTCCTGTAAGCCAGCAGAACTTTAAGCAGAAAAGGAGACCAAAACTTGGACATACAGTGCACCGTCTACTACAATTAACTAGTAACCTGTAGGTTGCCTCAAGTCTAAGGAAGAGCTGGTATGGCAACAAATAAAGCACACCCTGTTGGAATGCTGAAAACAAGATTTCCAAATCTGTTCAGGGGTGTGTGTGTGTGTGTGTGTGTTTTGATATTTAGATATTTCATTTTTATATTACACGTATTAGTGGAACCTATCCCAGGCACACCAGGGCACAAAACAGAGGATACATTCTAGATTATAAAATTCATTCAGCTTTTAGGACAAATTATTCATTATTTAGGATAAAATTCCATTTGGTATATGAAACATTAAATCAATACTACGTTAAGTGGGATT
>JAODKC010000117.1:15147443-15176826 GCA_026777985.1 Mormyrops attenuatus | reverse complement strand
CCTCACCCAGGACCTGTTTGCCTTGGGTGACCCTACCAGAGGCATAAAGCCCCGGGCAACTTAGCTCCTGGGATCATTGTAACACGCAAACCCTTCCACCACGATAAGGTGTCGGCTCAGGGAAGGGGTGTCGGCTCAGGGAAGGGGCTTTTAATTATATATAGCACATATATCTCTTTGGACATGCATGCATTTTTCCATTTGATATACGGACAGAGCCATAACCACACAGATCACATAGACGAGGACAAACATGATGGCTTAAAATATCATCAACAGTTTGTGTTTTTACTTGACGTCCGAAAAATCTGTACCAGTCCTGTGCAGGGTCCTAGTGTTTGTGGAGAATCACAAGGCGGTGGACACTCTGGACAGGATGCCAGTCCATCACAGGGCACAAGACGGGGGACACCCTGGATGGGATGCCAGTCCATCACAGAGCACAGGGCAGGGGACACCCTGCATGGGATGCCAGTCCATCACAGAGCACAGGGCAGGAGACACTCTGGACAGGATGCCAGTTCAGTACACAGGGCACAAGGTGGTGGACACTAGGGCTGAACGATTTGAGGAAAATATCTAATCATGATTTTTATGACATATATTGTGATTAAGATTTGATTTGCAATATAATTTTTCATATGTCAAGCTTCAGTTGTCATGTCAGGACCCAAATGCAGGAGACTAGGTCATTTAATAAGGATTCCTAAACAACCAGTAAGTCGACAGGCAGGAGACGTGGTTGGGAACAAAGAAAGAGCAGGTCGAGAACGAAGAAGGTCAATTCTACGAAGACACACTAGATGCCAAACAAAAGCACGGGGAACCAAGCAGGATCAACAGCGCAGGCAGTATGGGCGAGGCAGGCGGGGTAGGCAGGATGGGCGAGGCAGGCGGGGCAGGCAGGATGGGCGAGGCAAGCGGGGCAGGCAGGATGGGCGGGGCAGGCAGGATGGGCGAGGCAGGCGGGGCAGGCAGGATGGGCGGGGCAGGCAGGATGGGCGAGGCAGGCAGGCAGGATGGGCGAGGCAGGCAGGGCAGGCAGGATGGGTGAGACAGGCGGGGCAGGCAGGATGGGTGGGGCAGGCAGGATGCTTTCTTCCCATGGTGCATCCTGGTGCCATCTCTTCCCCAGGTAAACGAAGCACTCACACCCAGCCCTCCACATGATGTGACAGAAAACGTGACTCATCAGACCAGGTCACCTTCTTCCATTGTTCCACGGTCCAGTTCTGACACATGCCCATTGAAGGTGGTGTCGGCAATGGACAGTCAGCATGGACACTCTGACCGGGCTGCAGCCACGCAGCTCCACACGCAGCAAGCTGCGATGCATTGTGTTCTGGCATCGGAAGGAGTTTGACATTGGGAGGGGCTGGAAATGCCCTGCCGGTGGGCATCGGGGGGTATATATAATGACATTGCAATGGGAACACCTACAATAGTCAGTTCGTGAAAGAAAGTGATATAAGAAAGATATATAAAATAAAAATTTCATCATTTAAAATAAGACTAACACTGTTTACGGTGAAGTTTCACAATTAGACATAACCAAAAAAATAACTGATCCATATGATAAAATGAGTTTGTCTGATACAGGACTAGGATCTTTGTTAGGGATGTTTGGTCCTCGTGTTCTGCTTGCCAGTCAATTGGCCTCAGTAATGTGTGGATTCATAATGAAAGATTGCACTCATTTATTTATTTATTTATTTATTGTTTGGGAAGAGAAGGGGGGTTCTGCCGATATTGGGGGGATGGGGGGCATGTCCCCTTGTTTCCGATGCCCCTGATAGCCAGCATTAACATTTTCATCAGTTTGTGCTACAGTAGCTCTTCTGTGGGACTGGAGCAGACGGGCTACCGAGATCAGGTTAGACGGGCTACCGAGATCAGGTTAAACCGGCTACCCTTCGCTCCCCACATGCATGAATGAGCCTTCAGCACCCATGAGCCTGTCCCCGGTTCACCGGCTTGCCTTGCTTGGACCACTTTTGGTAGGTACTGACTACTGCATACCGGGGACACCCTACAAGACCTGCCATTTTGGAGATGCTCTGACCCAGTTACCTAGCCAGCACAATTTGGCCCAGCTCCTTACACTTGCCCACTTTTCCTGCTTCCGACAGATCAATTTCAAGAACCGACTGTTCACTTGCTTAATACATAACGACACCCTTGACAGGTGCCATTGTAATGAAAAAAAAATCAATGTTATTCATTGAGGTGGAACGTTCAGATCCAGAAAGTACAAATCCAGACTAAGATTTTGTTTCAACCAACCAGCTGAGTATAAAGAGTGACAGAGTAACTCAACTGATTGGTGGAAACCAAATCTTTGTCTGGATTTGGACATTCTGGTCCTGAATTTTCCACCTCTGGTTGTTCACTTCACCTACCAATGGTTCTAAATTAGAGAAATAAAAATTTGTAGATATAATCAATTAATTAAATGTTTACATTTTATATTATGGTACGATTGTTGCTACATTGTATGGAAAATCATTTCAAAATAAACACCATATCCTTGTCAATTAACAAGGATTTAACTTTTTAAAAAACATTGTGTTTAAAAGACTGCCAGCACAAATTGTGAAGAGTGGGAATTTGCACATATAAACTTCTTTCAGAACAATTACATTTTCTCTCTGGATGGAGAAAAAAAAATCAATCAGACTTTGACATGCATATATTCTCATTTAAATAAGAGAAAGATTTAGATCTTGATGTAAATGCAGCATGAAATATTGAGTTATATCGCCATCAGTTTAACAAGCTACTATTTTAAAAAAAGCTGGTAAGAAGAGTCAGAAAATATTACTATTTTGTTTTAGAAAATAACTGATATTAAAGATGGGATTTTTTATTGTTCATTAACGTGAGAAAAAGCTTACTTTTACTGTTTCAACTAAGACTTTAAAGCATATTGTAGTATTATAAATTACGCAGTATCTAAAAGACATAAACAGAAAGGAAAAAGAGGGACAAGAAGAGTGGGTGATTGTATAGCAGAGAAAATAAATAATAAAGGATACATGAGCCAGACAGATGAACAAAAACAAATGAATAGAACCTGGCGGTTCCTTTGCACTGAAGAATTTACCTGCTCCTTAAGTTATTCATGTAAAGGGTGAGAGAAGCGGGCTGGAATTGTCTGGCTGGTCCTTTTTTAGGTCATAAATGTCCCAGTCATTGAGCAGGTAAAATCTCTAATGTTTTTCGTCTTTTATCTATGACTTTTGTCAAGTGTTCCATAGGTTTGCAGTTACAAAATGCACTATGCTTACCTCTTTCCAAGGGTACCCATGTAAGGAGCCTCCTGGACATAGATCTGCACAATGTATCCCACAATCTGTACTGGAAAGATACCTTTGGTGTTCTCCCACTATGCATGGTGACCATATCATAACTGGTCATCAGTGAGGTTCAGTGAGGTTGGTGTGTGTTTCTGACCCAAGGCTCTGAAGAGTAGCTTGACCACCATTAGATAGAGTTCCATCTAGTTCATATGTCATCCTTGGTCTTCAGGTTTATCAGTTTTCTCAGCGAAGAGAAGATGAACGTGTTTCCCCTTCGGTATCTGTCTTAGCTGCATGCCCTTGAGGAGTTTATTCATATTTAGCTAATGCTCTTTCTTTGACTTATGAGGTGCCCTTGATGTTTTTGGTGATATTAGCAGGTCTTTCCTTGCCAGTGAGAAGGGACTTAAGGTGAATAATGGACATGTGACTCTTGCTCAGTGAGTGTTGCAGTACCATGTACAGGGCACATGTCTGGACCATGTCCTAGGAAATGACTCAGCGATAATGGCAGTATGACGTCCATCATCACACCCTCATTGCATTGTGTAGACGATGTCATTTAATTTTTTTGTGTCAGCTGGGGTGACCAGGAGTTTGTGGTGACTTTTAAAAGGCAGACTGGCTGTCCATTTGCAGGCATGTGCAAGAAATATAAAAGTCCACTTTGTCACGTCATATTATGTAGCATAAAAATATCAATAAATGCTATAATCCCCCAAATGGCATAACTGAAAATGTTTATGTCATTCATAGGTGGTAAGAGACAGCTTGTGAAAGCTTAAGAATTATCTATATTAATACATGTGCTCTGATATTAAATGATAAAAAATAACGAGATTATTAATAACATCATCCAGCAGTTCTGCAGAAACAATGTGAACCAGTATCATGACTGCCGACGGGGCGGCTCCTATCAATTAGCGCCACGCCTACTCTGTTACTTAAACCTCACACGGAGATCACTCCGTGCGAGGTATTGTTAGTCATGCAATCACTGAGCGCTTCTTACCCCTGTCTTTGTTACAGCTTCGTTCCTCCCGACTCTCCCTACTCCCTCTGCCCGCGCCTCCTGATCCTCCCTGCATCCATCCTGACCAGCCCTGATTCTCCCCCGTGGCTTCTCCTCGTGTGTGTTGTCCGTATCCGCGGATTGATCTCCCGGCTCCTCGACTTAGCTTCGCCCGGCTTCACGACCTGCCCATCGGATCACCCCCTGATTCTGGTAGCCCGGTTCGGACGACTTCCCGGTTTTGACCCTGCCCGTTCTCAGGACCCGACTCTGTCATTCCCAAAAGAATAAAGGCTCTTGAACTCTCCCCGGTGTTCTGTCGTGACAAGCAGTTGGATAATAATATCCAATAAAGGATCATTTAAGTCAGGTGTTTAATTAAATGTGATGCCAATCTGATTTGAGCTTAAGGGGATCCTTCCCTCTGTTTGAAAAATTCACACTGTATTCTGTACTTTACAGGTGTTTGTGGATGAATCATAATCTGATCAAAAGAGATTAATGGGATCAGAACTGCTGGAGTGACCCAAAAAAAATGAAGTAGCCAAAATGTCAGTTTTCATGAGTCCGCTCTAAGGAAAACATCAGAGATGTGTGCAACAGGACACAAAGGAGGAACCCACTGGCTTTAAAGAGAACATGACTTAGAAGATGGTTGAACATAGATATGATGGTAATGAATATTGTGTAAGAATGAGAAATGCTGGGTCTGAAGATAATAATATTACAGGCAAACACGTGGTGGCTTAATTGAAGGTGCTGTGACCTTTCACCTCTCGGACTTTGGGTTCCCTCTCGCCCCCGTCTGGCTGTGAATGGAATCTAAATGTTTATGTGGGTTTGTTTCACAGTCCAGAGACATGACGTTAGGTGAAGTGTCACGTCCAACCTGCGATGGGATTCCGGTTCAGTGCCACTCTGTACTGAACAAGCAGCTATGGATCTTGGATGGGAAAATGCTACTGTTCCAGACTAGTTCCCCCTACAATCAGTGTATCATTTAGTAGACTTTCCATTAAAACAATTTAACGATACATGGCTGTAATATCATTGATCAAGGAAACTGTATATTGCTCAGTTCTTCCTGAATGGAATTTCAGCACCTTCATTGATCGGGAAAGACATCGCAGATGGCCGTAATATAAGCACTATAATGAGAGTAATCTGAAACAGGATTTCCCTTAAGGTACCTGAGGTATACCAGGCTTTCAGGAAGTCCACTGCTCCACAGAATATTGTCCTTTGGCAAGTTCTGCCATTCAAACTCTGAAGCTCTGTTAGAGCAGCTATTGAGTAAACTCAGCACACACACACACACACACACACACACACACACAGATGGGATTCAAACTCACAACCCTGGAGGTGTGAGACCACCATGGTGCCTTAACTGATTTACATATTTTGTTAAAATATCAGCGTTCACTGCTTTCAACTTCTGTCTGAACTTGCTTTTTGTTCCTTTTATTTAAAGGGCATTGTGATTTAAATGCTTATTTATGAGTGATATAAGGAATATTGGATAAGCAGAAAGTCAGATGAAGTCTTTACTTCACCGTCAGAGTGATACTGGTCATGAGGAAGCAAGGACTATAGAAACATCCTAGCTGTGATAAAATGACAGTAAATACTGTGAGTAAGGTGTGATATCTACCAAACTACATACAGAACAAATATATGTTAATACAAGATAATGGACAAATGCAGGGACTTGTTTCTTATTAGCATATTAGCCAGCTTTACTTGCCACGACTCTGACTCAGTGCTTACTAATTAAGTTTGCCTAATTATGATTGGCCTTCCTAGATTAAGTCTGCAACAAAACACATCGACTTGGGCCATCAATCCATCACATCAGGTCTTCTGCCCCCTGAGACCAACAGTCCCAACACTGCTGGAAACAGGGAACCAGGAAGACTTGGGCCGCTAACTGGATGGACAGGTCTGGGATAGGGTGAACTCAAATGCAGAGGACTGAAGAACCCAGGCCAGGAACCAGGGAGCCTAAAAGAAACAAGTACTCAAAATCCAGGACACAGGTAGAAAACTCCTAAGACAGGACACCAGTGGCACAGCACATCAGCTATGGAACGCAGACCACTTGGGGCCATGAATCCCAAAACCACAAACCAGCTAACCAGCAACCAAAAACAAGATATCAGTCAACAAGAATGATGAGCCCCCCAACCCACAAAGTCAGTACCTGCTGGCTACTGACAGGTACAGAGGAAAGAGACTTACTCCATCTAGCCCCAGAAAACAGACCTTTGACTGAGAGCCAGCTGGGCCCTATATGTTAAGAGCAGTGATGATGACTGAGCCGTGAGAATTACTCATTGCACGGCTTAAATAAGGTTAGGTTCTAATTGCTATCAGCCCAGACCAGACTCAATTACCCGATCAGTAAATCAGGACCTGCTTTGATAAAATGGTATGCCTGCACTGCTTTCTGCATTTTAACCAATGATTATATGAATTTCACAAATTACAGAGCCTGCTATGGTATAATATATAGAATATTCACGGCATTTATACCACGGCATGGTTGAATTCTGGAGTCCAAAGGGCGTTGATTAATTTCCTCTGACTGCACAGGTCGGCTGGCCAGGCGCATCATAGTAGCATGGTGTCGTTTTTCACCTGTGTAGCTGTGCCTTTAAAAACATATATAATGCAGGACTAATATTTGGTTTGAATTATATTTACCATTCAGAAATGTGTAAACAGCAAGGTGCAAACATTCTTTAAAAGACTGAATATCAATGAAGTCAATACCAAACAATCGCTGAAGATGGAATCTGTTCCTGATACTCAGCAAGGCTGATATCTGTCACAAATACGAAGGAGGGAGGACCCAGACAGAGCTGGGGGTTAGGGTTATAGGAGGTTTATTCCAAACAGAAACTAAAGAACCAAAACAAAAAGATTTTGAGGGGTCAAACAGAAGGGAGACCAGGACTAACAAGGATCAGAATCCATGAGCTAAAGCACAGAGGGCAACAATGACCAAGACCAGGGAGCACAAGACACAGACTAACGAGGATCTAACAAGAAACAGGCATGGCTCGTTTGAGTCATGCTGGAGAAGAGATGGGAGGGCCAGACAGACATGACGGGCAGGACATGACTACATCTTTATATGTTCACAGGGAAATTCCCAAAAACAAGCAGGGAATGGTACCATCAGCTTCACTTTGGTTATAGCCTGGTAGTGTAAAGCGTGCCTCGGTAGTAACAAGCAAAAGCTGAATGAGGTGTGGATCCTTTTTCCATTAATGATGTGCTATTTAATAAGTAAATACACGATTTTTGATAATCGAAGCATTCATCTTGCTTCTACACTATTAAGAATATTAAATTGGCTTTCATCAATTTAATTCGAAACACTGATGTTATGCAGAGAGATGGATAGTGGAAGAACCTACAAGGAAGCAATGCATCGGGTTATGGGACATTTCTGAATTAATTTTACACTATGTTTGCTCGTTGAATTGTACCGTACAATTCCTCCTGCACATTTGTATCTATTAGTCACCCAGGAAAACTTGTTTGAAGCACTGTAGGTACTGTATAATTTTATCAGACTTTTCAGAGTTGCTCCAGGTTCATGCATTTTTCATTATGCCCATGTTAAAAAAAAAAAAAACACTATAAGCCTGCTGATTTTTTGCTTGACGCAGTCTGGAGATGAAAATAATGAAACAACTAGCGGAACAGGACTCCCCATCATTATCCAAAAGGTAAGATTGTGAGGAAAAAGTGAGGGGGAAGAAAGGAGAACTTCATTAGTTGTAAGTAAAAGAAAAGAAATCTTATTCTGAAAGCCATGAAGGAACTGAATGTCAGTGTGGAGCAGCTTTCAGGTCTCACCTCATACTTTGGTTCCTCTAACTGAAACACAATTCTGTCATGGATCCATCAAAATCCATCAAACTGATTATGAAGATACATCGATGCCACACGTAATGAGTCAGGGTACAAACTGCAACCCTGGTGGTGTGAATCAATAATCACATAAATGTTAGAAGTCATTTTGTAACGTTAGAGTCAAATGAAGTAGCTGCCATACTCTGTTGAGAGTAACCCTAACCGTTACCCTAAAATCATATCCCTAAAAACAGTGTGTGGCTCAGTGGGCTAAGCCTGCATGTGTATAATCAGAAGGTTTCTGGTTCAAATCCAGCTTCAGCACATCTGTGGGTCCTTGAACAAAGCCCTTAACCCCCAGCTCCCAGGGCACCCCAACAGGAGCAAGTTGAGGGAGGTGCAAAAAGAGAGTTTCCCCATGGGGATCAATGAAAGATTATTATTAACCCTAATAGAAATCATAACCCTAGCAGTAAACCCCATGTAAAAAGGAAGGAACCTGAAGGAATGCCTACTTTGCTGCTGTAAAATGCAAATTTCCCACATTTGGGACTAATAAATAATATAATCTTATCTTATCTTATGTTGAACCTGTGCTGTGAGTGAATCTGTGGTTAATTAGACCCCCAATGAGGATGATCTGGAGACAGAAGATTACCTATTGCTATCTTGTTCCAGGCGCGTAAGTAGCTTCTGTTGTTGATACATCTACTCTAGCATCACAGATACTAACAGTAACCAAGAGACTTTCTATCTGTGCTCAGAAGCTAATACTAGGTACTGAGATGTCTGGACTGACACAGCCTAATCCAGATTAAGAAGGATCTAGTTTCATCAATGTGCAAGACCCACAATTGTCAATCAACTCTGTCATGATGGAGAATCCAGTGGATCATACACTGATGCAATTTAGCCTGTGCTGAGCTGCGCTGAAGTGAATTGGTGCCTGTGTGGAACGGGGAGTACAACCTTCCACCTGTTACACATTTCAGTAACACTATACATAAGACAGTGCAATTAACTGAATAATAACATTCAATAGTATAATAATACGAATCAATCCCTACTGATAATCTGTGCAGGCTGAGAGAATCTGAGATCTAGCAGGAATTGAATTCCCCTTCAGCCCTTTCATATTATCCCCGTTACCCTCATCATCATAACAGGGATCTTGGGCAGAATGTTTTTGTGATGCAGTAACTTTTCTTCTGTAGAATGGCTATACTGCTAGTGATGAAAGCTTGAATGAAAGCAAAGTGGCTAGTAAGCACTACTCTTCATTGATGTGCAGCCAGAGTCTGAAAGGGGGTGAGTCTACTTAGCGAGAACGTGTTAGGTGACACTGCATATGAGGATGTGATTAAAACATACTGCACTTTATAAGAAAAAAAAATGAATCCGCATGTAAGAAATCCGTTCTCTGTGGAGGGGTTTTGTGCCTCTGTGACCCTAGGGGCTATGTAGTCGGGGGCAATTGCCTCTGTAGGGTCTCCCAAGGCAAATTGGTCCTAGGTGAGCGGCCAGACTAAAAGTGATTCATATAGACCTCCATGATAGTTACCCTACAGGAACATGTGACCCTACCTGGACTGGGGAGACTGGGGCCTGACCTTTGGGCCTGGGGAGGGAACTCGTGGGCGAGCAGCTGGTGGCCAGGCCTCCGCCCATAGGGCCTGGATGGGCATAGCCCAAATGGGTTACATGGGTTCACCCTCCTGTGGGCCCACCACCTGCAGGGGGAGCTGTGGGGGTTGGGTACAGTGTAGATCGGCAATCGAAGGCAGGGGCCTTGGCAGAACGATTGTCGGTGAAGAAACCTGGAGAGATACTGACTGCATAAGGTTGGGCTCACCTCAACACACGGCTCGGGCTTGGGAACCAAACTCCTGGAGAAGGCCTGAACTCTATTCCACTCTGGAATTGGTCACGGTGAGAGGTTGTCGGTAGGTGTGAGGCTACCCATAGCCCCCAATTCACCACCTGTATGTTAGAGTTTACCCCGGTTAATGAGAATGTCACCTTCCTTCAACTTTGAGTCGGGGGATGGGCTCTGACTGTTGTCTGTGCATATGCACCAAACACCAGCTTGGAGTATCCAGCCTTCTTGGATGGGGTGCTTGAAGGCGCCCCCTCTGGGGACTCCATTGTTCTGCTGGGGGACAGTGAAACCTGGAAGGGTGTGATTGGGAGGAATGGCGTGCCCGATCGAATCTGAGTGGTGATCAGTTATTGGACTTCTGTGGTAACCACAGTTTGTCCATAATGAACACCATGTTCAACATAAGGATGGTCGTAAGTGCACCTGGCACGAGAGCACCCTAGGCTCTAGTTCAGTCATCGATTTTGTAATTGTATTGTTGAGTCTGCACCCATATGCTTTGGACATTCAGATGAAGAGAGAAGCTGAGCTGTCAATTGATCACCACCTGGTGGTGAAGTGGATCCGATGGTGGGGGAAGATGCTGGATGGACCTGGCAGACCCAAACGCGTAGTGTGGGTGTCTGGGAGATCTTCAACTTGCACCTCAGTCAGAACATCTCCTGCATCCTAACAGAATTAGCCTGACATTGGACTATGTTCCAGGACGCCATTGCAGAAGCAGCTATGTCCATAAGGTTGATGGTACCTGTCGTGGGGACAATCCCCGAACCCGGTGGTAGACACCAGTGGTAAAGGAAGCTGTCAGGCTCAAGAAGGAAGCCTTTCAAGTTTGGTTAGCTTGTGGGACTCCTGAAGCAGTTGACAGGTACCGGTAGGCAAAGTGGAAAGTGGCTTTGGTAGTAAGGCATGGGAGGTGTATGGTGAGGCCATGGAAAATGACTTTCAGGGAGCCTCCAGAAGATTCTGGCAAACTGTCAGGCGACTCAGGAGGGAGAAGCAATGCTTTACCCACAATGTTTACAGCAGGGAGGGAAAACAAACAGGGATTAGTCAGATGGTGGAAAGAATATTTCGAGGATCTCCTGAATCTCACTGATACACCTTCCTTGGAGGAAGTACAGCTGGAAGACTCAGAGGGGGACTTACCCATCGGGGGGCTGAGGTCATTGAAGTAGCCAAAAGCTCCTTGGTGGTAAAGCTCCAGGGGTGAATGAGATTCACCCTTACTGTAGTTCTTCAAAGCTCTTGATGTTGTTGGGCTGTTCAGCATTGCGTGGAGGTTAGGGACAGTACCTTTGGATAGGCAGAATGGGGTAGTGGTCCCAATTTTTAAGAAAGGGTCCCGGAGGGTCTGTTCCAACTTCAGGGGGCCCACGCTCCACAGCCTCCCCGGTCTATGCTGGGGTACTGGAGAGGAGGGTCCGTCCATTGGTCCAACCTCAGAGCCTGGGGGAACAATGCGGAATCCGTCCTGGTTGTGGAACACTGGACCAGCTGATCACTCTCACAGGAATACTGGAGGGTTCATCAGAGTTTTCCCAACCAGTCTACATGTGTTTTGTGGACTTGGAAAAGGCATACAGTCTTGTTGCTAGGGAGGTTCTGTGGGCGGAGTATGGGGTCCACTGTTGTGGGCCATCAGGTCCCTGAATGAACGGAGCAAATGTTTGGTCTGCATCACCAGTAGTCAGACTCGTACTCTGCCAGGGCTGCCCATTGTCAGCAATTCTGTTCATAATATTTATGGACAGAATTTCTAGGCATAGCCAAGGGACAGAGGGGGTCCGATTTGGCGACCTCAGGATCGGGTCTTTGCTTTTGTAGATGATTTGGTCCTGTTGGCTTCATTAGGCTGTGACCTGCAGCATGAATTAGGGGGGTTTGTAACTGAGTGTCAGGCGGCCGGGATGAGGATCAGCACCTCCAAGTCTGAGGCCACCGGTCTCAATGGGAAAAGGGTGGATTACGCTGGTGGGGCATGAGTTACTGTCTCAAGTGGATTAGTTTAAGTATCTCAGGGCCTTGTTCAACAGAACTCCTCTTCATTCCACAGTAACTGATATTTAAAGACATATTTGAATTAGTGATTCTGATGCCACAAATGCTGCCTCATCAAGCAATATAGCAAAGTGCCTAAGTGAAACACTAGGTGTGACTGGAACCGTTTAATAAACCATCCATCCTTTCATCCATCAATCCATCCATCCTTTCATCCATCCATCAGTCCCATCCATGCCATGGACGTTCTGAATGTTATAAATTCCAAAAAAAATGGGCTGATGGCATTCTCCTTGATCTCATTGCAGTATAAAAATCTCTTATTTTTGTATGTCACAACTAGGATCAGTGCTAAGTGGCTAAGTGCTAAACAATTTTATCGATCCACCAATCATCTTTCCATTCACTCATCCATCCATCCATCTATCCATCCATCCACCCAGCCAGCCAGCCAGCCAGCCATCCATTTTCTGTACCCACTTGCACCATACAGAATCAAAGGGGTCCCTCTGAAGTAAAGGAATAGGTTGTATATTCTGCATTTTACAAGACAGAATTCACTATTATTTGTACTTGTTCTTTTTACTTGCATATTCTGTCAATGTTGGCCTGGCAGAAACCTACAAGTAACTGTTTCTGTGGCGAAATGATGAAGTCCATCCTGTGGCTGCTCCTATGTTACAGCTGCCAAGCCGGGCATCCTGTGGCTGCTTCTATGTTACAGCTGCCAAGCCGGGCATCCTGTGGCTGCTCCTATGTTACAGCTGCCAAGCTGGGCATCCTGTGGCTGCTCCGCTGTTACAGCTGCCAAGCCGGGCATCCTGTGGCTGCTCCGCTGTTACAGCTGCCAAGCCGGGCATCCTGTGGCTGCTCCGCTGTTACAGCTGCCAAGCCGGGCATCCTGTGGCTGCTCTGATGTTACAGCTGTCAAGCCGGGCATCCTGTCACTGCTCTCCTTTTACAGCTGCCAAGCCGGGCATCCTGTGGCTGCTCCGCTGTTACAGCTGCCAAGCCAGGCATCCTGTGGCTGCTCTGATGTTTTTCACTGATTTTGGAAACCAACTGCTTTAATATGATGATTTTTTAAATACAAGGATCTGTGTTTAAAATGGAATTTGGTGTAATTTCTTATTTCTAAAGCATTTAAATGATATGTCATACAGCACAATTCCCTGTGGATGCTGGACAGATAAGTATAACTGTTTTTAGTTTTTATTTACAAACTAACACTTTAGCTATAATAAGGTTTGCAGTGAGACAATAGGCTCCTTGCTGTTTGCAGGCAGTTGTCAGGGGTGCGTGTTGGGACTCAAATGAATTTATTATTTTTTGATCTTCAGTGATATTGAGGCATCGTAAATAGTTCAACATTTATGCATGATGCCTATGTGACTTGTCTGTGTGTGATCTTCCCTTTCCCCTTGGGCCTCAAATGTTGTCCACTGACATGACAGATCAGACAATGATCCAATTGACAGCAGATTCTCACAGTCCTTAAACACTATAAGGACAGTCTAGTTGTGTTGAAAGTCAAAACGTTACCTTCCTGTAAAAATGACTTTAGCGATCTGGTCAAGTGGAATTAACTGATTTAATAAATTCCTGCAATAGAAATCAATTAACTGATCATCAAATCTGACCCTTCAGAATAATTTCCAAATACCTGGCATTTTATTGACTCTGAACACAAAATGACATACTGGAAGGCAGCAATTTATACAGGCACTCAGACTCTACCCAGAAACCCAAAGCATATCGTGTTTCTCTGGCTCATCTGTTAATTTACCTGGCAAATGTGTATCGCACACCGCCACCCATTCGCAGGCTGGTGGGGTAATTACCATGCATTACCATGCATTATCATACAGGAACACACATTTGGGAAATCACACATAAAGGACTCCAAGCCATGAAAGGGGCTCACTTATAAAACGTGAATATTTATTAAATGCCAACAAGAACATTGAAACACAGTATCAAGATTCAGCAAAACGATCTATATGACTTCACTGAGAGCATATTGTAGGAAATCAGGGAAATAACTCACCAATATGCACACTTTGTTGCCAACAGTTTAGTTTTTCCTTATAAAATTGAAAAAAAAAACATTTAAATGAAGGCATATGAAGGTTTTTTTCGTTAGTCCCGGAATGCTTCTACTAAAGAACATTCAAAACCTTACAATCTTATAAAGGTCAAAGTGACTGGATGTATTCTAAATTTCACGAGATTGCCAGTAGGGGAGGCTGTATTATGTAGAATCTCTTTCTCTCTCTTTGTGGTTCCAAATATAAGAATTGGTTTTCACAATTATTTTTCATCTTCAAACTCCTAGCATATCTTAAACACACATTCAACTAAACGCAGAACGTTGCGTTTAGCGGTTCCACCCATCAACAGTCTATCCATGCTGCAGTACTGAATTACTGAATTTTTTTGTAAGAAAATAAAACATCATTGGGAAGCTACAGTCATTTAACACAGAAACCTGCTCTCACTGCAAGGATGCAGGATTAAGTTCTGCAATTCACTTCTTTTTTGTAAAAGCATTTTTTCAAGAATTCCTAAAAGGAATGATTTTATGTGTATAGGAATGCAGCTACACAGAGTCAAGCAAGCTTCTGTGCTTGAATTGAAATAAAATATTCATTGTATTTCCAAAACTTCAATGTATTTTTCATTTATAGGCTTTAGGGGCTTGACTGGGGGTAGGAGTGGGATGTCACAGGGCCCGGCTGAAGGAAGTTTGCCCTGGTCCCAGGAACCAGGCGCGGCAGTCCTAGCCGCTTAGGGAGCTTTCAGTTTCATACCTAAAGTATCTTTAGGTGAACTTTTTTTGTCAATTTCTTATGATTACAAAATGTATAACTGTTTCATACTTGTTTCACAAAGTCAGACTGGAAAGATATTTTTTCACATTAGTTTTCAGATTCTTTCTGTTACACGAACCATAATTTCCAGTAACAAACTAAAATTTATTCGTGAAAAGAGACAAATTGAACCTCTGTCTAGTAATGAATTAAATACATAAAAAACTATATTCAAGGGCATAATGAATAATTCATTTTTTAAATGGGTTTTTCAGAAATGTTCTTGAATTCCAGTTGTGCTATTTTATGACATAATATACATGCTCCAATAGTCTCTAAAACATACACTCTACAATAAATGTACAGTTATTTTAAAGCTTTTAGTACATCAAAAAGTAAACAATTCAATTTATACAGGAAAAAAACACAATTGCACATTTTTACAGTAAGTTACTGAAATGTCTATTTTAAAATGTTTTAATACTGTACAGAAATGCTTTTCCTCTAACTGCTTGCCAACATATTTATGAATTCCTTTTCATTAAACAAAAAGGGCCATAATGTCAGTCCTTTGACCATCATGGAATTTTCAAAATTACTCCAGCTAAAACAACAGAAGTAAAATCAGCGATGTAAGCTAACTGCAACTTCAGGGGATACCATTATGTTCCTTCTCAAAGGAGTGGTATTTTGCTCTTTATGTCTTGGGCTGTTAGGCCTTACTGACGTTCATTCTCGAATATTGGCATTGTTTTTGTCATAAAAAAAATCAGAAGTAATTGCTACATACTGTATGATTTTACCAAACTTCAAAAGATACTCAGTTTGAGATTCTGTCATTTTGCTGTGTGTTACTATGGGTCTGGCAGCAGTGGAACAAATTGGCACCATTCAGCTACAGGAAGGAGGGCTTAAATTAGCCAGGGTTTGCTAGATGGTGGCTGAACAAGCAAACATATGATTAGCATTAAAAACAGGAACTACTGGCTTCCCGGCAGGCGTGGAGATGTGTCCAATGAAGTCTGATACCAAACCGCTGTAAAAACTGCAGGCAAAATCAGGGACAGGCTGCTTCCTGCAAAAACAACGCAGCAACACTAAGCAAAAGCAATCAAGCAAAAACGAGCTGGATTTGTTCTTCCTGTTCAGGTTAATTCTATTTCCCAACGTTTCTCTGTGGACTGGGAACACATCCGTGTGCTGCCATGGGTTTTAATAATGTTGAGCAGTACGTAATGAAACACTGTGCTCTTTGGCTCATTGAAGTGAAGCAGGAAGTTCTGTGCCTGCAGTAGATGCACTATACAGATAGCAAATGGATACTAGGGGCTACCTAGCCGCTTATATGCCCTGGTGACTCGGGATCCTGCTTTAAGTACCTAAATGAGGTGTGCAGCCCCTTTATTTCAGCACTGTAATGTATATTTCCAGCTCAATTTACCAATTACTATTAAAAGAACTACTCAGATGGGCCAAACTTAAAAGCCTTCACTATTCTTACTAGTCTGTTTCCTACAAGTATATGTTGTTGTGAGAATGTTCCTTATTGTGTTGAAAAACTTTTGAGCAGAGCAGCTTAGAGTATAATTGAGTTTATTCCATCTTGTAAATGTGGCCAGGAACATAGTGTGACTAAATGTCTTCGCTTCTGCTTCCCACAAGGTTAGCACAGGGTTAAAACAGTTTAGCTGCACCGTCACCAGCTGCCAAAGTGTTTGGCTTGTAGTCCAGTGCCAAAAGTGCTGGGAATCAAAAATGTCCAATATGCTTGTTAATAGCCCATGTGAAACCACTGTAATGGGACTGCTGTGATGGATGATGTCGTTTGGTACCATGTTGGACTCAACAGCAAACGCTGTCGGCAGACCGGGAGGAGGATTCGGACATACCCATAATCGCCATTTGTGGAGGTGCTGTAAAGATGGGACAGGAACCCACAGCCCTCCAGGAACTCTGCTCCATTCCCAAGGACATGCATCAGAAGCTGGATTTAACATGTCATCTTATCTGCATACCTCCCGTGTCTGGAGTCTTCTCAGCTTATAGATAACACTCTTAACTTGATGTGTAATCTAAGCTCTTCCAGCTATTTGTTAATCATTAATAACTCAATTAGAATTCTTCACGCAGCCTTTTTGTTTAATTGATTACCAGAATTTTTTTTCATTTTTGCAAATTCAGGAATCTCAGAAATAATCACGTAACTCCAGTAAGTGATGGCGTCTGAAAACCCAGTCAGGAGAGAGACACAAATCTCTGTACAGCCCTGTGGGCTTCAATCAGATCAGTGCAACACTAAAGATGGTTCATGGGATTTGGAAAGGATTACCGTACAGCTATTAAAAGAGAATGGTTTGAATAATGTGTTAGTTCCACAGGAATTAGAGAGAAGAATACTAAACCAATTAGTTCTTGTCACTGGAGAAAAAAAAGCTCTTAAATATCTATGACCTAGTAGTCAGTTTCTTTTCCCATTTTGTATTTTTCCTCTACCCTGTCATTTATTCTCCTCTCTGGTGGGACGGATCTTCATCTCAGTAAATTTGAGCGAGTACTGCCAGCCGGTCCAAGAGGACCACTCGATGCCATCGGCGTACGACGTGTGCTGGCCCTTCAGGTACTGCCCGTTCAGGTTGGACGTGTGGCAGTTGCGATACCACCAGGCGCCGCGGTAGAATGAGGCACAGTTATTATCAGAGTGGTCGTTATCCTGGTCTTTGGTGGTAAACTTCATTCCATTGTGCTTTAGCAAAGAATCACCTGCACAGTTACACATAAATATTGAGAGAGAGAGAGAAAGAGAGAGACAAAGAAGAGCATTAACAGGGAGCAAACTTCACAAGAAAGCAGTACAGATAAAAGAGGCTTTGCAGAGAGTTCACTGAGCAAGTGCTGTTCTGTATTGAGTCATGTAACTATTTTTACACGCACACACACACACAGATACATACACACAGACACACACACATGTATATACAAACACATATATACACACACATATATACAGTAAGTTCTGGATAACTCTATTTTTAACCAAGGAAGTGGCAGATCTTGACTACCAGCTTCCATTCCAAAACACCTCCATTCATAAGTCACACATCTGTGCTCCATACTCCTTTGAACATCACAAACTGTTCTGACACCTCCTCAACAAGCAGACTGGGAGGAAGATTCGGACTGCAAACGTTGTTAGCCGTTTGGAAGAGGACTCAGACAGCAAATGCTTTCGGCAGACTGGGAGGAGGACTCAGACTGCAAACGCTGTAAGCCGACTGGGAGGAGGACCCGGGCAGCAGACACTGTCGGCCAACTGGGAGGAGGACTTGGACAGTGGATGCTGTTGGCAGACTGGGAAGAGGACTAAGGCAGCAGACACTGTTAGCCAACTGGGAGAGGACTTGGACAGCAGACGCTGTCGCCCGACATGGGGGAGGACATGGACAGTGGACACTGTCGCCTGACAGGGGGGAGGACTTGGACAGCGGACGCTGTCGCCCGACAGGGGGGAGGACTTGGACAGTGGACGCTGTCGTCCGACAGGGGGGAGGACTTGGACAGCGGACGCTGTCAGCCAACTGGGAGGAGGACTTGGACAGTGGACGCTGTCGCCCGACAGGGGGGAGGACTTGGACAGTGGACGCTGTCGCCCGACAGGGGGGAGGACTTGGACAGTGGACGCTGTCGGCAGAAAGGGGGGAGGACTTGGACAGCGGACACTGTCACCCGACAGGGGGGAGGACATGGACAGCGGACACTGTCGCCTGACAGGGGGGAGGACTTGGACAGCGGACACTGTCGGCAGACTGGCAGAAGGACATGGACAGAAAACGCTGCCAGTCGACTGGGAGAACGACTCGGACAGTTAACATGGTCAGTTGACTAGGAGGAGGAGGAGGACAGCAGACCCTGTCGGCCAACTGGCTACATTCTGTGACAGCAAAATACTACTGCAGCCACAATGCTGCTCAAAAGTGTCAGGAAGAGCGAAAAAGAGGAGTGGGAGGAGAGTGATTTATTACATTATGTTTCTCTTTGAAATTAAGTAATGCTGGCAGAGAGGGGGAGAGCCTAGAGACAGTGTGAGAGCAAAGCCAGGAGGCCTGTGTGGAGGGTGGCGAGGGGGAGGGAGTCATATCCATGGGGGAGGGGGCCATATCTATGGGGGAGGGGGCCATATCCATCGGGGAGGCCAGGCTTGTATCTAATGCACCCTTATTAGTTCCAGTGATGTATGTTCCATAGACATAATGTTGCTGATTTAGTCATATTTCTTTGCCACAGAGATATGCTCTGAGAGTACGAGTTCTTCAGAGGCCAGAATATATTGGTGTTTCCCACCCTAGAGCTCAAGGGTTCTTCAGTTCATTTTTAATTGCTTAGTCTGTGCTGATTCAACAAACCACGAGAGAAAAACCATCCATCAATCCAACTTCAAAGTACTTTTCCAGGTCAGGGGGAGTCTGCAGCCTGTCCCAGGTAGGGCCATGGCTCGGAAGGGGCCCGACAGGGGAGCACCCCCATTCAGCTGAATGTACTCAGGAGGCCCAAGGTGACATTCTGTCAGAGGGCCCAGAATTCCTGGCTACACCCCAGATCCCTGGATGTACAGTACAGGGCACAAGGCCAGTGTACATCCTGGACAAGATACCAAGCCATTGCAGGGCACATACATTCACATGCTATGGGCAATTAAGAGACAACAATTAACCAAGCAGAAAGAGAGAGAGAGAGGGGGGGGGGGACTGCCTGTCACTCTATGACTTTTT
Organism: Mormyrops attenuatus; assembly: GCA_026777985.1. Classification (NCBI taxonomy): domain Eukaryota; kingdom Metazoa; phylum Chordata; class Actinopteri; order Osteoglossiformes; family Mormyridae; genus Mormyrops; species Mormyrops attenuatus. The sequence continues at coordinate 15,157,192 of JAODKC010000117.1, read as the reverse complement.
TATTATTTAAGATACATTGACATGGATTAAATTTTTTACAGTGGAATTGAAAGAGTACAAACAGAAAGTGTCTTTTGCTTACCTTAGCACTGTAGCACTGTAATGCTGTAAGGAATTGTATTCAGAATACTGCCATGTTAACCTAATAGTTACAGTTACGTCTATAGAAAACTGAAGCCCGCTGTCAAACATACATACCAGATTGTGGTTTGGGTCTGGATTATTACCTATTTGTAACTAGGAATGAAGAACAGAAAATATTTCCTATGTGATAAGCAGTATGTACACCAGCTAACGGCGGACAACAAAAGCATGCAGTAGCTATCTTTGATACCTTTTAGCAGGGGGTATCGTGGACAGACATCATAAGAGATTATCAGTAACTCCACTGGGGGAGCAATGAATATGACATATAGTGTTAAAGTGTGGCATGTTATATCAGAAAGATGACCATTCTCAGTCTTAATCCCAACTCATTTCATCTTCAGTAACTTATACAGTATAAAATAGCTAGATATTGACCATTTGATATTAATGGCCTGTGTGCAGTTTGTGAGAAATCTGAGTCCCCTCTAAGTGATTTTACCCGCAATGGCTTATTTACAGTAAGTTTATCATCTTCAGAGTAACAACTTGAGCTGCTTGGCAACAAGACCGGGTTTTCTTAAACTTATGCCCATTTGGGAGTGATACATTGTTACTGCTGCTGATGTCACTTTTGAAGTGACCTAATGTCCACATTTCTCTGAAAGTATGTGTGGCTGCTTTCTAAAAGAAAAAGAAAAAAAAAACACCGGGGCCTTGATGGCTTTGAGTCTGGAGAGATTGAGAAAGGCTTTGACCTTCTGCGTGCCTCTCATTCTCTCAGCGGCTACGCTGGAGGAGAACGGCGAGTCCCGTGAGGATCCTTGCTGCTTCTTTCCTGCTGTTGGTTTCCACCATTATTAAACACCATTCTCAATCCTTAGAGAGCACGGCAGAGCAACAACTTATTCTGCTTTCTTGTTTTGTTTTCTGTTGTTCTGTTTTAGGAAACTAGGGGCTGTTGAGCACAATATTTTAGCTGGCAGTTAGATATTTGTGGTAAGCAGTTGTCCTGAGTTGTCCTGTCCTGAGGACTGGTTACATCTGTCGTTTTACCAGCCTTGTTGTTGTAAAGGAGTCTCTCGGTACTCTCAATTCAGTGTCCCAATACTGTCACCAACTAGTTATTAAATACACTAATCAGCCATAACATTAAAACCACCTGCTTGACTCAGTGAGGTATAGACTCCACAGGTCCTGCAAGATGTGAGGTGGAGCCTCCATGGATCGGACTTGTATGTCCAGCACATCCCACAAATCCATGATTCGACTGAGATCTGGGGAATTTGGGGGTAAAATCAATACCTTGAACTCTTTTTCATGTTCCTCAAACCATTCTTGAAAAATTTCTGCAGTGTGGCAGGGCGCATTTTCCTGCCGATAAAGGCCACTGCCGTCGGGGAATACCATTGCCATGATAAGGTGCACTTGGTCTGCAACAATGTTTTGGAAGGAGATATGATCAAACCAACATCCACATGAATGCCAGGACCCAAGACTTCCCAGCATCACACTGCCTCCACCAGTTTGACTTTTCATCATAGTGCATCTCTTCCAGAGGTAAACGACGCACTCACACCCAGCCGTCCACATGATGTGACAGAAAACGTCACTATTCGGACCAGGCCACCTTCTTTCAGTGCTCCATGATCTGACGCTCACATGCCCATCGCAGGCACTTTCGCTGGTGGACAGGAGTCAGCATGGGCACTCTGACCAGTCTGCGGCTACGCAGCCTCATATGCAGTAAGCTGCGATGCTCTGTGTTTTCTGACACCTTTCCACCATAGCCAGCATTAACTTTTTTAGCATTTCGTGCTATAGTAGGTCTCCTGTGTGATCGGACCAGACAGGCTACCCCATTTCCAGTTCACCAGTAGCAGACTGGGAACACCCCACAAAACCTGCAGTTTTTGAGATGCTCTGACCCAGTCATCCAACACCTCAGCATCAAGAACTGACTTTTCACTTGCCTAATATATAATGGTGCCCTTGACAGGTGGCATCGTAAGGAGAATAATAAATCTTATTCACTACACCTGTCAGTGGTTTTAATGTTATGGTTGATCAGTGTGTGATAGAATGGTTATATGATTGAAAGGCTTAAAAAGGAAACTGCATTTCCACCATTTGATACATCTCCAAAAAGCTTTATGAATCTGAATCTGCATTAATTAACTTTGTTACTAAATCTCTCCAAACTTTTCTTATTTAAGATTCAACATTTATGTTGTTATGTAATTCCTTACTAATGTGATTTGTTTTATTTATTCGCAATTGAAATTCACAAAAATTCATTATGTATTAATAAAGCAATATGAAGCGGATATGTGCTAAAACATTAATGAAGCTGGGATTTAATATACAAAGGATGACAAAATTTGCCATGAAATGACTTCATGGGAGTTTTCCTTCATTGTTACAGAAATGTTTGTAAAGCACATAAAACACTGCCTCCATTAAACCGGAATATATAATAATATAAATAAATTAATAAAGTATTCTCTCTGTCTGCCGAGGTAATACATTTTATTAATAATTTACAAACCCTTTAATAAGACAAGAATATTCTCCTATAACTATGAATAACGTGAGTGTTACAAACAATGTCCATTCATGTTAGCTGATTAGTATATATACACCAATCAGCCATAACATTAAAACCACTGACAGGTGTGGTGAATAGCATGATTACATCAGTAAAGTGGCACCTGACAAGGGCACCATTATATATTAGTAAATTGAATGGTCAATTCCTGAAGTTGTGCCGGAAGCAGGAAAAATGGGGGAGCGTAGGGAAGTGCACTGATGACAGTGCACTGATGACAGGGTCATGGGCACCCAAGGCTCACTGTGGCGCGTATGGAGGGAAGGCTAGCCCGTCTGGCGCGTACGGAGGGAAGGCTAGCCCGTCTGGCGCGTACGGAGGGAAGGCTAGCCCGTCTGGCGCGTACGGAGGGAAGGCTAGCCCGTCTGGCGCGTACGGAAGGAAGGCTAGCCCGTCTGGCGCGTACGGAGGGAAGGCTAGCCCGTCTGGCCCAATCCCACAGGGGCACTACTATAGCACAAACTGCAGAAAAAAGTTCATGCTGGCTATGATAGAAAGGTGTCAGAACACACAGCACATCGCAGCTTGTTGCGTATGGGGCTGTGTAGCTGCAGACCAGTCAGAGGGTCCATGCTGACTGTCCACTGCCGAAAGCACCTTCAATGGGCATGTGTGTGTCAGAACTGGACCATGGAGCAAAGTAAGAAAGTGGCCTAGTCTGATGAGTCACAGTTTCTGTCACATCATGTGGATGGCTGGGTGCGAGTATGTCGTTTACCTGGGGAAGAGATGGCACCAGGATGCACCATGGGAAGAAAGCAAGCTGGCAGAGGTAGTATGATGCTCTGGGCAAGGATCAGCTGGGAAACCTTGTGTCTTCACATTCATGTGGATGTTAGTTGACACATAACACCAACTAAAGTGCTGCAGACCAAGTACACCCCTTCACGGCAACGGTATTCCCCGATGGCAACGATATTCCCCAATGGCAACGGTATTCCCTGATGGCAGTGGCCTCTTTCAGCAGGATAATGCACCCTGCCACACTGCAGAAATTGTTCAGTAATGGTTTGAGGAACATGGAAAGAGTTCAAGGTGTTGACTTGACCTCCAAGTTCCCAAGATCTCAATCCAACTGAGCATTTGTGGGATGTGCTGAACAAACAAGTCCGATTCATGGAGGCCTCAACCTCGCAACTTAGCAGGATCTGCTGCTAATGCCAGATACCAAGGACACCTTCAGAGCTCTTGTGGAGTCCATGCCTCAATGAGTCAGAGCTGTTTTGGTGGCCCAGGGAGACCTACACAATATTAGGTGGGTGGTGTTAATGACATGGCTGATCGTTGTATGACAGTTTGAAGGTGTGATAAGCTTAAGCTGTTTGTGACAGCTAACACCAGTGATGGGGAAACATGCAAACACCAGGGTGCCATAAAATATGTAGCAAAAATCAGTGATATCAGAGTGATATCAGACAGTCCTAATCTACGTTATCTGTGAAGACTCCTCTCCCATAATGCAGAATTGGATGTGACTACAACATCTTTGCAGACAATAACATTCCCATGTTGTGGTCCAGCACACAGCCCTGACCTCAACTAATGTAAGAGCGCTGGAATTTTTCTGTAAGAAGAATCATAGCCAGACCAAGACTGATTTATTAAAAAATAAAGATCAGTAAAGATCTAAAGCAGGAGTATAACTACATAACACCAGAATTGTGCCTGATTATTGAAATGCCACCAACAATGAAATACTAGATATTTGTCAACTCTCACGCATCTGGTGTGACACTCACACTTTCAGACTGTCACGTTCACGCAAGAAATCTTACGGCAAATATTATTCCACCTAAACCTAAAATTAGCTACATTGGGGTAGTTTGCAAACCCTACAGACTATTTACAAGGTAATAAAACTGTTACATACATGCGTCTAAGTGCGTGTGCAGACAAATTAAAAATCTCACACCAGCCAGCTGAACAAAGTTGACAACCCTGGTACTACTGATATCAAAGGCAGGCAAGCACAAAATATCTCTATGCCTACATGTTCCACTGTGTCTGACAGGACCGAATACCTCAAATTTAACTGATGGTGGTTGAGTCATCCATATTCTGAAAATTCACTCCTAGAGATGTTGTAATTCAGCTCCCTCCAAATCCCCTCGCATATGGTATAATGTTAATTTTTAAAAATATATATTAAGAACCCCATATCCTTTAAGAATGGTGAGCGATTACTAAAAAAAGTGACAGCCACTACTTTACAAATGTTTTGCAATAATTATACTTTATGCTTTTATCAACCATACAAACAAGCAAGTTCATGTAAAATGTACTTTGCAGCGCCTTCACGTGGCTACACTCAACAAACTGGATGTGACCTGTGCCAGATTTAATTTGCATAATTCAACTAAGCAATGTTTCTTAAAGTTGAAAGCTTGAATTAACAAAATATTAAACATCTGCAATTTTAATGGAATGCACTGTTGTTAACATTAAATAAATGCTTAATATTTAGGTTAAGATATACCAAATGCAATATTGACTTCTTTGATAATTAATTGTATTAATTTTAATAAAAAATACTTTATATCTAATCATCTTATACTGTATATGTCCAGTTTTGATTAGCACTGTCCATCATAAAATTCCATCTGATTTCATGAGTAGTAATTGCACCCGAAAGTTTAGTAAGTGAATGGTTTAATAAACAGTCAATATTACACTAAAAACATTTTTTCCATCAACTTTAATGTTTGAGATGTTCCTACATGTTGACATAATTTCTATCGCGGGTTTTTGTATTTTGACTTGTTTCAGTTACCAAACTGATGCCATTACATGCGTGTTCAGCCCTCTCCTCTACACACTCTATACTAGAGACTGTGTGGCCACACACAGCTCCAACTGCATCATCAAGTTCGCTGATAACATAGTAGTGCTGGGTCTCATCTCCAACGAGGACAAGGCAGTCTACAAGGAGGAGGTGTATAACCTGACATCGTGGTGCCAGGAGAACTGCCTCCAACTTAACGAGTTGGTGGTGGACTTCAGGAGGAGAAAGGAGCACTCCTACTCCCCCCTCTACATCAACGGGACTGCAGTGGAGCGAGTGAGCAGCTTCAAATATCTAGGCGTACGTATCACCAAGGACCTGACATGGACAGAACACATCCAAGCCCAGTCCAGCAAGTCGATTAAGCGTCTTTAGCACCTAAGACAGCTGAGGAAGTTTCGGGTTTCTCCAGTGATTCTTAGGACTTTTTACTCCGACGCTGTGGAAAATGTCCTGACCTAGAACATTACATCCTGGTGTGGAAACAGCTGTACACAGGACATTAAGGGTCTACAGAGAGTGATTCGGGCAGCAGAGCGCTGCACCAGATCTTCTCTACCGTCTCTGCGGGACATTTATACCAGGAGATACCAGAGCAGAGCAACCAGGATCATCAGAGACTCGTCTCATCCCAGCAACTGTCTGTTTGGGCTGCTGAAATCAGGCAGGAGTATTATGGCAAATACAGAGAGACTCAGGAGAAGCTTCTGTCCTCACGCCATAAGACTCCTTAATCAGGACATGCCACCACTACACCCTTAATATACATAACTCATGTATGCTCTTCCTGTCACCAACTGCTACTTTAACAATCTGTAAATTACATACCCATTTATACTTATGTCACTGCAACAAGGTACCAGTCCGTCACACATACAATACCTCTTCAAAGTTTTAAAAAGATCTGTCAAATATATATAAAAAAATTTTGGATTAGTTGATGTGATAATAGGGTAAAGTATCTGAAATTGCCCCCTATTTTGCTGTCACTATGTGGTGCTGTTTCAGTTTTCATGTGATCGGTCCCTAAGTTTAATCACTTCCAAATCTTCACCCATACAATGTGCCTGTAACATTAAAAACATACACTGAACACTTTTAACAGAGTTATCGTGCTAAAGACAAAGTGTCGTGGGCTGGTTCCAAAATCATATGTATTCCCTATCTAGGGAATACAATGATTATACAATAAAAAATGCAGCTGTATGAACTATGTGAAAATAGATTCAGTACTAAGCTGTTACACTGGAATGAGCTGGGAAGATGACTACGAGATTCTGCTTTACAGATATCCATGCTCACTAAGGATTTGCAGAAGAGTAAAGACTCTAAATACTGATTGTATAAATAATGCTAACTGATTCATTATTATAACCCTAGGAAATGTTTTGATATTTTTTATATGACTCATATCTTGATTCAGTGAGATTTGCTTATGGTATGCAATTTAGTGTGGATACAAATCGTACGTTTGAAATATGAGTTAAAAGCACAGGTCTGACTGATGCATGTGTCTCTCTGCATGGTCTCCCCAGCTGTTGTTTTGGGGTAAAATTGCAGGAAACCACGTGATCCTGAAGGCTTTTTGTTATAAGGCCCAGCATCTTAACCGCTATGCCACGTGCAATTAGACTCCTTCATTTTAAAGAATGACTAAGTGGCAACAGCTTAAGGTTGTCACTGTCAGGAAAGAAGAACTATTTGAAGAGCTATTAGTCCCATCCTGGTGTAGAGCTGTTTACAGTGAAGTGTCCTGGAGCTTTAGGTAAAACATTCATCGCACCTGGCTGCTGTGGAGTAACACAATGTCAGCAGTGAGTTTTCTGATCTGCAAAAGGTCCTTCTTGGTTTCTCATTAACGTTTGAGAGAAACACTTCTATATGGAAGTATATACAATATTATATATATACATATAATGTTTATAAATAAACAACTAACAGCTACAGTAACTAATTCCCTCATTAAACGACATACATACTTTGTACAAAAGCTTTGTTTCTCCTGTTAATAATGGTGAAGGCTCTGTTCCGTTGTATAAAATCGATTATTTTATGATGGTTTATTTATGTTCTATGCTGTACAAGAGCACATTTCAACTTAATTTTCATTCATTTTAATCGTCAAAGAATTCTCACAATCACAGCCATCATGTTGCTTTTTCAGATTTACATTACGTGTCTTTGACAATTACTACTGCTTCCCATTACCGTAAGTAAGTAAAGTTTATTTATAGAGCGCCTTTCACAGACAGTGGTCAGAAGGCGCTGGACAATATACACGTGCTAAAAGGTTACCATGCTATTGAATACAATGAAAAATATTCAAAACCAAATGCAAAGCTGCTCTTTCCATTGCTGTTCTTTACATTGCTGCTCTTTACATTGCTGCACTTTACATTGCTGCTCTTTACAATGCTGCTCTTTACATTGCTGCTCTACATTGCTGCTCTACATTGCTGCTCTTTACATTGCTGCTCTTTACATTGCTCTTCTTTACATTGCTGCTCTTTACATTGCTGCACTTTACATTGCTGCTCTTTACATACAGTACACTGCTAAATCACTCACCCATAACATGACATATGTTGAGCCAAGATTACTACTCTACACCTTGCTAAGCAATACAAATGACCTCATTTAAAGTGTGAAAGGCTGAGTGAGTAAATAAATATAAAGTTGCATTGAATATTAAGATAAAAATCATTTCAAAGCTGTGCACACTGCCATGCAGACTTACAGGAAGAATTTACTCTTGCCAATTAATAAAACAATCAGCCCAAATTGAGGCTATTACAGAAAAATGTGGTGGTTTGTTACTGCTATGGCTGCTTTTGGCCTGTGAGTTTTGGCTGTTTCTGTCTTTTTGTCCTTCCTCTGTTGCTGTACTTCCACATTAAATTCAGGTAAAGCCCTTTCACTTTTAATGGAAGAAATACATATTCTCAGGGTCAGATCCAGGCGTTGGCAAACTAGGCAGCTGCACAAAATTACACAAAATTAAAAATAATAATAAAAAATAAAAACTTATACATCAAATCTAAATGCAAATTTAAAGGCAGTTGCCCAGGACCCCCGATTTACCGCTGTTGCTGAGGAACGATCATGCATTGTCTTGCTATGGGGGTCCCCAAATAAAGCTTTGCTTAGGGCCACATGAAGAGGCAGAGCAAGCCCTGCATACACTGGGGATATATTATATGAACAAAGCAATGGGAAGTATAACCAAATGTAAATCCATGTTTTCTGCAAAAAACTACATATTAATGAAAAGATTAAGAGAAGACAAATGCTAAAGGTACAGGATTTTATTGTGACAGCAACAATTTGGGAGTATACGTCTGTCTTAACGATTACACAGCCCTCCAAATACTTTGCCTTTTGCAACATAAAATTTATATTCCAACAAGGTGACGGTTGCCTTCAGTTCAATATCAAAACTGGAACAGTTTAAAAGCAGCAATTTTATGGTGTTTAGATGTAATTCTTGAAGAGAAGCTAACATTTTCGTGATTCCTAACCTTTGATATGAAATCAGGGGACTGAACTCTTCCAGTAGACAGGAAGCAGCAGCGACACCAAGGCATCACGGCTGTTAATAAGCAGCTGTGGGGGTGTCCCACTTTGCAGCTATGACCCTTAAGGTATATAGATTCTCTAAGGCCACGCGGTGAAATAAACATCGTCTGGACAACTCTCAGTACTTCAACCTTGTTTAAATCAAAAGTCATGTCATATCGGTGGTAAATTTAGGAAAACAATTTAATATTAGACAGCGGAAAATAAAAGCTTTTCTATCAACGTGTGGTGCTTACACAATACAAAGCAATAACAACAATAATGTCAAAGGGTGACCCTGGTCAAAAGAGAAGCTCTCCTGCCGGTCAACATGACGACAGAGACGCAGTGACCTTTGAGGACATGCTGCTAACTTTATAACCTCAGTGCCTGCTGTCTGCCTTATCACACTAACTCACACACCTCTATCTTCCTTACTGAGCCCACAATACTCGTTTTTCAGTTTTTTTCAGGACAAAGGAGTGATTAGCTATAACATTTAAATAATCAGAGCAGGTGTTCCTGTAGACTGCAAATGCCCTAGTAATCTTAGTAAACCAGACAAGATTGATCTTTCACACTGATGATCTATGTAATTACGGCATAAAAGCTTGTATTACTGCTTTGTTGCAAAGATTATAAATGATAAGATAATCATCACTTTTATTAATCCCCGTGGGGAAATTGTCTTTACGCCTCCCTCAACTTGCTCTTCGCAGA
>JAODKC010000117.1:15123524-15134383 GCA_026777985.1 Mormyrops attenuatus | reverse complement strand
GAGCTAAAGAAAACTTCAGAATTTATTTTTATAAGTCTGCCCAACTTTTCATAAAAAATATGTTCGGAAATAGTACTCGCCTAATAATTCTGAACACAGTGTGTGTATATATACATATATATATATGTTTTATATCTGTTATATATCTTGCTCTGATGCGGCTTACACTTGCTACTGGGCATTCACCAGAAGCTAACTCTAGCTGCATTTATGCCAGGTTGGCGGCGATAGGCTTGTAATGTAATCTGCCTCACTCTGGACAGAAATGTCTGCAAAATTAAGAAATGCAAATAAATGTAAATGTAACCCATGTTGTCTGCAATGGTGAAATCTCATCAATAAGAATAAAAAAAAAATCTTAGTCTTTCTGTTATAATGCCTATACAGCGATTTCTCCTTTACATATCTATGATTTAGGCTTCCTGCCTATTGTATATAATATATAATATTTGTAAAAAATATATTAAAATACTAGAAAACATGAATTCATTAAAAAATACCCTCTTCGCTACTGTGTTCTTTGTGATACTGACCGTATAGATGTTGGCAGAGTTGGAAATGTAAGCATTTTAAAACCAGCAAACTCCTATGCTGATCCACGATCAGATTTCCCAGCCCCAATCCTAGAATTAACCTATATAAACGGGTCTTGGGTCTGCAACCGCTTAGCGCAAAACTAGTGAACATTCAACCAATCCAAGAAGCCAAACCATAGATGCTTAATTTAAAATTCACTGGCACATCCAATCAGATTAGTTTGACGCCAAGAGAGAGCTGAGGAATAAATTACTTTATTAGCAAGGTATACTCACACTGACAAGGTTATGCCCCAAATGTGTGGCCAGGTCTTCCGTCTGCTAATATTTTTTTTATTGGCAAGTGAGCCTCTGAGTACTGAGTACTGCGAGGTACATGGCTGAGGCGGGCAAGCGGCACTGAACCCTAACCTGACCCCTGCAGTGGCCTGACCCCTGCAGTGGCTATCTCCAAGACACGGCTGCATACAATCACGGTTGGCAGTAGACGGGATCCATTATGCTCAGCCAAAACCAAACAGCAAACCAAACAAGTAAGAAATACATAACCAATCAGGGAACTAAAAGATCACAGACAGTCAGTAACCAAACAGTCAGGCCAAGTGACCAAGGAAGCAACATCAGTCAGAAGGAGAAACAGGATGAGGACTGATTAAAAATGTAACCTATCAGGAGGTGTGTGTGGCCAAGGAGGTCTACCACACCTGTCCAAGTTACCTTGTGGAAGGTGTAACACTGGACTATCACCTTGTAGCCAATTCAAATTTCCATTTAAATAAAAGTAGAACATTTGATGATTTTTTTGGACGTTGGGATTTAGACGATGGTTGGCATTTTCAGCAAGTCCTGAAAATTAATCCATTTGAAATTTCTTTTTCATGAAAAACTGCAAATATCATTGAGCTGAAGAAAATATGGTATCTAATTTTATTGGCACTAAATTAGGTATACTGGGGTAAATTACTTTCATATAATAACACACAACATGAGTCACACAAAATGCATTTTGGTTTTTCAAAAGGGCGTCACATTTGCATTCATTTGCAATATCTAGTTTTAAAACACGACATCTATTAAAATCCAGAAAAGCTGCTCAGATCTCAGCAAATAAAATGAAACAATTCCACAGCATAGAGCACAGTCACACGCTTTGCACAGTGTAGAGGCACCGAACAGCATAGAGCACACAGTCACACGCTTTGCACAGTGTAGAGGCACCGAACAGCAAGGAGCACACAGTCACACGCTTTGCACAGTGTAGAGGCACCGAACTGCTTAGAGCACACAGTCACACGCTTTGCACAGTGTAGAGGTACCGATTAGCATAGAGCACACAGTCACACGCTTTGCAGAGTGTAGAGGCACCGAACTGCTTAGAGCCCGCCTATCCTTACAGCACACAATCATGCACTATGCACAGTGTAGAGGCACCGATTAACATAGAGCCCGCCTATCGTACAGCACACAATCATGCACTATGTACAGTGTAGAGGCACCGATTAGCATAGAGCCCCCTGTTATAAAGCACACAGTGATATGCTATGCACAGTGTAGAGGCACTGCTTAGCCCAAACCCCGGCCATTGTAGAGCACAGTCATACTCTATGCACAGTGTAGAGGCACTGATTAACATATAGCATGTGTTTGGGCAGCAGCAAGACACCACAGAACCCAGTGAAAACACACATAACATGTGGAGAGAAAACAAACTCCACCGGCAGATCAGATGAGGGATTCAAACACTCCATCCTGGAGGTGCCAGGCAACAGACTTGTATCAGGACTTAATTTTTTTATGTTCCATATTTCTGCAAGGTTCCTTTTTGCTCACACAAAAACTTTTGCAGTATAAAATCATTACCATTTATATTTGGGGCCAACTAGAATGATAGAAATATATATCTGGTATTTAGCGAGTTTGCATAAGATGCCCAGTATTAAAATAGCTGAACTGTGTTGTTTTGTTGCCTGACAGAGGATACGGAGAGTTTGTTCTGACTTGCAAAATAAATGCTCTTTTCTGCATTGTTCAGTTTTAGGTAAATAAATACATGCACTTACTGATAACTTTCATTTTTCATCCTTCCTTGTATTATTGTTAAACTGTGAACAGCACTTCTAAGCACTGTGTTTCTCTTAAGAGTTTCATGTGTGATTTTCACAAGCCAATGGAAATTTACCTGTCGCAGCTTCCTTGACCAAGGTCACAGTATTTAAGTCTACTTTTTAGGGCTTGACTGTATTGCATATTCGAAGAACTGATATACAGAACTTGTAAAGATCATTTTTCAATGTTAACATTTTATAAACCACAAGCTATTTGTGAGTTCAAACCGAAAGATTTATTTTGTCACCACATGGGAATATAGTTAACATGAAATAAGCTTCACATGGGTTCAAAACTGGAAGCTTGAGTGCTTCTGAAAAGTAAGCAAAAAGCCAATGATTCAAGAAAGGGAAGGTCATCCTATATCCGGATTTTGAGAACTTTTCAGTCTTATCAATCTCCACAGAAGTATAGCGCAGAAGAGGCTTCACATTATTATCTTAAGTCTTTTTTAAATTCAAATAGGCAAACAGTCTCTGTGTGGAATACATCAAGAGGGAAATTGCTTATCTAAGCTTGTGGAAAGTGATGGAGCTCGAAATTTGAATGTAAAACCAAAAGACAAAGTTAAAATGAGAAAGGAAGGCGGTGTATAAGAAAGTATAAAGCTACTGGCTTCTTAGTGTGATCTAATTTGTCTTTATACCACGGCACTGTGGAATTCTCAGCTCTGATTGGGCAGAAGAGCGTGGATTAATTTTCCATGAACTCACACATAGTGGTGACCAGGTAAATGACAGTAGCAGATTAATGCACTTTTTCATGTTTAATTGTAACTAATGTCATTTGAAATTCCAGACATAGAACACAATTTAAAATTTATGAAAACTATAGACCAGAAATATTTAATCACTGGCAAAAGAAAGTAGTTTTACTATAAAATGTATTTTTGTCTCATACACATGAAAATCAGGTCTTTAGGTACAAAGGGGTAATGCAAATATGTAGCTATGATATAAACGGAGTTAATCCCTTCCTAGTCGTCTGTTATATGTTCTTAAACACTCCGTCTAATGCACAGCTTGTCGTGCATGAACCCTTACACAGCTGGCCTCTACCCAGGAGGTTGCCTGTCAAGCAATCCATATCCTTTCAGACATCTTTCAATAACAAAAATACATAGTAATGACCATACATACTCATCTGCTTTTTTATAATGCACCTCTGACATCTACTCCTGTTCCTTTATGAAAGAAAAGGTGAACGATCAGTGTCATGAGGGCAAAAATATTACCGAGGCTTTCAACACTAAAATCCTTCACAATCCCTTCACTCTGTGGCCGATCATCAAGCACAGTTCAAAGAATTATTAACATCTTCAATATAGCTCAGGAAAAATGAAACAGTGCTTAATGGCATTAGGCTATTACTCTGTTAGTCAGCCACAATATGAGATGGAAATGAACCGAAGTTTGAGTGAGACGAGTCTCTTTCATCCTGATGGTGTGTTGACATTTATCATATACTTTTTTTGTTGACAGTAGAACCTTCCACGTGATATTAATGGAGAACGCAATCGGTTTAGAGAGGAATCCTGTCTCCTAGTCATGTGTACATCTTTCAGTTTCCCTCAAATTATTTATGAGTCACCCATCATATCTTGGTTGGAGATCAACGTGATGTAAGACATCTCCTGTCAGGTCAAAATCTAATTAATGTCATAATAGAATTTTTGAAGGGTATTTTCATTTGTTCAGGTGGGGTTAACATAAAATATCACAATTATTAGCTTGCTTTCTCAGTATCCCCCTGCTTTAACTCTGTAAGCTCCGTCTGAAACATTCCTGCTGATGACGAGACATTAAAACCCACATTTAGTGATTCAGTCGATATCATAAGTGATTAAATTATATGGAAATTATATGTTAAGCAAAGCTTGACCAGAGAAGTGTGAAGGTGATTTTATAATACAGTACAAAAATATCTACAAAGTTTCTAGTTTTTAACTTATATTTACATTTTTGTTATAGAAAATGAATGAATTGCATGTTAGAATCCCTGACCATGTGTTTTTTTTAACTAAAGTAATAATCATACAAATTATTATTATTGTTATTATTATTATTAATAATAATAATAATAATAATGATGATAATAATAATAATAATAATACTGTTAGGGAGAAGCGGCAAGAAAAAATAATAATCATCATAAATTCACCCAGAAATATATTTTATTATTTTATTATACTGGAAGCTTACAAAGAGTTTTATGGTCTCAGTATTTCTCATATCTCTGTATCAAAGATAATTATTTTATTATGTCAGTATCTTGAAATATGCACAGTGAAACAAGGAATTCCAATAGCAAATTCACATATGTAACAGAATATACATGACATGGAATCGATATTGAAATGAAAGATTTCTACATGAAAGGTATTCGATACAATGATGCCTGCAGTAGCTACTGTACCTACCATCCGTCCATAACTGCATATGTAATGCAGGGCCAGGGCCACCTTAGGATTTATACTGGGAAACACTGGGACACCCTGGATGGGATGCCTAGCCATGATAGCACACACATACGGAGACGACTGCACATTGTGGAATATTTAGAGACACTAATTCACCTAAACTGTGTGTTTTTGGACTGCGGAAGTAAGTAAGCTCAAACAATGGGTCAACTCCATGGGAACGGGGGTTGGAATTAAACTGTAACTATCTGATTACCACTAGTCCTAATATATCCAAAATTACAATAAAGCTAATTTGTTTTGCTATTTGGCTATATCAAATATGTGCCAAGTTAATGATGATTTTAAAAATATTGTTTTCTGCTAAAACCCTCTACTGCAAAAGCCAATTTATTACTGTCATTCTTTGAGCAAGTGTTATATTTATAAACTTGTTTACTGATACAAAAATGTATATTTCCACTACATTACGTCATACATTCCAATTGTTTACAAATTTAAAATTCCTAATCAGATAATTTATAATCTTAACAAAAAGTTCCCATGCAATTTTCTTCTCAAATTAGGGTGAGTAATCCTTTGCTAGTCTAAATCTGAGTAACCATGAAATGATATCAACAAGGAACGTTCTTCTACATGAGAAGCTGAAAAGCCCATTTAACAGCACAACACCTTCCCACCAAAGAATAACAGTGAAGCTTAATGGGTTGAGGCCACACTGCCATGTAACGGCAAAACACCGTAACGGCACACTCTGAGTCACGACTGAAATCGGCTCTTAGGCTGTTTTATACTGTGACAAAATATCTTAGTTCAGCTATGCTTGTTTTTGAAGAAAACACTAAGATAACCTACCTGCTTCGCATATGGGAGGACAGTGGGAAAACATTTACGCCCATTTTTCAGTTCCATGGTCAGTGTAGATACTGTGTTTTTATTTTTTAAATCTGTATCCAAAGATGACACAAGGCTCCCAGTTCAGCTAGCGGCATGCAACTCTGCTTGCACCCTATGGCGAAATGCGATTAGTTACATTTTCTTTAAGTACAGCTTTTGCCTCTGCCTTGCGGCCGTAGTGTCCAGGATAGGCCTGAAGCCCCTGTGACCCTGAGCAGGACAAGTAGTTACACAAAATGGATGGATGGATAGTTTTTGCTAGTCTTCTAATTTCTGTGATACTTTACAACTGGAGTTATCATTTTGTAGGTCCTAGATGGTAGTACACCAGTGTCTTTTTTGTCTTTTCCTAGGCCATTCCTGTTTGCACCATTTTATGCTTTCACCCCAGCTCGCCCGTCCTATTGCATCAGGCAGCCATTTGATCATGTTCTCCTGGACCCTGAACCTTGCTTTCCTTAGCACTCCTCCTACCTACCCTCCATGTTTACTGCTCTTGAGTCCACCTCCATGTTTTTCCTCAAGGTGACTGTTTGCTCAAGTCCTGCTAGTAGAGGGAAACTCAGGGTCTAACCGACTTTGTACCTCAATTGCTATGAGCAGAATATCAGGCCCCTGGAGGACTGAATCCTTACTGCTACATCTAGCAGTTTAGAATCTGTCAAAGTTAAAGTGGGGCTCAATATTCAATCCCGATGTTATTTTTAGTTTTGCTCAGGATAGGTTTTTATTTTTCAGCAAAACTATTCAGTCACAGAAAATTTCATGTCCAAATAAACTCTGTTTCACAATCACACACAGACCTACAGTACCACAGCATGCAGTATTTACTGCACCTCCTGGTAGATTCAGAGTAACTGTGCGGCTTATAATGGCAACAGACCAGGAATCACAGCCATTCACAGACAAGACTATTGGGCTAAATGTTACCATATAATTAGTGACAGATTTGTAGTAGAGTTTATTTAAGTTTACCAAAGATGCATAGCTCCCACTGACATTTGAGCTAAATGAATATTACACAATAAATTGGCTGTATGCAATAGTGGTATGCAAAAGTAGAATCATGCAGTGTCAATGCTACTACTACTACTACTAATAATAATAATCTTTTGTAAACAAATTACAATTATAACTGAAAATGGCCAGTGCAAATCTCTAGAATTACAGACATTCCCCATTTCCTAAGTTGAATTTCACACTGCACCCATAACAGATAGCAGATAACAGATAGCAGATAACAGATAGCAGATAGCAGATAACAGATATCAGATAACAGATAGCAGATAGCATTAAACAATGACACTGGCTTTTATGGTTATCCAGCTTAATAACATGCAATATTGCAACAACTTTTTGGTTTTGTTCTTGATTGGAAAAAATGCAATGGGACTATTCACTTTGTTCCACTGCTGACTGACACATGCCTGTGACACCTAACCCTAACCCTACAGGACTGAAACGGTCCATCAGTCGTTCTCATACGTGGTACCATTTCATTTGCGTCTCCTGCTTTCCCACATTATTTTCCTCCACAGTTGGACTGAATCCAAAAGCAGTCACATTCTTTCTATTAATTTGAACATGACTAATCTTTATAAGTCTTTCTCACTTTGTTTTAATCTTTCCTTTTTGCGTCCTCTCACTGTAATACTTTTGTTCCAGCAATGAGATTTTGAGGCTCTGTCATCTTGAGCATTGCAATGTTTTGCTCTTACCTAGCCAGTGTTCTCCCGTGATCTTCCCAAAGCCTTCACGGTAGGCATCCCATCCCCGAAAGAAGTCGACTGATCCATCTTCCCTGCGCTGAATAACCTGATAACAAACAGAAAGGAAAATAATGTCATTTCAAGACCGAGCGCATATATCTGATATGAATCTGGACAGTCCCCC
The DNA here is from genome assembly GCA_026777985.1 of Mormyrops attenuatus. Taxonomy (NCBI): domain Eukaryota; kingdom Metazoa; phylum Chordata; class Actinopteri; order Osteoglossiformes; family Mormyridae; genus Mormyrops; species Mormyrops attenuatus. Next base: position 15,126,532 of record JAODKC010000117.1, on the reverse strand, counting down.
CCCCCCCGGGGGTCTTCCAAATCTGAAGAATGACACATGGGCTTTTAAAATTAGCTCATATAAATTTTGATACCACAGGAAAATATTTCTTCTTTAAATGAATTTCACAAATTATTGATGGCCCCAGAGAGTCATGCATCATTATTTTCTTTGTTATTAAGGCCTTTGCAAATGAAAAAATACAAACCAGCTAATCACAGCTAAGGAACCTGATTGCCCAAGTAATTGTAGTGTCCTGTGTTTGTTTAAGCATTTTGCACTGGCACAATTTTTAATACTGTTTTGCTATATTTATACAAATATTAGGGTGGAGGGGTGGCATTTAGTGATGACAGAGTAACAAACATCAATGTCTTTTCCTTTAAGATGTTCCAGCCATGTAGGGGTTTGTGGGAAGAGAATTCCAGACGCTAACTAAGTCTCAGTTTCATCACAGGAGATTAATCGGTGCGCCGTCGGCCAGTGCCTGCTGAAAATACTGCAAAATGTAGAAGGTGCCATCCATTTAAATTAGCTGTGTGAATTACCCAGTCCCACCGCTTGGTATTCTGTGACACTAACAAAGTTGTCCTGATAGAAAGTTAAAGTTACTCAAAAATTACAAGCAGGCTGGACCAGGATTATTCTGCAGGTGGACTGAAACAAAATGAACCAGAACTATTAAATAAAAGTGAAACTGGATGGATCACCGTAGAGGCAGACAAACCCCATTTATTCCATATCTTACCTTACAAACCAATAGTCATAAAAATCCCCTCCTCCCTTTCAATAAAAAAAGCCAGAATTCATTTAGATTAATTATTATCACTGCCTCTCCCTCCGAAACGATTAGCACAAGCAGGCAGCTTTTTGCTTTGTTTTTATCATGACCATTATTGCTTGGCGCACCCCTGTGTGATGGCAGTAACTGTGCGTGCTTGCTGTATTAACGCAGTCATTGAAAAAACACACACGTTCTAGCTTTCCGTGATTCTTTCACTGACCAGGCTTCAGTGCTTAAAACACCTTAAATTCAAGCAGGGGCACAGAAACATGGCCACAGGCCAAAAAAATATACAAGTTCAGTAACCATTATATGCCAATGTGCCGTGCATAATAGGCCCCTTGTAAGAACTGATAACCCTCAACTGCAAAACGCTGGGTACACAAGCATAAATAATTCAAACAAAAAATACTGTTCAAAGTTCTCAGCCTTTCACGATAAGATTTAACGGATACCAAATGAAGTAAGCTGGAATAGTTTCCCATTTGTAGTGAGTTTCTTACTTCCAAACTGATATTGTTTTATAATAATGCGGCTTTTCCTGATAGTCCTAGGTCAAATTACCACATCACACTCTTACTCTAGTATTTGGTCTTCAAAATCATGGTCTGTAAAAGCCTAAAGAGCTGGAATAATTTTTCCCATGGGTAAAAAATAGATGACATACATAATTGTTCTTTCGTGTCTTAAAATATATTGAATTGTCACGGACCCGGGGAATGATGCGGGCGGGAAAAGAAGGTGACGAATCACTTACAGCCAAGACAATGGGGTTTATTAAGGAAACTAAAACAAACACACACTGGGAAAAATCACAAAATAACAAGCCACGAGGAGTCAAAAACAAACTGGGAAAAATAAGATTGAGCTAAAAAAAAAACACTAATTAACACAACAAAGTAACTGGACTAGATAGGGAGCAGCACTAGAAAACCAAGCAGAGAATATGAAGACACGAGCAGAGAGAGTAACTTCTCACAATGGCAGACTCAGGGGTAAAGCAAAGACAAGCACTTAAATACAGAGGAAAACCAAGGCAAACAAGGAACAGGTGCAACTAATAATCAATTAACCATTAAAAAAGGACTTGGGACAACAAGGAACAGGTGGAGCAGATTAAACTTAAACTAAGGAACCTTAAACCAAAACTATAAACTAGGAGGCATAACTGAGAAGGCTGAACATGCTAGACAAAAACTAAAATCACAATGGACAGAAACAGGGCACACCACAGAGAAGCAAAATAACTACAAACACTAAGTAAAAAAAAATCAATAAACAAAACAGAGAACGGCTTTGAATCCATGTCTGTAGGGTGACAGCCTCTGTACCACACACTCAACCCCCTGAGCCATGTGGTAGTCCAAGGAGCAGGGGAACACACAGGGGTTAGACAGGGAGTGAAAAGATGAGATGGCAAGTGACACCTGGTGGCCAAACAGGGTAGAGACATGGAGGGTGGGGTCGGACAGGCGCTGACCCTGACATTAAATGATGGTTAATGTACTGCATATTCAGTAATGTATATTTTAAATAAACTGTGGCTATATTACCAAAACTACTGTTAAACACTCTTGGATAAATATTGTTTTCACATTTCTGTGAATAAAAAAAATCACGAATAGTGGGTATTATACTGTTTCCTTGTTATACCCAGATAATTGCCACTTCAAGTACTGGTGTGGCCATTTTAAATAATGTACTTTAAGGACAAAAGTATTGGGCCTCCTGGTCATTACATCTACAGGAGCTTTTATGACGTCACATTCATGGGAATTTTTGCCCATTCATCCAGAAGAGCATTTGCGAGGTCAGGCACTAATGTTGGATGAGAAGGCCTGGCTCACAATTTCTGTTTTAGTTCATCCCAAAGATGTTTGATGGGGTTGAGGTCAGGGCGCTGTGCAGGCCAGTCAAGTTCTTCCACACCAAACCATGTCTTTATGGACCTTGCTTTGTGCACTGGGGTACAGTCATGCTGGAACAGGAAAGGGCCTTCCCCAAACTGTTTCCATAAAGTTGGAAGCATAGTATTGTCTAAATATCTTGGTATGCTGAAGTCTTAAGAGTTCCCTTCACTGGAACTAAGGGGCCCAGCCCAACCCCTGAAAAACAAGCCCATACCATTATCCCTCCTCCACCAAACTTTACAGTTGGCACAATGCAGGCCCCTCCAATGGGCTCACCACCTGTAGGAGGGGCCAAAGGGGTCGGGTGCATTGTGAGTTGGGCAGTGGCCGAAGGC
>JAODKC010000117.1:15103696-15123403 GCA_026777985.1 Mormyrops attenuatus | reverse complement strand
AGTGGCTGGGGAGAGGGAAGTCTGGGTTTCCCTGCTTAGACTGCTGCCCCTGCGACCCGACCCGGAACAGCGGTAGAAAATGGATGGATGGATGGATGGACAATGCAGGCAGGGAGGTAACATTCTCCTGGCATCTACCAAGCCCAGACTCGTCCATCAGACTGCCAGACAGAGAGGCATGATTCGTCACTCCACGGAACGCATTTTCACTGCTTCAGAGTCCAGTGGCAACATGCTTTACACCACTGCATCTGACACTTGGCATTGCTCTTGGTGACGTGAGGCTTGTGGCTGCTTAGCCATGAAGCTCCCAGTGCACAGTTTTTATGCTGGAGTTAATGCCAGAGGAAGTTAGCCTGGAACTCTGTAGTTATTGAGTCAGCAGAGATTTGGCAACTTTTACACAATATGTGCCTCTTCATTTGACGACGTCCTCTCTCTTACTTTACATGGTCTGCTACTCCGTGGAGTTTCTGTTGTTCCATTTTGCAATACAACTACTTACAGTACGGAATATCTAGCAAGGAGGAAATTTCATGAACTGACTTATTACAAAGGTGGCATCCTATGACAGTACCATGCTTGACGTACTGAGCTCTTCAGAATGACCCATTCTTTCACAAATGTTTGTAAACACGACTGCATGGCTAGGCGCTTGATTTTATACACCTGTGGCAATGGGTCTGAATGAATCACCTGAATTCAGTGATTGAGAGGTGTGTCCCAAAGCTTTTATCCATATACTGTATATGCATCTGTTTGAATGAGTAAGTCATTTTGGATTTAAGGCAATATTATGTGACCTTCTGAAATGTGGCATAATCTGAGAACAGCTAGTGTGAGTATAACCAAAATAATCTGAATATAACTAAGATAACAATACACAATTTCTGAAACACTGACAACAACGCTAACAAAGAGGGAGTTTATTCAAATTATGTAATGCTTAAGGTTAGTATTGTGGCAATTTGAACTTAATCAAGAATTAAATAACCCTCGTGGTTATCCACTAGTGTTTTAAACTGTTCTAAGGTTTCCAGAATTTGTATTAATGATCTGTTATGCAGGCTATTGTATTCTGTACACACTAGTCTCACATTACTGGCTTTTGAAAATCCCGGGATATTATAATGTCCTTTTATTCATATCACACTTTTGAGGACCACGGCTTGAAGTACCACAACCACAGCCCTTCAATGAGCTGCCAAATCATCGATCACACAAACTTTTAACAGAATAACACGCACCGAGGGAGAACGCTAGAAGAGCACAGTGCAACTTGAAGGAACATCGATCAATCTTCTCAACTTTAATTGCCTATTGACCCTTGCAGCCAAAGTCTTTGGCTCACTGAGTCATTAAATATTTCTCTATGAGAAAAATTAGAATTTATTCCTTGAGCTGCGGTGGTGTGGTTCCCATTCAGGGGTTTCTGGTGTTGTATTGCAGTCAATAAAGATGGAGGTAAATGACCATATGTTTGCTCAGATGGAGAAGCTGACACAAAAACTGACGCCAGAACCCCCCCCCCCCCGCCGACTCTGACAGAAATCAGAAAGCTTGGAGCAGAACAGCATGGGGGTACATGATGCCCGACAGCAGAACACCAGAGGTCTCTGTCAATCAGTGGCATTGACCAGCTCCTTCCCCACCCCCCTTCACTCTCGCCTGGCTTGTCTTAGTCCCAAAGGGGTCAGTTATTGCCCATGGACATAAAACTGAAAGATTTTTAAAGGGGCACGCTTTCGGTGAGGCTGCTGGGTCATCACTTATGTCTTGCTGAGAACAGGTCTGTGACATCTGCCCGTTGCTGTCTCCTTTCCAGCCAGCACTAGACAAGAGCCTGTAGCTCTGGTATTTTTAAAATTCACTGTCAAATAACTATGCTTGGGGTCAAATTATCTCTCAATACTGGAGTATGGAGCAGTATGCAGCATAATGTGTCTGCTAATTAACTGAACCATTAGTTTGAATGTTCCAAACCAATCTTGACATCACAAACAGAAATGTTTTGGATTTCTTAATGAAATATCAATTGTTTTGCACATTGAGCATGGGAGTAAACCAATTTAAAAAATGCTGTGGTACCAATTTAGCTGAGTGGATTGCTTAAAACTTTAACAGCAATATGTTTACAGTCACACTACAAAACAAGCTGAAAAAAGGATTACCTACAACAAAATAATAAAAGAAATTTTCTACTCAGGATTGGAATAATTCCTTTAACATTAATGCACTGCTATTTATACTAATAATTAATAATAAAAAACAGAATAAAATGGGCCCTAAACTTGTAATGTTAAAGAAATCCCCTCTCTCCTATCAATAATTTAGTGAATAAGGTTTATTATCAATAGTATATTACTTTAAGTATTGTCTTAGCATAAAGAGTATTTGAGAAGTAAAAAATCTATTCACAATAATCTGTACTTGGGCAACTACTATTTTATATATACACTGATGAGAATGAAATAGGCAAGTCAGAGAGCCCATGCTGACCCCTCCAGTGCCTACAACTGCACATGAGCATCAGAACTGCACCTTGCAGCAATGGCAGAAGGCGGTCTGCTCTGATGAGTTCTGTCGCATCATATGTATTGCCGGGTATGTGTCAAGCATCTGTGGGATGTTTTGGATGGACAAGTCCAATCAACGGCTACAAAGCCCCATGCGTAGCAGAATGGCAGCAGAGGTCCACCAACTGTGTGGGGACATATTACTCCTTTGATCATCATCAAAATCATCTGCCATTTGTACCAGAGAAGCCCTTCTGCTCATAATGTTTTGGCTTATCATACACACACACACATACACACACACACAGGGTTTGTAATTATATCTTTGTGGGGCCTCTCCATTATATGAGACTTTTGGCATTTTTATCCATTTATCCATGGCAGTTTTTTGATTGCATTCACAGATCCGTGTGGGGACCTGAAAAATGGTCCTCTTAATGTCAAAATAACAGGTTTTCATAACATTGTGGGAGACATTTGGTCCATACAATGTAATATAAACATAATCCACACACACATGCAAATGTATGTGTTTCTCAGATGAGTAGAAGGAGTGATGGTGTGTTTGTCTCAGAATGGGAAGTCAGGTGACCAGGTATGTTAAACTCAATCCATGTCTTGTAATTTAATGCAGTGTTTTGTGATTCCCTATATATTTTTGCCTGACTTTTTCTCAAGTGAGTGATAAACTGATCCCAAAGCAGCCCTGCCGCACATATCCTGCCCTTCCTAACCCTAACCCTAACCCTAACCATAACCCCACATGACTTTATCCTGCTTCCTTCTTTTACTCCATTGTTTGTTTTCTCTCTGTTCATATAAGTCCATTGTTTGTGTTCACACCCATTTTATCAAAGTCCGATACACCAAACAAAAGCCATTCCCCATCATTTCTCTGTCTCACATTCTGTTATGTTTGCCCTGGGAATCACACAATACGTTATTTCAAAGGACTACAAAAGATTTTAGCTGTTGTTTCCAGGGAACATACAGTATAATGTGTATCTTCAATGCCAAGTATTATATATAAGGAACTGAGAGGCAATGAAACCCATCATAACACAAATTTATATGCATAAAAGGAAAAAATGAAGATATAAATTAAGTTTCACAAGTACATGCTAGTACTTCCACCTGTTTGTGAGTTTGGTAAATTGCCAGGGTAATTTAGGTCCAAGAGCAGCAACACCAGGTCACCCAAACCACTTTAATTTTGTTTGTAGGTTACAACAATTTTGCTACCTGCTATTCTTGCCCTGACATCTGTAAGAGTCTGAGAACGATTCACATAGCTGCTGCACCTAACAGCTCCTTGGGATGAGTGTCTGGAGGCAAAGAGAGGTTGTAACAAACAGCCGACAGAAAAGGATAGAGGACCAAGGCAGAGGGAGCAACAGGAAATCAGCCAGTCAACTTCTCCTTTAAAACCAGGTCTAGTTCTGCATTGAACACATACATATTTTCTGGTGACAAACTGACAATATTGTTCCAAGGTTTGCAGCAATAATTCATCTTGATGATTTCGGAGGACCATTGATATCCCCTTCATACTGATTTATAACTGTAGTTAAAATAATTCAATGTTGGCAAGGAAATGAAGCAGAATAAGATAAAACATATCAATAATCTTATGTATCAATAGAGGGTTTGTATTTGTCCTTATGGCTCAAGCAATTTTATACCCCCAGCTCAAATAAACCATCTCTCCAAACATCTGGTAAACAGAGCAGTGCAGGCAAAGAGAGGTCTCTTTCAGAGTACGAATGCAGGCTGCCGATGTGGATCAGCGGTTAGCGCTTTAGCTTCCTACCCCCAGGGTTATAACTCTGACTCCTTTCCGTTGCTGTGTGTGTGTGTTTAAGCCCCTTTTCACTGTCATGTGGGCTTCCTCCGGGTATTCTGGCTCCCTGCCATAGCGCAAAGACGAGACAAAGAAACTGGTGCCACATGACGTGTAACTGTGGGTGTGACCTTTTATCAACTGGCATCCTGTCCATGATGCACCTTTTCTTCCACGGTTAAGCTTCAGGCTCAAAGTGACTGAGAAAGCGAGTTTGGAAAATTGATGGAATATTTATGCATTATTTTGGAAATAATACCAGATATTTGACCTCTTTCCTCGCAGAAAAACTGTGTTGAAACACAACATTTCTCATTAAAGTTGAAGCCTTCTCCATGTCTCTACACATTTCTCTCCTGAGAACATAGTCCCTGAAATCTTCAGCAGCTATCAACCCTGGTCAGTTTTTTCCATAGCAATATGATGGCAGTGAGTAACACTGTTGAGTGCTGCAGGTTTGAATATAGTTCTGCTCCTCTGCATGAATACATTTTCCTTACTCTACATTAGTCTAAAGACAGGTTCAGATAAAACAATGACATTAAACGGCTGTTAGTGTGCCTCTGTGAATGTGTGGATGCTGTGCAGTAAACTGATCCTGCTGCTATCCTAAACACTGTAGGCTTATTTCTGCTTCTGCATCAAGTCTACGCAGAGCTTACGCCATACGCTATGCAAGATGATCCTATCGTGTTCAATACGGTACAGATAGTTCAATTATATTTCTTTGGATCCTCTTAAGCAGACAACAAATAATAAATAACCTAAGAAAGTGCCATTTTTACTTCACACATTTTTAGTACTGCAACCTAGTAAACGTTTCGTTTATATGCACAAACTTGATTTGTTCCCGAAGGCTGGTCGAGTTGCGATTTGATCGAGGACCAAGTCGAATTCCCCCATAAGAAATAATGTAAATGAATTTAATCCGTTCCAGAACCCCAAATGATTGCCTAATTAAACATGTCTACCTACCTAACTAATGATAAAAAGCAACAACAATCAATATGAAACTAATACACACATGAAGAGTCACACATTCAAAAGCACCAAACATGAAATAAATGACAATCCCACGCAGACACACTTGCACCACCTTCACGTCTCCCTATGTTCTCCTTTTTAGGTTCTACAGTTACTCTCACTACTTTCCTCTTTGGTTTGCTGCTGTCCCTGCTCGCTGTCTTTGGGGCCATGATTACTGTATCACGCCGAACACATAGGTTCACAGCTTTCATACGTCGAACTCAGACGAGAGGTACCGTAAGAGCGATTCATAGGCACCAGCATCCTAGTACTGTAGGTCCGTTTACCTGCGTGTCAGCTCATCAGAGACGTGTCTCTACCCATGCAAGTTTTTGTATGGGAATGAACCATTCAAGGTCTGAATTGGTAGAGTCGAATGCATCTCAACCCATAAAAGTTTTAGCAGGAACGGTCAAGTTCCAAGATTTTGGTCGAGGTACAAGTCAAAAAAAAATTCAACAGACCAGTTCGATGTCCGAGTTGAGAGGTGATCGAGTTCCAAGGTCCTACTGTATTATAAATATATTAGAATTTTATATTAATAAATTTGATTTCACCAATGCAAAGACATTAGAAATGATACATCCTGATTTCATCCCAAATTGTATCCAGTGCGCATCATGAGCCTTTATGTCGGCGCACCCACGCAAATCGGTCATCCTGTGTCAGTGTCAAAACCAAGTAGACCAATCAATTCTTGTGGCCTGCATGTGTAGCTTCATTTCTGGAGAGGTGTACGTCAGGCTACGGTGTAGGGCAGTGGTTCTCAATTTTTTTCACCAAGACCCAATTTTTACCATGCCAGCCCAGTCACGACCCTGTATCATGTATAAGTCCAAATTAACGTTATGATGAAGCGCGCAGTGCACTCTACAATTTACACCAATCAATGCCTGTTGCACAAATCTGATTGGATGTGCCAGTGAATTTTACATGAATCATCTGTGGATTGGCTTCTTGGATTGGTTGAGTGTTCACTAGTTTTGCACTAAGCAAAAGCACTAAGCCCATTTCTATAGGTTAATTCTGGGATAGGGGCTGGGAAATCTGATCGTGGATCAGCATAGGAGCTTGCTGGTTTTAAAATGCTTACATTTCCATCTCTGCCTCACAACCCTTTCAGAACTTACTGCGACCCATATTTGGGTCCTGACCCATGGCTTGAGACTGCCTGGTGTAGAGTACACGGCTATGCCGTGCCCATGACGTTGATTCGGTGCAGAAGAGAAGCTGTATGCTCTCCAACCCAGTTTCTTGCTTGAATAAACATCTATTGAAACTGAATAGATGTATGTGTTTTACTGTGAATAAATTTCAGAACTGAGCTGCAGTCCATTGAATTCAATAAGATCATCCTTTATAACCCAAAGTCAGTCTGGAATCAGAACACCACAAGATTGACACCCATGCATCTATAGCCTCTGGGGTAGGTTCTGGACCGGACCCCCCACGACCCTGAAATGGACAAATGGGTACAGAAAATGGATGGATGGATGAATGGCTGGAAGACTGACACCCGTATTTCTCATTTGAGGTCCAGGGCACAAGTTCAAAGAATTAAATTTCATAGTGAAAAATTGGGTTTTGCAGAATATTGGGTAGCTTTAAGCAAAAGTACGTGGAGGGATGGCATGCCTTGCTGTGAGAAATGCCAGGACATTGATGCAGTGGTTTTCAATGTAGTCATCACCTCATAGAGCTGGAAATGTTTGTGGATAGAATGTAACGCTATGGTTAGCTGGCACCAAAGCTCCAAGCCGATGGCCCGCGGCAGGGCTGCCACAGGATGCTTTTCAGCTACAGCCTGTATCCCATCTACAACTTACTTTAAACCTGTCTCGTTTCCATGACTACGTCATTAATTCTTCCAGCATGACATGGCTTTTAAAGAATAAAAAAATTGAATATCATGTAAGACAAACAAATGACACAGCTCTGCTATGGAGTTATACATCCAGAAGGAATGGCGGCCCTGATGTACTGCCTGTGATTTTAGTAGAATATTATCATGTGTGGCAGTGAGCAGTCTGGAGTTTCTTCGTTCCACAACATTGACCACGCCGCCTCGGGGAATTTTACCCAGAGGAAATGAGCAATTCAACCACGTTGGTCACAATAGGAGGGCACTCAGGTTCGAACATACTTTAAGGGCCAGAGACATGATTCACAAAACATACTAATTAACAATTTGGATAAATTAGCACAATAAGATTCAAATTTGGAGGGGAATTACCTAATATTACATCTGCCAACAAATACTGTCTTAAACCCACAAGGTTAGTGTACACTTCAATCAGCACGATCCGGTAACCACAAACAACAGCATTAACATGCACGCAGGATACAGCAACTAATTCACAATGCATCACATAACATTCAATACCCAATAAGTCTAACCATGCAAAAAAACAAAACTACAAAGAAACAGAATTACAAAACAACACAACACTGGCAGGGCAAACAAATCTTTAAACGAAACTAAAAAAAACCCAATAAGCAATTAGAAATGAAAACCAAGATAACCCCTGCACCCTTAACCATAACAATCAAGAAAGAAAAAGAAAAGAAAAATTTAAACAAAACAACAACAGCTTTGTCAAGGGATGGAGGCCGTGAACTAGAGAGTGGCCACCCGCTGTCATGCGCCGCCCGGCCTCTTAATGTCGACGTAAGAGCTGCCCAAGCAGTGAAAGGGAGACGGAGCGGCAAAAGCTGTGTCTCAGATCACTATTAACAAACTAAGACAGATTTAAGTAAAAACAACAGACAGACTGGCAACATAAAATCAGCAAGGGCAAAACTGCATTAAGCAGATATTCGACACATTAGTATTTCTCTAAACTTTGCTAAAGTTTGTGAAAAGAAACTTCACGACCATGTCACAGTGCCTTGACCAGCCCGCCAAACTACATCCCACGCCGTCAAAACGGGAGCCGGATTCCCTTGAAGGATCACAAATGGTAGGAAACCATCTCGAGGAAGCCGTCACCCGCCTAATTATAACGCAAAACTAATCTGCCCAGTAATTAAGGAACCCCTGAATCATCCAATCCAGTCTAAAAGCCAATTAACTGAACAATGCAAAAAAGCGAGAAACCTAATTTGGCTACATATGGAAAGAGTCGGCCATGATAGAACCATGAACCAGACACATTTCACATTAAAAAAATAATTCACAGCTGGCTACTCTGTTCTGGATGACTGAGCAGAAGTGCCACATCCAGCTGAATGAAACAGAATATATCAGGTTCAAACACGTTATGACCATTAAATGGCTGAAAAAGGACAACAGGAAGTGAGGCTGTGTTCCTCCAGAGAGAGACTGCTAAATATACTAGTGCTGTCATATTCAGTCAAGGGCTATTTGTATGTATAACATGTAAACTGAAGGACGCCAAAACAGGAATAGTGAGTCTGACCCACGAGAGGCTGCTGACAATCTCTTCAATCTCTAGTCTGTAGGCAGATAGTGTCCCATGTCCAGGTCACTATATTCACATTATGCACCATATCTAACAATCCAGCACTCGTACCAACAAGAAAAATCTGTGTTTCACTTATTCCTCCTAACCTGTAAATAGAGGACAGATGGAAATATATTTACTTACTGTATATCTTCAGTTGTGATTGCATGTTGGCCCAGAATAATAATAATCCAGACCAGAATAGCAAATAATTGATACTATTGTCCCCGTCGGGAAATAGTTTTTATGCCTGCATCAACTTGCTCTTTGTAGAGTAAGTTATCCGGGAAGGGCAGCCACCCGTAGCGGCACCCAGGGAGCTGGGGGTTAAGGGCCTCGCTCAAGGACCCGCAGACGTGCTGAGGCTGAGTTTGAACCGGTGACCTTATGATTACAGGCACACAGGCTGAGCCACACGCTGTTCCCTGTAATATGCACATATGGCTTATTATTAGGAGTAATAAAAACGAAAAATGATGTGGTGGTTATGGGTGATTTTAATTTACTTCGAATGCAGTGGGACATTGGTGGGACATTTGATGTTGTCCCCCACAGACGGCTCTTGATTAAGCTCAAAGCTGCAGGGATTTTAGGATCTGTAGCAACTTGGATTGAAAACTGGTTAACGGACAGGAAGCAGCGAGTAGTTATTAGAGGCACAATGTTGCAGTGGGCCTGCGTTCATAGTGGGGTACCGCAGGGTTCAATTTTAGGACCATTATTGTTCCTAATTTACATTAATGATACTGATACCAATACATACAGTAAACTGGTTAAATTTGCAGACGACACCAAGGTGGGTGGTGTAGCAGATACTGAACTAGTAGCACAGAGGCTACAACGGGATCTTACGGGATCTGTGTAAGACTGAGCTGACAACCTTGCACAAAAATATTCACAGATTTGGTGGATAGAATAAAGTTTATGCTATCAATAACAATGATCAATATAATTGCTGGGCAGTGAAAGAAGTATGCTATCTATAATGTAACTGACAATTACAATATTTAAAAATGTTAGATCTTTTACTGTACTGAGTGGTTTAATATAGATCAGTAATACACCTAATTGTCAAAAAATATATACCCGTGGTTCTCTGATAATTTAATGCCAACGTCTACCAGTAATTAATTTAATGTGGCTGATCATACATACATAATTATTTCATCAACTCTACATTGACAAGGAGAAATATACTGGGAAATTTAAACAATCAGTCAGATTTTTAGCCTTGGCTCAATAATAGGCATTACTGTGTCAGCCTGAAAATGATCAGTAAGATGTTAAAATCTTCATTCATCAGAGTAAGGAAATAAAACGTGCCTGAAATATCCATCCCTGCAATAGCAGAGTTTGAAATGTTAATCATTTTTAGGTGAATTTGCATTAGCTGTTTCCATTACAGAAGCTGTCGCTGCATAATCTCAGTGGAGAAGCCTTGCAGCCTGGAATCATAGCAGACACTGGTGAGCTTTTTCTATAAACCAGGCTCGCTCTGCCAGTGTGTCGGTCTTTTCATCCTTCCCCAGTGCTGACACTGGTCAGTGTGGGCTTCCAGAGACCATGAAATGTTGGTATAAGTCACTTTCAGCAAATTTCAGCACAATAAAGTGATAAAGTGTTGCTTTAGCAGTTTTAAAATCTTTCTTTAACTAGTTTTCCACTATCAACTTCCTATGTTTATTTACTCTATAGCCCAATACTGGTGCTGTGCAGAGAAAATACCAACACTAAATTCTCTCACCCCTAAGCCTTATTGAGCCAAATCCTCTTTCTTCTCAAATGCTCCAGTTTTCTCCTAAATCTCCTCCAGATGTGATAAAAATCTTTAGAACCTTAATTGAGCGCAGTAGGACAAATCTCTTCCATCTTCAAACACTCCTCCCAGCAGGAGGGGCCTATGGACAGCTATACTGTCACTTACATGATATCATGTTCATGGTAAAGAAAAGGTTTGGGAATTGGGTAACAAAAAAATAAGGAAATTAAAATACTACATTTCTCCTCTATTCAAAAGTCAGAGTATCTTGATCATGCAAGTATACTCTGTAATTACTTGTCTCCGCTGTGTGCATATTATAAACAAGATGCCAGTAATGGTAACATTATCTTGGAGAAATGACATTCATTGAGTCCTAAGATGCAGATGTCTCTAACAATAATATTACACAATTTTTTATTCAAGAAAAATGTATGTATTCATGTAAAATTACAAACCATGCAAATTCCATATATGCAACATATACCCACAAACACGGACACCCAAATGCAGATTAGCTATCTATATCTTTGTGGGGACTCTCCATTCATTTCTATGGGCATAACTCTAATCTCAACCATGAAAACCTTAACTCCTACCCAGCCCTAACATTAACCATAGGTAAACAAACAAAATACAAGACTTGTGGCATTTTCAGTTTTTTATTTCAGGTTTTTATAAAATAGAGTTTCATTTGGAGACTGGAAAAATGTCCCCACATGGTCAAAATAAGAGTTTTTATCACATCATGGGGACATGTGTGTGCTCACTGAAAAGGTCTGCCATCCTTTCCCTTGTGCCCTGTGTTTCCAAAGATAGACTCCCTGAATGACAACTTTCCTCTTCTTACTTAAAGGTGAATTCTCATTTTTTTGGTAAAAAGCTAACAGAAATTACAAAAGCATTATACTGAGTGAATTTTGATACAAATGTGGGATCTTTCATGGTATTCAATGCTACTTTGATACGTCAAAATGATTTTAAGACTGACATCCAATATAACGTAATGTTACCCCCGTGCACTCAGTTATGGTGCCGGAAAAAAACAGAAAATTCTCCACTTATTTGGAAATCTGATCATCCACAGAGAGCTCAGTGTATCAGCAGGAGCTGAAATGAGTTGATATAAAACTAAAGTGTCAAACTGGGCACTTAAACTCTATTCTTGATGGACTAAAACAGCCTTCTCCCTTGTCATGTTCCATTGTACTAAATGGCAATGCTAAAATGTGTCACAGTCATAAAAACAGTAAAGTAAATAGATGAGAAAGGTACTTGTACTCTTAGTCTGCATTAATACTGGATGTTAATTTTACATAAATAAATTCATGGGACCTTGCTAAAAGCAAAATGGAAACCAAAAAAGAAATATCCATTCATATATGTACATGAGGAAAGTCTGTAATGTTAATAAAAATCCGTATTACCTATTAGCATTTCCACTAAATACTAAGAACACTGAAATGTTGGATGTATCTAATAAAAACAACACATAAATTTCATAGTTATGATTTTGATTTTAAAAAATTGATTCATTTTTAAAGATATGAAGAGTTAGAAATGACAAGATTTGGGATCAATCAGTGAAGAGAAAGGAATTTACAGGTTAACTTAACTTCCAGGTTACGTTCTGTCCAACAGGATGTGAGGCGACTTGGACATTATGCAAATTGCAAAACATCGGATACTGTTGGAGAGCTAATAGGGTCAGGCCTGTTGGGGATCGGGGCTGGTGTGGTGCTGAGGCATTGCCCAGTTTGAGGCAGCCCATTTGGGTAGGTGCATGGAACATCTTGTCTCTCCTGCAAGACGGCCATCTTCCTCTGCTGTCAGGGGAGCTTCGTAAACTCTGCATTTCGGTGATGGCACTCTATGACGTATGCAGACCGGGATCTCCTCCCGATGGTGGCTGATGTCACTCCTTTCAATGGCGTGTTATGGGACTCAGGCTAAGGCAGTACTCCTTTGGTGTCTTGTCTGTTGTCTCAGTGTATGCTCCGACCGTGGTGAGTGATGCATTATGCACATCTGAATCTGTTCCTCGGATACTTGCAGTCAGGGCGGGTGATGGAATGGTCCTTAGGGATGACACTGCAGTGTCATCTGACCCACTGGGCCGGCTACTTGGAGCAGTTGTTTAAAGCTAACCCTCCAGCTAGGACGTTGGACATCTCTAGGTCCACGGTTCTCAAAGCTGATCCTCCAATCAGCTGCGAACCACCCAATCTCACTGAGATTGCACAGGTGGCGAATCAGCTGAGGGTAGGGAAAACTGCAGGGATCTCTGGTATCCAGGGTGAACTTCTCCAGGCTGGTGGTAAGGTTGTCCTCTTGGCATTGCAGGCAATCTTTGCTTCCATTTGGGAGTCAGGTGTCATCCCAACTGACTGGAAAATTGGACCTGTAGTCAATATCTGGAAAGGGAAGGATGATTGCCTGGATTACGACAACTACAGGGGGATATCACTGCTTTCAGTGCCGGGTAAGGTCCTTTCTAGGGTCATCCTTAACAGGATCCGTGATCACTTGCTCGCCTGTCAGCGACCAGAGCAGTCTGGTTTTACGCCTAAGAAGTCTACCATCAACCATATCCTGGCATTGAGGATTCTCATCAAGCACGAATATCGGCAGATGTTCTTTGCTGATTTTTGGAAAGCATTTGACTCAGTTGATCGAGTTGTGGGACATCCTGAGACTTTGCGGGATCCCCCCAAGGTTGCTGGGCGTCATGGCCAGCCTGTACACTGGTACTGTGAGTGCTGTGCAGAGTGGAGGGAAAACCTCTGTTTTCTTCCCAGTTGATTCTGGGGTTCGCCGGGGGTAGGTTGTTGCTCCTACTCTGTTCAATGCTTGTATGGACCAGGTGTAGGGCAGGATCGTGGGGTCCAGCAGCTGTGGGGCATCCATTGGTGAAGAAAGATTTACTGATCTTGACTTTACCGACGATGCTGTGATCTTAGTGGAGTCAATGGAGGCTCTGATCGCGGCTCTCGAGAGACTGAGGGAGGAGTCTGAGTGTCTGGGATTGCAAGTGTCCTGGATAAAGACTAAGATTTAATGACTTCTTAGGCACAGCCATCCGTAGTGTGTCTGCCTGCAGGGAGAATGTCGATCTTGTCGAGAGACTTACTTTCCACGGCAGCGACATGCATGTCTCTGGAGACTCTTCCTATGAAGTCAGCAGATGGATTGGGAGAGCATGGGGGGGTCATGAGGTCGCTGGAACGGGGTGTGTGGTGCTCCCGATATCTTTGCGAGAGGATAAAGGTCCAAGTCTTTAGAGTCCTGGTGCTCCCTGTCTTGCTGAATGGCTGTGAGACATGGACGCTATCCAGTGAGCTGAGATGAAGACTGAACTCCTTCGGTACTGTGTCTCTTTGGAGAATCCTTGGGTACCGCTGGTTTGACTTTGTGTCGAACGAGCGATTGGTAGAGGAGTCTCGAATGAGGATCATTAACTGCATTGTAATGGAGCGTCAGTTACGGCACTACAGTCATGTGGCGCGTTTCCCTGTGGGTGATCCGACTTGCAGAATCCTCATTGCTGAGGACCCGAGCAGCTGGACCAGGCCGAGGGGACGCCCGCGTGACACCTGGCTGCAGCAGATGAATGGGGATTTACGGAGTGTGGGACTGGACCGTGTGTCTGCCTGGGGGGTTGCCAGCCGGGATCCTGAGGAGTTTCGCCATGTGGTGGGTGCGGCAATGTGTTGCATCAGTGCATGCTCCCCAACCTGACCTGACAGTATACAACCCTATACAGTATACTGCACCTATGAGGCTATATTATTGAAATTTGTCTAAAGTCAAACATCATGGTGCAAACCACAGTTTAAATATAGAAGCCAGCCACATACATGACGTGTTCAGTGTTCTGGAGTTGGACAACTAAGAAAACTAAGATGTAGAGAGACATTGAAGAACATTTGAGAAGACTAGGCTACGGCATAAGCACTTTCCAAGTTGAGGCATTTCAAGACCACACCAGCAACCAGCATGGTAAAGATCGATCTGATTCAAACTGACAGACTGTCAAACAAGTGTCCATTCCCCAGGCTATGGATGACACTTCCATTCTTAGAACTTCTTGTGTGATACTTCTTTGTTCAAATCTACGGAGCCCCTTAGGTGTCATGGTAGAAAAAAAAATATATAATATATATATTGTAATTTGTCTGCTTGAGTTACTAATTCGTGCTCTCGAGTTAATGAAGTTACTAATTCGTCTGCTCGAGTTACTAATTCATACTCTTGAGTTAATAATTCCTGCTCTCGAGTTACTAATTCTTGCTCTCGAGTTACTAATTAGGGCACTCAAGTTAGTAATTTGTGCTCTCCGATTGCTGATTAATTTGAGGGATTGAATTACTAACTCAACTGCATGAATTAGTAACTCGAGAGCATAAATTGGTAACTTGAGAGCACAAATTAGTAACTCGAGAATTACTATGAGATAATATTTTTTCTACCATGACACCTAAGGGGCTCCGTACAAATCCATATTTATTTTTCCGGCAGAGTATTTCTAAATAGGTTGAGTTTCTCAGATGAAAAGAATTTCTTGTGCCTCACTGCTTTCTCTCATTATGCATTAAGCTACCCAAATTTCTGACTTCAGACCTCTGATATGAGTCACACAATCATACTGACACAGACCTCAGACCAGAGACAACAGACCCATTCAAAAAAGCATGCATATAAATGATCTGTGTTTTTAATACCTTGGGAAATCTTTAAAGCATCAGTAAAGAATTGCGCTGCATACCGGCATCAACTTAAGATCATCAAAATTCCAGTAGTAAATCCCACACTACAAAATCCTGGGAAAGACCTTGCATTTATTCAGCACATTATATCAACATTCTAATTACCATGAAATCCTGCAATGAAGGTGTAATATAGGGTCAGAATAAATAACACAACATCCTGGTAATAAAATGTATCAGATAAAGACAGTGTGTCTAAGAAGGTGCTGAGCAGCACTGTGGCCCTGCAGTGGACATCATCTCTCCCTTTCTTTTCACCCTGGACTCCACTGACTTCCAGCACAACCCGGAATCCTGCCACCAGCAGAAATTCCCAGATGACTCTGCAGCAGCCACTTGTATCAGAGATGAAGACATAATGACTTGCAGAAGGGTGGTGGACAACTTTGTTGACTGGAGCGACCGGAGTCATCTACAACTTTACACAGGTAAGACAAAGGAACTGGCAGAGGACCTGAACAGACTACGTCTCTGGTATCCCCCCGTCCACTTGGGAAAAGGAGGTGGAGACTGTACAGGATTATAGGTGTCTGGGTATCCACCAGGACAGCCGGCTTGACTAGTCAAAGAAGTGCACTGCCCTGTACAGGATTATAGGTGTCTGGGTATCCACCAGGACAGCCGGCTTGACTAGTCAAAGAAGTGCACTGCCCTGTACAGGATTATAGGTGTCTGGGTATCCACCAGGACAGCCAGTTTGACTAGTCAAAGAAGTGCACTGCCCTGTACAGAGGCTCAGCTCCTTCCGGGCCTGAAACACCATGTTGCATATGTCCTATGAGTCTGTGGTGATTTCCTCTGGGATAATGAAAGTATTCTGAATTTGAAAATCATTATTGCTACTTTCATTGCATAATAGTATATTTGCAAATAACTATTGTTATAAGTTTGTGCATGTTTACTAAGGTTACTGCAGCGGCAGTGTGGGCTGGCATAATACTAACGTTATGAAGGATTCCCCAAGACTCTGAGCTATACAGTACACTCATTCATTTTACCCATTTATCTACCCAGAGCTGCTTATCCAAAGTAGGATTATGACAAATAAAAATATGCAAGGCAACCGTAGCTTCGATACATTACACTGGGGTGTCATTCAAAAGAAATATGAAAAATACTAAAATAGCATTTGCTGTTTAATTTGTTCAGGTGGTGTTTAAAGAATAAACTACATTTTGTGTGTGATTTGGGATAATGTGCACTTGCTGTCTTTTGTATTACAGTCATAAACTCCAGATTTAATCGACCAATTTAAAAAACCAGTAACATTAATGCTTGGACCCCTAATAAAAATACCGGGCTCTGAAAAGCCTGTTCTGAATAAAGTGCTGTTGAGCCTGTTCTGTGTTAATGATACCCAAGTAGTCATTTATATGTTGGCCTTGTGTCCTGCGTTTCCTGGGATATCTTCTAGGCTCACAGCAACAATGTAACAGATTTGCATTTATGCTAAATGGATGGATGTATGGATGGATGGATGGATGGATGAGATGGGTGGACATCTCAAAGTTCCTCTTTATTCTTCACCAGGTAACTCATTGAAAACTTCATGATTCATAACATTAACTATAACAGTAACTTACATTTATTTTATGTACCATCGGTCAGAGAAGTTCAAGCAGAAAAGTACAGAAAAATGATGATAATCATTGCAATATTTTGACACTTGACATTCCCCAAAAATACTCACACAGTTGACTGTCAGCATTCCTACAACACACATTTTTACCCTTCTAATGGCATTTTTATTCACTCTAGATGTGGAGAAAATTTTATTGCTTCAAAAAAAAAACAAGAACCAAATATGTTATGTGGCAATGTCCAAAACTGAAAAAAAGGTTTTTGGAGAAAACACTGAGAGTCAAAGCAAATCATAACCTAAAGAAAAGAGCATGAAAACACAGGGAAACACACTGCAAGAGGTGAATTAAAACCTTTTTACCCCCGAGGACGATCAGCTAAGGGAAGGCTGGGAGAGCTGCGATCGTTCTGAGAATGATGAGTTTGCTACAATGCGCTGCAGGGTGCTGGCTTGGCGTATTTCATCCAAAAGGCAGAGAAAATTCCTAAGACGAAATGTTCAGGTTTCTATATGAGGCTTGACAGACGTTTGCATTCTAAACAGCTGCTAAGGTCACTTTCCTTTGTGATGTTACTGAATACTGACAATATTTAAATCAGCGTGTCTGTGCACCCTAACCCATTCTGAAATCCCAATGTACGACCTTCCGCAAACTTACTGGACATACGGTATCATAACAAAGAAATTCCCAAAACAACTGAAACAAGGGATATAAGAATTTGTCTTCAAGGTTACATGACCCTGACCTGGTTTATGTGTTTAGATGGATGGATGGTATTAGAAAATGTACAAGCTGTGTAGTAGCAGAATAAACATGAGAATTGACATGTGACCTTGAATCCTATAAGTATAAATAACCTGCTAACATATTTGTTCATCTTTTAACGATACTGTTAGTCAGCTATTATTTGTTCAATAAAATAAATATTTTTCTTGGTTAAACCCTTAACACTTACAGCAGTCTTATTTGCAGCAGAATGGTATCTGGGATAAATCTGGAGCTATTTATTCTGTAATATATTTACAATTTCTCAGCAGCCTGCTCAGAACTTGGATTTAGTTAGATTAGATTATTCCAAAAAAAACCCTCTAATGTTCTCAAGAGCTATTTTCCAACAAAGAATATGAGGTACACCGGTTGCATTGCACAGCAGCAAAGCCAAGTCGGTTTAGCACATCACTAAAGGTTCCCCAGTATCAGAAACACTGATAGGTGTAAAATGAATTTTCCTGAATTACATTAACTATGAATTATATTTGAAGACAAAAAAAGGCTACGTTTCGAGGAAATAAAGTATTTAATATCTCAGAGGTGCCTGTTCTTCCCAGGCTGCCAGACAGCCTTTGTGCTCATTCTGGACGCAGGGAGATGCAGTTTGATCCTCCTCTAGGCGATGTATGCTGCAGCCTCCCCATCTCCTTTATTCCTCTCTCTGATCTATCCCAGGCGGGGGGTGGGAATGTCAGCAGGAGTGTGTGGGGGCAGAGTGACGGAGTTTCCACCTTCCTGACTGTCATGCTAATCACAGCCTCATGGTAATCCAATGATTCCATGGTTGTATGTGCGTCTGTTTTTTTTGAGGGGGGGATCTTGTGGTTGTTTGAATGTTTATTGTTTTAAATTGAGGTGGATTAAATATTCCAGAAGTCTATATCTCCAAGTGCAGGAGGCAAAGGATGATGTATAAAGCGCATAAAAACTATTGGTCGGCTATAAAGGCTATACTTCACCTCTCATGGGACGTCTACTATTAGGATGTGGCTCGGTGGAAAAAAATAAAAGAACGCAAGAACAGGATTCAGTGTCTCCAGTGGAGAAAGTGAGTGCTGTCATCTGGGATAAGTACAGTAGATATAGGTCCAATCAAGCAGTGGAAATATTACAACATGCAATCAGCACAAGAATGAGGATTAAAAAAAATTAAAGTTACATCTGGCTAAAGCCAAGCACCTATTTTATCAGGAATCCAGTGCCTTTTCACACGGGAACAGCTATCTGATTACTTAGTGACATTCAAAGCACATGTCGATGTCTTTATAGTTTATTCTGTTATAGTGATAGCCCCCACTGCAAATGCCTGCCTGGTGTTATGAAAAGTTATACAGTTATACAGTTAAGCCTACAAAAACCTTGTTGGACGGAGTTTTTCACATATTTAAATTTTTAAAAAATGCATATTATCCACAGTGTCATAACATTTTTCGATGTTAAAAGAATGACCAGTTGCATTTATTTATAATTCTATATTTAATCAAAATTTTCCACTGAAATCTACAATGACATTTGAAACCTAAATAATTGATTTATAAAATTAACACAGTAAGTAGGGGTGGTGCGGTGCTGAGCGCTGTGACCTTGCACCTCTGGGGTTCGAGTCTCTGCCCCAGGTCAATGTGTTTGGAGTTTGCATGGAGTTTCTCCTCAGGATCTCTCAAGTCAAAGGCCAAATCTGTTTAACTGGAGTTACCAAATTGTGTGCATGTCTGCCCTGGGTTGTTCCCTGCCTTGCACCTGCCACTCAACAAGATTGTTCTCAGATATCTTCCAGCAGGGCCAGCCAACCCTATAGGTGAGGGCTCTTCAAGTCTGGACCTCTATTCCCAATCCAGGCCTTGTTTTCAGTTCTCCCAGGCAGTCAGTTTAATACTTTCTGATTCGGATTGGCCACAAAGGCTTCACACCTCACTCACGAACAAAGGAAGGCTGGATAACCAGCAACGCTCAGACCGTGAGGGGGGGGGGGGGGAGCGGTG
>JAODKC010000117.1:15093216-15103686 GCA_026777985.1 Mormyrops attenuatus | reverse complement strand
CCCCCCCCCCCCCCCCCCCCCCCCCCCCCCCCCCCCCCCCCCCCCCCCGCGGGGATGCCCTCCTAAGGAGCAAAATCGGCTGGGACCAGTTCTGTTCTCCAGTTCTGTTCTCCAGTTCCGTGAATTCAATCAGGTAAACAATTTTATCCCCTTATTCTCATTAAGAGAATAAAAGAGCTGTTGTAATTGGTGGGGGAGGTGCAGATGTGTAGACTAATTCTGCACCATTACGCTTCCTCATAGCGGGAAATGTAACTAAGTTGATCGACACAAAGACAGGTTAAACAATTTTACCATCACATACCCACAACATGCTGTTTTTAACCTACTTTCACAGTCTACTTAAACCGTCCCTGTATGTAAAGTCTATATTTAAGCTGCAATACACAGGGGATGTTGTTTACTAAATTAATGCTGACCGAAACTCACCAATAACACTGAAAATAAACAGACACATGCACTAAAAATAGCAGCAGCCTGGCAGCACAACATTTGAAACTTGAAATCAAGTTACTCAGTAATCTCTAAAGCATCAAAAGACTTTTCATAATCTTAATACATTTTTCCAGACATTGCATATAGCATATATGCACCCAAGAATAGTATAATGAAGGAATTCCAACATGCAGGAGCAGAGCAGGCAGATTTAATGATTCATATAGAGGAATGACAAGCAGCAAATCAGGGTCAAAAAATCCAGAAAGGAATCCAGGGCAAAGCAAACACCAATTCTGAATCGTATGCAGCAAAGAGGGTCAGGAAACAGCCAAGAGTTCTGAAACCAGTAGCAGTAAAGCAGAGAAAGTCAGGATTTCAGCAATGAGCGGGTTCAATAACTCACAAAGAGCCACATTTGGAGAAGCACCTTATATCTACCATAGGTTCATCTTTAATCAATGAGTGTGCATACAGTATGTCTACAGTTCAGGTGAGGTCAGGGGTTGTGGTCTGCTTGGGCACGGCTGCGGGGAGAGATGACTGAAGGAATTACAAGCAGCCAATTGGTGTATAAAAGGAATGTTCATCAGCATGCTGGCTACCATGTTTACTGTAGTGAAATCTCTTTCACATACAGTGTGAGAATCTGAAAGATCTGAAGATCCTCATTTGCATCCAGTGAGTTATATAATATGCTCAAACTCCAGCACTGTATCAGTTATGCAATAATTATATATGGTCATGGTCAATTTGTTGAGAATCAGCTGTCTTATTAATAAATACAGGATAATGTATCTGTAAATGCATCTTTGCATGCCATCCTGTGTGTGTCTAGGAGTATATTTGTCAGTATGTGTGCTTCTATGCTTAAAAAGGACGTAATTCTGAACGTGTGTAAGCAGGAGGGACATAAATCTGAGCATGTGTGAGTAGGAAGGACATAAGTCTGAGTGTGTGAGCGGACGGGACGTAAGTCTGAGCATGTGTGAGTAGGAAGGACATAAGTCTGAGTGTGTGAGCGGACGGGACATAAGTCTGAGCGTGTGTGAGTAGGGAGGACATAAGTCTGAGTGTGAGCGGACGGGACATAAGTCTGAGCGTGTGTGAGTAGGAAGGACATAAGTCTGAGTGTGTGAGCGGACGGGACATAAGTCTGAGCGTGTGTGAGTAGGAAGGATATAAGTCTGAGCGTGTGTGAGTAGGAAGGACGTTAGTCTGAGCGTGTGTGAGTAGGACTCACCGTCCAGCCTCCCCCGGCTGTGGTCATGTCACAGTAGGCCTGGAAGCCCGAGGGTAAATGTGTGGGAAACACGGAGTAGATGCCATCCTCTCTCTGTCCGCTTGCGTAGATATCACTGCAGTCTCGGGGCCTGGAGCCTATGGGGAACAGAATGAAATTTGCTGTTTCCCTGCTGTGTCACAAACTCATAAAAACTAGAAGTTTAAATGTTCTACAGGACGCAACAATGTCTGGATCTTACTGCAGTATCATTGAGAGAACATCCACAGAGAAATATATTCTTTTTGTAATGTTTTGGTTTGCTTAAATGTTTATTATATATTATAAAATTCTCGTACCTCCCATTTGCTGATTTAATGTGATTTAAAGTTCAACTCCTATGTAAGCTGGTAAGTGTTTTTTTTCTCAAAATGTTTTATCATTATGATGAATGAACAGTAACTTATTAAAAAAACAAGTATTTCTTCTGCTCTTCAACAAGTTACCGATATCGTGCTAGATGAAAAGATGAACACCGGTTTGGTTTCCAAACCTCTCGACAGGAGAACCTGAGCCGTTCCACGTGTTTGATATCTTTCACCACTAGTTTGCTTAATTAACACCGTAAGCTACTGAATAGCCAAACAATGCCTGATGTGGTTGAGTTTTGTAAATATATGGGCATATTGGATGCTAACCGCAAATCCTGGGGTGACGTTAGGGAGGTTTTGCCTAAGCTGACACACCTTGACAGACTTTTTGCACGGTACTGTAACTGCTTATCTGGTATGAGTTATGGTAATACACAGCTTCTGTATCCTGAATTTGTATAAAGGTTTATTTGATATATATGTTTTATATTAACCCTGGGGACCCCACAGGGTCATATACAGTATGACCCTTCCTTTTATTTCTGCCTTACATTCAACCCACTCATCAAAGTTAAGAATTTTTTTTGCTTTACAGCCCAATGTACCATATACGACCCAGTAACAGTCACATTTAGCGATCACTGACTGAATTAACCAGATTTTTTTTCCACTTTATGATCATTTTAGCTAATGGACATATTTTTCCTATAATGATAAGGTGGTCTGGGTTCCCCAGGGTTAAATGTTGATTTTAAACATTTTTTAAAGAGGGATCATGTCACGTCACCTGCTACAATCACAAATAAATATGCAGCAGGTATCACACATGCACATTCTTCATTTTTGGAATAGTTCTCATAAGTGATGTCTTTTGGCAGTTACTGAAATTACTGTTATAAAATTTGGCTTCTATAAAACTTCTGCTTCCGGCAGTGTGTCAGTGGGGGCTGGTAATAAAAATATTCATCTCTCTCTCTTGTAAGGTAAATGGATCCCATGGAAGAACTGCACCTTTATACTTTATTACTTTATTTAGAGGAGATGTATATCTAACACAGGCACAGTTTAGACAGTTAGAGGCCAAGAGACCAAAGATCTCTTTCCCTATTGATTTGCTGATAATGTGTTCAGCAGGTTACTGCAAGATCTGAGACACAGATCACTGGGCACTCGATTTAAATGTAGATGTTCTTTTAAACACTTCAGGGCTGATCCCCATAGAATTCTGCCGCTATCCGTTCCTCTTTCGCTGCCACTACGTTACCTCCCTCTCAATAACAATCCCAATAACAAACAACTGCCCCAGAAAGCTGCCAGGTTACCTCCTGAAATGACTATTGCAGGATAATAGTTGCTGATTGCAGATTAAGAATGCTGTGCATACTCACTTGGGTCTAGGTGTGGTATTCACACTACTCACTTGGGTCCAGGTATGGTATTCACACTATTCACTTGGGTCTAGGTGTGGTATTCACGCTACTCACTTGGGTCCAGGTGTGGTATTCACACTACTCACTTGGGTCTAGGTGTGGTATTCACCCTACTGTTGTCCTCTAGCATGACATAAACTGATGAATTTGCATAAGTTGGATTTTTTAAGTTAGCAATCGGTGACAGACAGCCTCCTTTATCTGTTTTGCAGATTTCATTATAACTCATTTTGACGTTCACTTATGCACCAAAGCAAATAAATTAGGCTGCCTCTGTAAGCTATAAACTCAAGTTTAACAACAGACATTTTATTGCCTGACATGACATAACCTGTGGGGAGCATGATTTTTTAACAAAATATTTAGTGCTATTCTGGTAACTGTTAAGGTGGAGATGATTTTTTGGCGCTGAGTGAATTATTTCCCAATTTTGAGAAGATAAATTATGAGAACTACGGTGGAGATACCAGAGCACACCGGTGATCGAGACAGACGGACAGACAGACAGAAAGGCAGACGGATGGATACTTCATTAATCCCAAAGGCAACTGCAGACCACTTCCATAAATAACCGCCTGCCTGAATTTATCACTGTACCATTCCAGCCTAGCTACACCCCACACCTCATGTCAGTTCAATGTTTTCATGAAGTGGTCTAGAAGATAATTTAAAAAGACAGCACCAGTTAATTTCCGTGTCTATACCGTACGTATGCTGTCGTAGGTCAGTAGGCTGACACTCGACACGCGTGCCTAGCTACAGATTAAAAGCGAAACTGATCGTCCACGGCGTTTTTCAATAAAATATTTATGAGTGACTCTGGCTGGTTCACACATCGGTTCATATCGTGCCTGGTTACGATGTTTTTCAGCCCACATGGGATGCGACTGAAGCACTTCCCCAAATCTTTCCTGTCACATTAAAGAAGCGGCTATATCAGATGGGTCACCACCAGAGATGAGAGCATTGGTTCGGAGACCTTGATGAACTCTGATCGACAATGTGCGTGGCTGCCTGGCTGCTACCTGAAAAATTAATGACTGTGACGACATCGTGAGGTGCTTCTGTGTATTTTTACTAGCCAAGTCAGGTGTCAACTGCAAAGCTAAGAACTGATTCTGGTTACTGATTCTTTCACTATAGAAAGAATTATATTATGCATATTCAGAGATATATAAATTTTCTATGCCTGATCGCTCCCCAAGGCACATGTGCCCCCACCTATAAGAGTTTCATTACAAATAACTTAAAATAAATTTTGTGTGGCTGCCAGTGGAGTGGATGTATGATACATGCATGTATCACCTATTTATATACAGTGCTCTTAAAAGAGATTGAACTTAACTTCTGATTCAAGTTATTAATGGAAAAAAAATAGTGATAAACATTATTTAATCTTCCTATTTATGCCTAGGCAGTGTGCTGAATTTAAATATTCATACTGGAGTTAATCTCCCTACATTTAAAGAGTGAGAAGATGCACATTGAAGTGTTACACAAAGCGATGATGCTGTTTATGCTGTTAAATTGACATCTACATTCTTTTATTTAGCAGACGCGTTTATTCAGTGGGATGTATAATCAGGACAATAAGGTCAACCGTTCCCCGTAGCAGGCGGGGTTGAAGGCCTTGCTCAAGGGCCCTAAGGTGACATGAGTCTGCCCAGCACATATTTGCAGTTGGAGACCTTTTGATGGCGAGCCTCTTACCATTGGCACATCCTTTAAGGCGGGTCCCGCGCACTGGGGCCCTCTGCAGGTCCGCCTTCAGCCGGGTCTTGATGACGCCGGTCTCCTTCTGCATGGAGCTGAGGGCGTCACTCACAGAATTCACCACCTTCACCATGTTGATCTGGCTCTCGGAAAGCAGCTGCCAAAATAAACACGGGCACAGCTAAGGCGCATCCTTTCAGGGTTCCTTGCTGCTTTAATATTTAGCTGCTATTAGTGTAACTACATTCCATGGAGACAAACGTATTTGAATCTTAACACTGGGAATGGAACAGGAATGAATTTATCCAGAACTGTACATCACTGGAATTGCTTTATTTGAGAAACACATTCACAGGAATGGGTCCATTTAGGAAAGCAGGAATCATGTACTGTATTGTATTTTCACTGCAGTAGCCATGTACATTGCTCTGAATAAAAGATCCTGGCAAGTCTATAAATTGACAAAAATATAATTAGAAGTCTAAATGAAATTTTGCTTAAAAAAAAAAGCAACGCATTGTGAAACCGCATTCCAGCACGAGTCTCCTACATACTGTACACTCAGACCCAGGATTTAATGTTCTTATACCCATGCTCCACTTAGAGAGTTAACAGAATTCAAATACGTCTCCCTTCCCCTGTCCATCAAGCCGTGAAATCAATGCTTAGGTCAAGCTGGATATCAGCTCCTGTCAGCTATACATCGATACTGGCATCTCACTGACTGTGGCAGTGGGCAAGCAGACGAAAGTCAACTCACTGGACACACTGCGGAAGTATAAAGAACACCTGAATTAAGTGGCTGAGAGTTCAGTGCATGACAAAGTACCTCAGAAATGGAGATTTCACTATTCATCATTTTCTGCATGTCTCTTAATTAGAACAAAGTAATTATGTTCCGTTTCTTCATAAGCGTCTATTTTTCAGCTGTCAAACCATCTGTTTGTGAGGCTGTGTTCCGACTGGAAAATTATATCCTCCGAAGGACCCCCGAAAGGAATGCTGGCCAGTTTAGGAATTTTATGAACAATAAATAGCGATGACCGATAAAATTAAAGATCACAGTAATGTTATAATAATTTATATATCCATTCATCCATTTTCCATAACCAATTATACGGTGTCAGGGTGATTGGGGCCTGTTGCAGGAAGCGCAGGGTACATCAGCAAAACAAAGTAAAATGTGCAATTTAGTTGAACTGGACCAGAGGTCGTGGGAAGACAATGGGAAGAGAGAATGTGGAAGAAACCCAGAGATGGACCTCAAACATGTGAACTCCACGCAGATAGTGCCAGGAGTGGGAAGTCAACCCACTGCCCTGCAGGAGCAAGGCCACTCTGCCACACTTTTATACGTTTAAATAAGTTTATTACATAGATCCACATAATCAAAATGTCTGTGGACCCCAAAGTTTAGACTGATAAAGAAAACCGCATTGAAATGAACAGGTGTTAATTGTGGGGCTAAAGATACTATTTAAACCTCTATCAATTCATCATACACACATTCTCAGAATTAATTACATTTAAGCCATGGGACTTGGTTTCCGTCATTATCAAGCTGATCACATGCTGCTGAAACTCATTTAACACAGTGAAGCACACAGACATGACAATTTTGAACACCGTCTTATACGGATAACTTAAGCAGAAACACCACGGATTTAGTGTGAAGCACTGGATCCGCTAGAGAAAAGCCATCACTGTTGCAAGGAGTAGCGTCACGGCTGTGAGCTGGAAGAAAAACAAAAGTAATTCACTAGTAATGGAATTCCAGCTCTCTCCAGAAAATATTCATTTCCCTTGGCTATTAAATAAAGTAAATATATTAATGGGATTATCTTTATACTCTTGGATAAGTAATGCTTCGTTGGACATCCTTAGATAGCTTTAAATTATTTAATTTAGTGATTAATTGTCATTGTTGACACACCACAGCACACAACAACGAAATGTGTTCTCTGCATTTAACCCATATGTGACATCATGACATAGCAGGGGGCAGCTAATTCAGCGCCCAGGGAGCAGTGCTTGGGGGCAGTACCTTGCTCAGGGTACTTCGGGGGTGCCTTGATGGTTGGGGATTTGAACCAGCAATTTTTCAATTGCTAGTGCGCTTCCCTAACCATTAAGCCACCACTGCCCATTTATTTAATGATGTTAAATAAAACCTTAAGAGAAAATATGTTCATACCTTGACATGCATATTTCATTTTCAAGACAGATCAAACTAAAACGCAAATAAGAGTAATATGAGAATATGTGTTAATATGAAACTATGTGTTGATATGAAACTATGTGTTGATATGAAACTATGAATGGAGAATTATTACTGATTTTGTTCACCCTTCACCACTGATAAACAGTTAAAAGATGGATGGTATTGCTCAGGTGTACTATCAGGTGTACTACAGAAGCAGCAAATCACATCAGTCACAGCTTGTAGAACATCCAAAGTTGTCGGGAGTTTTTAGGAGTCAAAAGGTTTGGAAAAAATGGCAAAACTCCAAAACTTCTCAGGGCACCGGCATGTATTCTGTAGCAAAATGGAAGAATATAGCATAACTGGAAGTAGGCAAAGCCATTAGTAAGCTACTGCATGAGCACCATCATCGATCAGGAACAAAACTGTAAACTTGTTTGCATGTTATCGGAGTGAAATACTTGAGGAGAGCCTGTTAGACAAAATTAGCAACATAAGGTCTGTTTCACAGCTAAAGTACAAGTGACAGGCTAGGTGGGGGAGGTCTACATTGTGAGGGGATCACTGGAAATCACACATTGGGGTGAAGGTAACATGGTGGCTTCCATTATCATCAAGACGAGTTTAAACACAGAGATTGCAAGGAAAGTGAAGACAACATACTCAAGAAATGACATGTTTTTTAACACACTAAAAAGCCAGGGCTGCAACAAAAGGATTGATAACATATAAAAGCAGGGTGTGTTTGTGTTTGGCCTTAACAAATTCTGCTCAGGATAAGAGGGGGAGGAGAGCTGCTCGCAGACCAGCGCTCTGTGCCCGTCATCAGAAGGTCACTGGTTTGAATCAGGGGGACCGCAGACTGATGCTGCCTCTGGTTCCTTGAGCTGGGCCCTTGACCTTCAATTGCTCCGGGGGCGCTGGAAAAACAGCTGACCCTGTGCCTGGACCCCAAGTTTCACTCTCCCTTATATGTCTCAAAAGGAGAGCATGATGGGATATGTGCACAGGAGAGCATGATGGGATATGTGAAAAGAGCATGATGGGATATGTGCGTAGGAGAGGATGGTGGGATATGTGAAAAGAGCATGATGGGATATGTGAAAAGACGCATTTCAATGTGCCTGTTTTTGTGAAAATGGGGTATAAAGCATTTCAATTTCATTAGAGATACAAGTAGGTACTTCTGTGCCACCATTCTGATAGAAATAGTGTAAAGTTTAAGAAATTCCTCTTGATTTATGCTGATTTTACTTATTATTCATCAGAAAATCGTATAGTAAGATTGCAGATGGCACAAGTCAACAGCATACGGTCCAAGAACTGCAAGACTGACACTAAGACGTTTGTTAAGGGTTTAGAGTTTAGATCCCAAAAGATGGTACCTACCTTAATAACTGCTAATTCATAGCACTGGACTTTAATCTTTACCTGATCATTCTTCAGGCCTCACGCTGAGAAAGTTATACATAGTACACTACACAGTGCATGTACAATGCACATCTAACCATTTTCAGAATGGAAGACTGGAACAAAATCCATTTTAGTGACCTGGTTTAGACAAAGTAGTTGAATTTATAGTGCAGACCTTGTTAAATGCCTTATCTTTGCCAGGAACATTACTGGGTCATTCTTGTTGCCCAGGACAAACATGGTAGAATCCACAATTACTTCTGTGCAATAGAACAACATTTCATGCGTTTAAAAAAGGCAGAAAATTGCACCCAACATCTAATTGCTTAACATGGAGGTGTGGTCAATCAAGAAATATATGGAAAAGATGGAAGCTCTTTTTGCTTAGTGGAAATCTCTAAAACCAAATGATCAGAAATGTGTTCTTGAAACCTAAAATGACATTTTTTTACACACCATGTCCCATGCATCAACTGGCAGGTCACCACCTGAATCATGTTTTAGCTGCCAGCTGTGGACCTTTTGAATCTTGTTGAGAAAATCTTGCTTTCGAAAAAAAAAAATAAAACGTGAGACACGACAGATGGATTAGTGCAAATAAAATTCACTGTAATGATGGCAGAAAATTTAAATGTGCCAGCCTAACATTCCCAGGCAGGGGAAAAGAATGTTAAAAGGTTGAAATAAATTGTTAATGTCACAGAGCAATATGGATGAGTTGCCTTCTCCTGGACTGAGGAGATAGGGTACTACATGAGTGGGAGCTGGGATCGGAGTTCTGTGTGTCTATTTCCAGCCAGTAGTTATAAACAGCCCCTAAAACACACAAATGCATCATGATGTGAAATATACAACGGGATGCAGTAAACATCAGCTTTAATAACTTACCCGAATAAGTTTGGAATTTTTGGGCCACAGGATGAGGTTTATAAAATAAGTGCATTTGTATCTGAAGAGTGTCACGGCATCACCGTAAATAAGGCACAGCGAGCAACGCTCTAGCAAGGACAGGAAAATTTAAACCCTAAAGTAGTTCAAACCCATTTGTTTCTCCTTGCGTTTCTGCTCATTATGCTGCACCATTGGGCTGGTCTCTCGTTGTCCTGTCTTATCTCACCAAAAAGCAGTCAGAGGTTTCTCATGTCTAGTTTTGGCTTTTTGTGTTTGAGTTGCATTCGCTGGTTTTAAAGTTGGAGAGATCCAACATGTCTCTGCTTTAACATGAATACATGCTAATCTGTTCATCAAATCAGACAATCATAATTTATAATAAGTCATCTTCTGGTGGGAACACATTTCTATATTATATACACAGATCATGTTGCTCACATTGCACACCTTGCTAGCAGTAACAGAAGTTACTATTTTCTTGTTTCTTTATATATTCTGTAGTTTTCAATTAGAAATTGTCACATGTTCTATTAGAACTTACCACCCTTTGTAAACTGGCATGGTCCCATTGATTAATTATTCACATGCATTTGTCCAATGTGAACATTCCCAGGATACAAATTTTAAAAAAATCTCTACCCCATTTTCTAAAATGTCTTATCCACCTAGACAAGGTTATTAGGTACCCTAATAAAATTCCGGTGTTTTCCGAAGCTCCCTCGGTCACGTGGGGGGGGGGGGGCGGCCCCCGGCGCGGGGCGGGGGGGGGGCTGGGGGGGGGGGGGGGGGGGG
>JAODKC010000117.1:15066812-15080836 GCA_026777985.1 Mormyrops attenuatus | reverse complement strand
CTCGTGTGGATGATCCCAGGTGCCTCTCGTTTCAGCCCTCGTGTGGATGATCCCAGGTGCCTCTCGTTTCAGCCCTCCTGTGGATGATCCCGGGTGCCTCTCGTTACAGCCCTCGTGTGGATGATCCCGGGTGCCTCTCGTTACAGCCCTCGTGTGGATGATCCCGGGTGCCTCTCGTTTCAGCCCTCGTGTGGATGATCCCGGGTGCCTCTCGTTTCAGCCCTCCTGTGGATGATCCCGGGTGCCTCTCGTTTCAGCCCTCGTGTGGATGATCCCGGGTGCCTCTCCTTACAGCCCTCGTGTGGATGATCCCAGGTGCCTCTCGTTACAGCCCTCGTGTGTATGATCCCAGGTGCCTCTCGTTACAGCCCTCGTGTGGATGACCCCAGGTGCCTCTCGTCTGCTCCTCATCTGTGGTGTATGTAGTGCCTCCTCGTCCTGAGCTCCCCAGTCCGGTCATTGTATTGTTGTGTGTGTGATCCTGCTGCCTGCCTGAGCTACCCCGTTGGTTACCCTGTGCCCTGTCCCCCCCCCCCACTCTCCCAGCCTTGTTTTGACTCCTCGCGGTCTGGTTTCCTTGCCCTCTTGTGTAGCGTTTTGGTTGAATAAAACCCCTTCCATTTTCCCCAACGCCTGCCTCTGCCTCCGTCCTAGCGCATAACAATATGCATGTCGTATGTGTGGTGCTTTGTTGACCAAAATGTCACTGCGTAGCACATGACTGTACAATGTTCTGGAGTAAAAACATAGAATACTTTCAACTTTGCCTATTTTTAATTAACATGCTCCCTGCCCCCCATTAAGGAGTCGCAGGAGGAGAGAGGGGTGAAGTAGTGCTCTTTTTACAACGTAAACATTTGTTGGCTGAGAATGCTGCCTGTCATCACTGGCAGGCCAATCCAGCTTCTCCCCATGCCTTCTTCCCGTCCCCTCCAACCACAGCCAGCCGCACGGCAAGTGTGGATTCCAGTAAAACTCCTGTGACGCACAGGCTAGATAAACTGTTCAATATAAGTATGTGTTTGTGTGTCTATACATACAGCACATAGATTAATATATATGCATGTATTGATACACACACACACACACACACACAGGTGATTTATAAGGATGGGTTAATGTTTTTGATCCCATAATTCAATTAATTTTCTATTTGATGCATTTTATCAATTACGATTATTAACATGTAAGAATCTGTTCCCTTTAATAAATAAGCATAAATGGCACAAAGACACTATATCCTCAGAACTAAATATATGAATAAATAACAAAGACAAATGTGTCAGCTGCACGGTGCTGTAGACTGTAGACCCTAATCCTAACCCTAATTCCTCCATAATGACTAATTCTTCTTCATACTTCTGTTATTGTTCTTAGAAAAGCAGATGATAAATCTATGAAGCCAACTAAGACTTATGTAAGAGGCTAATAGTGTGTGCAGAGACATCGGTCTGACACCAGGGGGTTCCTTGTGTGAACCAGGTGTTCAAACACATTCATCTTGCTGGGTTTGACCAAAGTCTGACAGGGCTGGTTAATGTTGTCTTAATGGTCTTAGAGATAAGACCCATCCTGAGAGACACGATGCCGTCCTTTCGCATCGTGACTGTAAAGTGACGGGGACTGTTACTGCTGTTCATTCTCTTCAAAGAAACTGAAGACAGCTATGCACATGTACATTAACTGTCAGTCTGACAGGGCTGGTTAATGGTTCGAATGGTCTTAATGGTCTTAGAGATAAGACCCATCCTGAGAGACACGATGCCGTCCTTTCGCATCGTGACTGTAAAGTGACGGGGACTGTTACTGCTGTTCATTCTCTTCTTAGAAACTGAAGACAGCTATGCACATGGGGTGAGTTTCTCGTCGCTTGACACTACGTCGCTTGTTAGTTCTATCTTTTAACACAGAATTTACGAACGACGTAGCATTAAGAAGGCTTTGGGAAACTCACCCATGTACATTAACTATCAGTCTGACCCTTCAAAAATAAAGATGGGCGGGATGAATTAAGTGCAGCGAGGAACTGAATAGATGGTGATAAAACTGTGAACATGAGAGACGCCGTTCCAAAGTGAATCTTTGAGTTCCGGAGAGCTTTGTCCATATTCAGTCGATGTTTGCATAAACATACAAAGAATTAAACTGCATGATTTTTCACATCATCAGGAAGTTCAGAAGGCCGCTTCAGTGCCCGGTGGTTCTGTTTCAGTGCTGACCAATCGTTCAGTTTCCTCAATGAAATCATGTGAAAATCTAACTAAAAGGACAGAAAATTATGAATCGCAGATATATATTACAATAGGATGGCTGTTTCTTATTTTTTATTTATTGCTTTAACCCCCCCGGGGGGACATGACAGAGATTTAGGGTTTTGGAAAGTATATGTTTGAAGATGATTTTAACAAAACATAGAATGATAACATTCTAAGTGGTCTCACGTTATCGGTGCTGAGTCTGTGCTGAATAAAAGCACGTGTAACACTTTGGGAGTGGCTGAGAGACCTTTTTTGGATTACTAAATATGGCAGAAATAATATATATTTTAAATAACTGCAAATGAATATGCACTGAATAATATATGACAGAAGTCAAAACCAAAAATGTGAAAAATTGCAAGTAAAAGGTTACAACACTGGGAATGAATAGGTTAATGGAATAGAACCGTGTTTCTCTTCTTGCACATGCATTATGTGTTTGTGATGGCAACAAGCTTCCCCATCTCCTGTTCAAAGAAATAAGAAAACTGTCAATATACTTCAGTGATCGAGTGCCTGAATAAAATATTCCCTTCCTGTATCTGAAGTGGGGGAAAAAACATCACGAGTAACAGTGGAGCTGTGCTTGGTAAATACCACCCCCCCCATGTTATATTACGGCACTGTCCAATTAAGTGCTGCGATAAAAGGCAAATAGCTGCAGTCCTTCAGCAAAATAAAATTGCATTTTTTTTCCTTTAGGGCTCTTCAAAAGAGATGGAAACAGTTCTTGTCCCAGTCTGCACGATGCACACCACATCCACTCATGCAATCGGAGACTACAAGGCTACGTTTAAACCGTAATGCCACTTTCACTGCAATCTTGGTCTTTTCAAGGGACATCGTGCGATGACGCACGGTGCATTCCTGATTAAGACAGTATTGTGTATGCTATTCGAAAAGAACATCAAAACAAACAAACGTACAGCTGAGCCTGACTGGTTTCATTCCGATTAAGAATAATTTTCACAGAACAATAAACAATATACAAATCTCCTAAACATGAACATAGATTAATTAATATTCTAATTACATTAAATGAAATTAATATAATTTGAATTAAATCACAGCATGGCACTAGTGAGGAAAGGTAGTGTTAAAGGAAGGAAAGCTCACCATATGATTCAACTCATATGCATTTCACTACACCACAATATGTGGGGTTAGGCTATGAGGAGACATGCTTGAGGATGTTCAACTAATACATATTGAAGAGGTATTCAAAAGTTAAAAAAAGGTTCTTGTAATATATCACCCTGACCAATAATAACATTTTGTAAAGACACCATTTTTCATCCATTCAGTATATGTCTAAAAAATATTTTATTTGCTTCAAACCCTTACAAAACATGAAAACTACAAAGTTTCTATAAATTTTCCGAAAGATCTCTCAAATACATTTTGAGTTATCACATTAACAGGGTCACGTGTTGGAAACCGCTCTTTTCGTTGCCACCACTATGCGGCGCTGCATCAGTATTGGAGCAAATTCGAACACACAGACACACACACACACAGACACACACACACAGTTACTCGTCAAATTAATCATTTGATTACTCGATTGTTAATGTAAATGATAGCAAAAGCCATTCATTCAAGTATATAATATCATTAAAATTCATGATTTGCAAAAGTACAGCTTAGCATTGTATCTTTGACTCTTTTCTTGATTAATGATGTCTGCAAATGAGGCTGCAAAACCTTTGGAATGGTAAGAGTTAAACACTATTTCAGAAGGCTGAAGTTTGTGCACACTGACACCTGACCTGAGCTTACAATCTGTTTAAATGGCATTTGAGTTACAGTGAGTTACAGTGTCCGATCACTTCCTTGGACAGGTTCAAGCCGTGACATGAATACACTGGCATGGAAACAGGGATTGATTGAGTGCTTTAGAACAATGGAATAACGTGTAGAGAGATCAATTGTAGGTGATTCTGCATCCATGGTCTTTCAGGTTTACAGAGGGTCAAATGTGACATAATCATGCAGACCATCCATCATTGCGGGGCTGCCGTTGGACACCTGGAGAGATCAGACTCCAGCTGTGAGCTATTTCTAACCTTTGCCTACTTTTTGCCTACTATGCAGGGATATGTCCTGCATGGTATTTTTACTAAAATTAAATCAATTCTAGTACTTATTCTAAGCTCTAAATTCCATCCTCTTTTTAAGCAAACTATAACACTGGCAGGATTTAATTATCCTAGAACTAAAACTGTAAAATGAACAACATGCAAAAAGAGAAAAGAAAAAAAAGAAAAAATTCTTTTGTTTCACTTACTTCTAGTTGCCCTCAGCTTGTGCGGATCTTCATGCAGTGTCAGAGAGGGAAGGTTATATATCACAAGCAATAGGGTTCTACCTTAGAGTAGGTCTCTGTATATTGTGAATTAGACGCCAGTTGGAGAAGATTCCTACTGCTTTACAGCTTAAGACTATTAAGTATCAGCATTCTTAATGTTTAATCCCATTAGATGGGCACTAGATGATTTAATGGCTCAGACAATGCAATTTGTAAATGAGGATATTATGGACGAAATGGCTCATTGTTCTGTGCACAACAAACTGCAAAACTGCATTAAATAAATATACAAAAAAAATCATTGGTTGTTGACTCCTGATAAACACTTTGGTAATGTGTATAATTAATAATTTAATAGTATGCATAGCAAAATGATATTACATTAGACTGTATGGGTGTAAAGAACTGAATGCAAATCACCAGAAGCTAAAAAAAAAGTTATACAAATTGTATTTAGTAGTTAACACTATTGTTAGAATTATTTTTTCATAAGAGAAATGATAACATTGAATATTTAATAAAGAACAATGGTTGAAAAAAATAAGATTAATTAATGTATTAACATTTTAAAAATTGGAAAAAGCATAAAACAATGTGAAAGGCGAAGAGTTTATACTGTACATTCTGTGAAAGTTGTTCAGATAAAAGCCTTGTTCATTACAAGAACTTGATCTAATCATGTTTCTCAGCATCCATTGAAGCAAAACAAGCTACAGAATGTTTTTGTATCTTTAAAATTGTTTCCGCATTAATTCCTATAACTTTTCCTCAAACAAGTTACCATTTTAGGCTGATTTTAAATTAAATAAAATTAAATAATTATTATTTTACATTTTACTTTAGCATTTGTAAATGTTTGTTTTACAGCTTCTCTGCTTTTGTGCATAGCTATTCCTGCATGAAGATGGATACTTAGATATGACTTAGTGTAGGTGTAGTTAAACATGACTATGCCTCATCAGCAAATTAAGAGTTTTCCGACATAATGTAGCATTTCTTGCCATGGAAAAAAGACGGGAGACTTTTAATGCTACATTATGCTAAATTGCATGTTTTGTCAATTGTAAGTTGCTGTTACGATATGATTCATTCAGATAGATATTTTTTAAACACTTTTTCCCCCCCAAGAGATTTATTTTCAGTGTGATTCCTTGTCCTGCTTCATTTTAAACGCACAGGAGCTCATGAGTTTGAATGATGGAAAGGGCTATTGATTGGAGCTCTCTAAATGAGCAATTATATAATTATCATGTTCAAATGCCACACGAGCTGTGTTCTTTCAAAGTGAAGCCTGGCATTCTTGTCGCTGGCTATAATGAATATCGGTGTGTCAGTGTCCGAAGCCAAATTAGCCTGGTTGCATATTCTGAACATTTATCGTCTAAGAATGTGCCATCTCATAATTGCACTGCATAGAAAAAATTCATCAGCGGCTTGTCTGTCGCGATAGTTTGGGAGGATGTGACATCTTGCATTACAGTGCAGTTTTATCTCTTTAATCCATGCATCATGAAATTCAAA
This sequence comes from Mormyrops attenuatus, assembly GCA_026777985.1. Classification (NCBI taxonomy): domain Eukaryota; kingdom Metazoa; phylum Chordata; class Actinopteri; order Osteoglossiformes; family Mormyridae; genus Mormyrops; species Mormyrops attenuatus. The sequence goes on along the minus strand of JAODKC010000117.1, from coordinate 15,074,749 downwards.
GGAAACTTTGCAACATTAATAAGATTAAGTTCCTATTACTGGCTGATGGCATCAACAGAAATATATAAATGTAAAACTGCACCACAACAAAAATATATTTTTTCTGGTTTGCCATATTATCCTGTGCAAGTCTAGCAAAAACAATAAAAATTGGATCTCGGCGCTTTGACCTAGGTTGATCTGTCTCTCAAACTGGGTCAAAACTCTTTACACCTTTCCAAGGAGGTTTTACGCGTGGCCCGTGTGAACAAGGTTAAAGGAGAATTGAAGTCCTGGCAGGAATCCCTTTTTCTGAGATAAAAGATGAGAGATTTTTAATTATATAACCCATGAGAAAGTAACAGAAAAGGCAGCAACGCAAAAACTATACAGAAATCAAATCTCAGTGAGCTGTCAGGACTGCTGCTCTGTACCTATGGTAATCGAAATATTGTACAGGGAAGCATGAGTTGAAATTTCAGTTTAGTTTATTTAGCAGTTTATTCCTCTTATCTGACTGGAAAATCTAGTAATATGGCAGTAAGTGAAGCCCGGCGGCTATTAGTCAATTACTCCAACAAATACCTAGTTATCAGCATTACTCTAAGCCTCAGAGTGACAGATTCTGTTTTCTGCCAACCGGTTATGACATTGTCTGTTTGGCAATACTGTCAAGAATAGGTTTTAGTGGGCTGTTTTCATACACGCATTCACCGTCTAAACCACTGCCACAGTGTAGGGCCTGGAGCCTATTCCTCGCTGTGATGTACCCCAAACGTGACGCTAGCACATGACAGGACACATGAATGCATTCACTCAGTTCCAAGCCACCAATCAGCCCAACCGCAAAAGGAAACCGCAGCAAGAGGAAAGACAGACAGCATGAACCAGACAAAGTCCACACACACGCCACCAATAGTGAAATTCAGTGATATCTATATTTACATGTTGGCTGCTGTCGTATTACATTGCAAAATTATATTAAAACATATGTAATTACACCCCATACGGCCATCATTCTTCCATAACCAGTCATATCCTAATACAATATATAACATGCATTACATTACAGAGATTCATTGTTGCATTTAGTTGAGATTCATAATACATTTATTTCCACTAATAATGCAAAACCCACTTATTAACACTGAATTAAGTTTATATATTGTTAAATGTGTATTTTTATGTATCTAACAATGTAACCAACTACCTTAAAGCAGCTTTGACATGAACCACAGTGAAAACGGGACACAAGGCCTGCGTCCTTCTTCAGACTTCCCTGAAAGTCTACACTCAAATATTTTTTAAACTGTACATTTTAAAATTGTACATATATTTCTGATAACCACATATTAAGATTGGCCTAAATTAGTTGAATTCAATTTAACAGACCTTCATAAAAATAAGAACAAAGTATTTCACATACAGTTTAACTTGTCTCTTAATAGTTTTCCATGAGTAGCCGGCAGATGGTACATTTGCCTCAAAATCATTACAAGCAGTGAGAGTAAACAATAGCATCACCATAGTTTAACACAATGTGTATAAGTGAATACAGTACAATAATGATATGTTTACTCAGCAGAATGACAGCAAACTCATTTTGATATCAACAATATTGAGAACAGTTTTTGGTACCACTTTACAATCAGGCTCCCTAATTCCACTTGTAAGAGGTAGTAACTCATTAATAAAAAGAAAACTGTGTTATAAATGTCTATTAATAATTTACAAAGTGTTACAACCTAGTTAATAACCATGTGCCTCTATAATCAGTTCAGCTATTAGAAATCTGACACCTGACATTTATACCCTTACAGCCACACTGTTATAAAATTCATACCTCTTCAAGGTAGGTCTTCAAGGTAGGTCTTCAAGGTAGGTCTTCAAGGTTGAGTTGTAGTTTGGCTAGAGATGTATGAGATATCATTTATCATATTGATATCAGCTGATATTCATTAAAATCAAGATATCTTATGGTCTGATGTGTCAGGTTTGGTCGATACAGCTCGCCAATATTTAAACTTTTAGAACATTCAGTAGCACCAAAGCTATAAAGATAACTGCTAAAATAATGGAGATGATCGCTTCAAACAATCAGCCATTTTCCACAGGAATTTCGTTGCTCATGCACCATTATTAAATCTGGCCTGCAGATCGATCTCTTGATTCCACCGAACATAAAACAATGTGACATCATTTCGCTAGTCAGCCTTGGCAACCTTGACAAGTTTCACCAGGATCCCCTCTCGGCCAGCTAGTGATTCAGAGGTTATCGGCATTGGCGATATTAGACAAGTATATACCGGTTATTAGTACTGGTTAAAATTCCCATTGTCAGTGTACCACTAACGTTGGCTTTTGATAATTCCAGGCCCATCACACCTGTACATAAGAGACCTTCACTCACAGTAATTATGCAGCATCCATACGGTAGCAGCCATCCTTTTCACCCTGACTGGATCAGCACATAAGAGAAATATATGCTTTATGAAAATGTCATTGTTTTGTGGAAGCCGACTGATACTTTACCCTTTCCTTACCACATCTATATCACTGGCGACACAATTGTTCTTTTCAGAATCTAATGTTTCTTTCTGATCTTTTATTGATTCTTGATAAATTCAGAAAACTCAACCAATAACAAACCTCCTATTCCAAAGTGGAAGTGATCATGTGACATTTAGCAGTTAATATGTTTTGATGGATTTGCTCTGTGGGTTACATATCTCCTTTGAGATGAATAGCACGCACAGAACTGCAGTCCAGACGTTTTGACTTTCATCTTACCCCAATTTGTTCCACGCTACACACAGACATGCCTTATTCACCCTTCCGGCTACAGCCTCATAATATTTGTGGTCCTACAAAATGCTACAAAATTTTAGGTTATAGTAGTAGAGTGTTACAATTACATGTAATTTGTTTTCATTCTCTCAGTCTCCAGTTTGATCCTCCTTAACCAAACGATTAAATCTATTTTAACAGGTTTGCAGAACATTAGCAATCGACTATCCAAGCACCTTCTTCAAAAAGGACCACGGATCTCATAAAACAATATCAGTATTAAACAGTCCTAGAGTATTATTCTCAAATTTGTCCGTGATAGACATTAATACATGTTGTTATGTGATACATGAAATGTTAAATTAAACTGGTTTGTGTTCTCCTGGATCAATGCAGTAAAATATGATGCTTTCATTCCCTCTGTTCCTATGTGCTGCCTAAAGATCTGCATTCGGGTTTATAACCCCCCCCCCCCGAAAACCCTTGGCTGTATTTTCTTGATGTATCAGTATTGAGTTTTTAGAAACCTGTCAGTGTAGTCCACTGCCTTATTTCCATCCATCCATCCATCCATCCATTGACCAAACCGCTTATCCCAGTGGGTCGCAGGGAGTCCGGAGCCTATCCTGGAAACTATGGGCACGAGGCGGGGGCCTTCTTTCCAAACTCCCTAATGCTATATAGTTCTATAATATGTAATACAAATGTAATAATCTTTCCTGATGATTTTAATGCCCATTACAAGGACAGTTCCCCCTCCTCCTTGGAGTACTCTCAGCATACTTGCCTGTGTTTGGCCTTTATGCTTCCTGCTTTAACCCCATATGTACTGTAACTTATTTCACTCTGTAGTGTTTTTTCTTCAAAATGTATACACTTACCCAACATCCACATTCTCCTCCAACAATTTCTTTCTTTTACTTACTGCACGTTTCACTTTTCCTTGAACTGCACAATTTTCTGGGAGGTTACCGTTCAGAGGTGCTGGGTGAGACTTACTACAATGTATTTCACATCAATGTAAATTATGACTCATCAAGCTTTTCCATTCTTCTTTACAATATAAACAAACTTAAATGAACAAAGCTGTCTGAGAAAAAAATTGACTCCTTCAGTACTTTTTTCACTAAAACTGTTTCCTGTTGCAGCACAGTAATTTCCATTCCATGGGGTAAACATTCACTATATTGCCAAAAGTATTGGGACACCTGCCTTTACACACACATCAACTTTAATGGCATCCCATTCTTAATACATAGGCTTTAATATTGAGTTGGGCCACCCTTTGCAGCGATAACAGCTTCAACTCTTCTGGGAAGGCTGTCCATAAGGTTTAGGAGTGTGTTTAGGGGACTTTTTGACCATTCTTCCAGGAGAGCATTTGTGAGGTCAGGCACTGATGTTGGATGAGAAGGTTGAGAGTTGCCTCTGCGATCAGCTCTGAACTCCCACAACCCTGCATTGGACAAGCGGGTTTGGAAAATGCATGGATTTTTATATAAAACACCTCCTGCTCCAATTAAACTCAGTCTGCACTCGTTAAGCTCATTTACTCTGAATATCTGTGTGAGTATTTTCTGAACAGACTTCAAGTTTTCATCAATAACTGAAAGTGACAATAAATGTTCCAAAATGCATGCAGAGATGAGTTCATCCCCTCCTGCATATCAGACAGGTAGCCTGCCTGGCCACTCCACATCCCGTGACGGAGAACAATGTGTGATGAAGCTTCTGAGAAGATGCCAACAATATGTATTGTTCAAAAGCCTTAGGCACTCAAAAAATTAGTTTAAAGTTAAATGATCTTATGGTGTAAAACTATGATATTAAGTTAATAAATGTGAGCTATCTTAGCCATTTCAATACCTGTTTTTGACACACCAGTATTAGTAGAAGCCACGTATCTGTTGACTCGACTGCTAGCATACCATGTTTGGCTAATTAATATCTCATATAATTATTTGGTAACGCTTTACATCAACTGCACCTTCATAATGCCTTTATACTGCATTCATAAAACGTTCAGTACACCTTCATAATGTGTTCATTAAGTATTCATAAAACATTCATAAACATCATGTATGAATACCTTAACATCCTAACATCCCTTAACAGTTGTAATATACATTAATAACAAACATAATAATTGTACAATCATGTAATGTTTGTTATTAAAGTATGTTAAAGCTGTTAAGGGATGTTAGAATGTTAAGGTGTACTTGCATGCTGCTTATGAATGTTCTATGAGTGCATAATGAATGCATTATTAAGGTATTTATCTAATTCATTTGGTGAAATTTAAGAAATACATAGAATGGCTGTGGTTTGGGAACTGAGACGGTGTTCATCTACCCATCCAACAAGATATCATAACGGTTTTGAAGAGGAGAAATTCTTATTACTTTATTTTAATTCTTATTACTGTTTTATTTTATTACTCATCATTTGCATAAGTTCTAATGTTAATTAAATTGTGTTTTTTACTGAACAAATATACACTCACTACCCAGAAAAAAAAGCTTTAAATATTTTCTTTGTGGATGTTAACAAAAAAATGATTAAGTACTAATATATTATATTCTTGAGTTGGCTACACGAGTGTGATGAAGGTGGTATTGAATGCATTTCATTTCACCTTTCTGGCTTTGTATGTCGATTTATATAAGGATGTGTGCCAAGTAAATTATACACAGTCATAAACTGACCACTGAGAGCAGTTTGGGACATTAAAACTTTACGACAATGTCGTTAAAATTACTGAATGCATATTTCTTTCCAAACAATAAGAGGCCAAGGAGCCGGTGCTGTAAATGAGAAGGATCACAGCGGACATCTCTGCTACCCTCTCATCAAGACACATTCTCCATCTGCAGAGAGAGAGCTTTCCTGTTTTATAAATGTTCTCATTAAGCACCTGCAGATTTCTGGCATGGCAGCGAAACTCCTACAGCACCTTGTTAAAAAGCACGGCGACAGGCTTATATAACTCCTTTTAACAAGATTTCCATTAGCAGCGGTAGCATGATAGTGCTGTCGTTTCACATGTCCATGGGGCGGGTTCAAATCCCACCTCCTCTGTATGTGCGGTGTCTGCAGGCACTGTGCTGTGTGGGTCTCCTTCAGGTTCTCCTGGGACCTCACACAGTCCAGAAGTGTGTAGTGAGGTGAATTACCATCTCTAAATTACCCATAGTGTGTGTATGTGCCCTGCAATTGACTGGCATCCCATACCCATTGCTGCCCAAGATCGGCTACAGACCCCCCGTGACTAAGACTGATCGATTTCCACTAGCTTAACAACTGGGCTCCAGCATTTGTATTGTTTGTTCTGCTTTTTTCATATGCAGATGATATTTAGCCATGCATTTTAAATTCTGTGTTCTTCATATTCATTCACATGCTTTAGTGTGCTGGAAAATGTAGCCATTTCATGCTGTTTCCTGTTTCATGCCATTATACTGTACTTAAATGCAAATTTAGATAAAGGCTTGCAATTGTAAAAACTAGTCAAACATGTAGGACACTAGGAAGAGCAATGCTAATAACAATGAATTTAAACCTAAGATTTAATTTAGCATTCAAAATGATTAATCCGGAGGAGTGATTTATGTGTTCAAGATCTATGCTGAGGTGTAACAGTAAGCGTGCAAAGGTAACAGGAAGCGTGCGAAGGTAACAGTAAACGTGTGACGGTAACAGGAGGCATGCGAAGGTAACAGTAAGCGTGCAAAGGTAACAGGAAGCGTGCGAAGGTAACAGTAAGCGTGCGAAGGTAACAGGAAGCGTGCAAAGGTAACAGTAAGCGTGCGAAGGTAACAGGAAGCGTGCGAAGGTAACAAGAAGCGTGTGACAGTAACAGTAAGCGTGCGAAGGTAACAGGAAGCGTGTGAAGGTAACAGTAAACGTGTGACAGTAACAGGAAGCATGCGAAGGTAACAGTAAGCGTGTGAAGGTAACAGGAAGCGTGCAAAGGTAACAGGAAGCATGCGAAGGTAACAGGAAGCGTGCGAAGGTAACAGGAAGCGTGCAAAGGTAACTGGAAGCGTGCAAAGGTAACAGGAAGCGTGTGAAGGTAACAGTAAACGTGTGACGGTAACGGGAAGCATGCGAAGGTAACAGTAAGCGTGTGAAGGTAACAGGAAGCGTGCGAAGGTAACAGGAAGCGTGCAAAGGTAACAGTAAGTGTGTGAAGGTAACAGGAAGTGTGCGAAGGTAACAGGAAGCGTGCAAAGGTAACAGGAAGCGTGCAAAGGTAACAGGAAGCGTGCAAAGGTAACAGGAAGCATGCAAAGGTAACAGTAAGTGTGTGAAGGTAACAGGAAGCGTGTGAAGGTAACAGGAAGCGTGCAAAGGTAACAGGAAGCGTGCTTAATGCTTTTCCTGCTTGGAATCAAAGGCTGATGATGCCTTTTTCACTTTCAATACACAATATGCTACTGGCAAACAGAAGAAAAAGCAGTACAGCCTGTGGATGGAGCAAAAACTGGGAACAACTGCTGACAAGACCAATCACTTACAAGTGACTTCACATGTTACAAAGCATTAAAAAAGGCAGCTGTATGTCATTTATGATCACATGTATTATTCTCTTCCTTCCTTTCTAAGTATACTGGAATTCAAAGGAATAGGCAACAACACAACAAAACCAGTTTAGATAAGACTAAATGCAGATCCGTATATATATTTCGTTTTTTTTTTTTTTATCTCCGCCGGCAGTATTTACTGAACATCTAACCATTTCCTGTTCCACCAAGAGGGGTTCAGCTTAGGAAACTGACCAGTTCTCCTGACACACAATTACCTCGGTGTCACACGAGGCACAGTGACCGATAAGGAGGCTGAGGCCGTCATCTTTCCACGCGCCATTTATATTCGGGCTCATTCCTACGCAGGGTAACAAAGGACAAAGCACAGCGACGCAAGCTCAGGCAGCGCTGATGTATGGGGATAGTGGTGCACTTATACTGCGCAGTAATCGAGTCCGGCTGCCTGAGAGGGGCATTTGTCTGAGGAGATGCATCAGTGAGTATGTTTCATTCTCCACATCCGTAACATGTCGTTATTTGTGGGCAAGGTTATTGTCTGCTGGCCAAAGCTGTGCGGGGGGGGGGGGGGGGGGGGGGGGGGGGGGGGGGGGGGGGGGGGGGGGGGGGGGGGGGGGGGGGGGGGGG
>JAODKC010000117.1:15048020-15066712 GCA_026777985.1 Mormyrops attenuatus | reverse complement strand
TGATATTCCGATCTGTCTTTTTTTTTGGGAAAGGTTATTGTCTGGTGGCCAATTCTGTGATTCCCCCCCCAACCAGTTAATTTTAAAAGTGAGGAAGCAATTACAACACAGTTTGGAAATAAAACACAGCACCTTTCAATGGAGTCTTATTAATATCTGCAATAACCTACAGTATGACAGCTATTGTAAACTCCCAGTTTTCTAATTCATTTTGCATCACAGTAAACAGTATCTCTTAGGTTAGGGTTAGGCTGATTCCATGTGGCCTTAAACAATTCTGAACATAACTGAATTGTTCTGGGTTGAGAGCCAGATATGATCTGGCAGATATGCTCTCATGGGGCCCAAAGGCACTAGCGGCTCCCCTGGGTCTCTGTCTTATACATGAACCCGCTTATGTTAAATTTACTGTGTCTGCTTCTTCCATGAAGTTACGAGATGTTCACATACTCCCATCTTACCATGCATAGCATACATCGTTCAGCCATAACATTAAAATCACCTGCCTAATATTGTGTAGGTCCCCCTCATGCCACCAAAACAGCTCCGCCCCGTTAAGATACAAACTCCACAAAACCTCTGAAGGTGTCCTGTGGTATCTAGCACCAAGACATCCTGTACATTGTGAGGTGGAGCCTCCATGGATCAGACTTTTTGTTCAGCACATCTTACAGAAGCTCGATCAGATTGAGATCTGGGGAATCTGGAGGTCAAGTCAAAACCTTGAACTCTTTTTCATGTTCCTCAAACCATTACTGAACAATTTCTGCAGTGTGGAAGGGTGCATTATCCTGCTGAAGAGGCCACTGCCATCGGGGAATGCCATTACCAGCGGGGGTGTACTTGGTCTCCAAAAATGTTTAAGTAGATGGCACGTGTCAAAGTAACATCTGTATGGAGGCCAGGAAGCAAGGTTTCCCAGCAGAACATTTCCCAGAGCATCACACTGCCTCCGCCAGCTTGCCTTCTTCCCATAATGCATCCTGGTGCCATCTCTACCCCAAGTAACTGAGGCACTCAAACCCAGCCTTCCACCTAATGTAATATAACATGTGAATCACCAGGCCACCTTCCGTTGCTCCATGGTCCAGTTCTGACGCTCACATGCCCATTGAAGGAGCTTTCTGTGGTGGACAAGAGTCAGCATGGGAACTCTGACCGGTCTGTGGCTACACAGCCCCATACGCAGCAAGCTGTGAGGCACTGTGTGCTCTGACGTCTTTCTGTCACAGCCAGTATGAACTTTTTCAGCAATTAATGCTCTGTAGCTACTGTCAGACCAGACTAGACAGGCTGGCCTTCGCTCCTCACAAGCACTGATGAGCCTTTGATGCCCATGACCCTATCACCAGTTCACCGGTTGGGCTTCCTTGGACCACTTTTGGTAGGTTCTGATCACTGCTTGCCGGGAACGCCCCACAAGACCTGCCGTTTAGGAGATGCTCTGACCCAGTCGTCTAGCCATCACAATTTGGCCCTTGTCAAAATCGCTCAGATCCTTACACTTGCCCATTTTTCCAGTTTCCATCACGTCAGCTTCAAGCACTGACTGTTCACTTGCCTAATATGTAATGGCACTCTTGACAGGTGCCATTGTAACAAGATAATAAATGTTATTCACGTCACCTGTCAGTGATTTTAATGTTATGGCAGATCCACGTATAACTATTCACCTATGAGTATAATGTATCTCTTCCCACTGCCTAGCCTGCCTGTTGGGATGTCAGTTCCTCAAAGCACCATGCAGTCTTTTGCTATCATCTATTCACGTGAAGTCAGAGAATAAGCACAAGGTTATTCGTCCACGTTTAACGCAGGAATGTGATTCCACACTCCTTTGCTGCTACAACAATCACTTCTTGGTCATTTATTTAAGCGCAAGTCTTTTATCGTGGCCTATCCTGCTAGAAAAGTATCATATCATGAGACTAACTGTCACACAGCAAATCAGAACCACAAACAAATACGAAGGGGGGGGGGAATCATGTCAGATGCAAATGTTTCTAAGCAGCAGTCTCCTTGAAAATGTCTGTTAAATAGAGCAAACTTTGCCTTTCAGTGGATTCACAACATGATGTCACCTTGCTCCAACAAACATGCTTCCCTAAAGAGCAATCCTTACTGGGGAGCGAAGTTAAAAGCGTGTCATTAGGGGACTTCCATTAATGCATACTCTGGTGCAGATTATTTGATATTACTTGCTATTTTTAATGGAATGCTCATGCAAATTAGGTTGCTGATAAATTGTGTGTGCATTTGTTTTTCCATGAATTTATTTGTGTGAAGTTACTAATTGTTTTCCACACAGGATCCTACAACTCAGAATAAAGCCCCTTAATGGCATTAATAAAAGTCATCAAGTTAAAATGTACAGAGTAATTAACTATGAAACACCTGGATGAATGCACTTAAAAAAGAGATTATTATCCTATTTTCTAACAATAACTAATCAAAATATGGAAGAAATGCAAATTCAGCTTAATATGGCTTTTAAAAGAGAATGTCAATGGACAGAGGATCACTTGTTTACTCTGCCATCAGTCTCAACAGACACATTTAAATGGATGATCAACACAGACGACATGCCTGCTTGTGTATTAATTATTTCATGTAAAGGAAGAATGCAGTATGGCATGGTTTTGACTGAGATGGAGTAGCAGATAAATTTGTCAAATTTTTGTTAATTTCTACCGGCTCTGTGAGTTAATCACAGGTGATTTTGTAATGTTCCTGAGTTACCATACTAAAATTAAACTTAAATTAAACATAATGCCAAGATTGGGTTACTGTTCCAAAAAATGAAAAAAAAAAACTGCAAACAGAACTAAATAAACCATGTGTTTCTGTAATTGGTTATGTTAATATGAATTTTTTGCTTTAATTGGTTTCATTTTATGAGCAGCAGCTGGCCGCAAACAAGTGCAATTATGTCATTAATAAACAAACTGTGCAGAATTAGCTGTCTGTGCTGAGCAAGCCGACAGAATGATAAATCAGCCTGTGAGAGAGACGCCAGGGATCCGTCCCCAGCTGCGCACAGGAGATGACTGCTGACTGAGCGCCTGTACAGCTGCAGGGAGGAACAGAACGAACACGGCTCTCCTCCGCAACTCCATGTTTGTCCATGAAACATACAGCCCACGGAGTCCAAAAGACGCTGGCGGCTGACAGTGAACACATTGGATGAATTAGTTATTGATAAATTTGAGAAATTTTGATTTGTGATAAACTGACATTGGAATACTGAAACATAGTATGAATACTGAAATATAGTATGAATACTGAAATATAGTATGAATCAGTTTGTATCAGTATCCTCTGTTGGAATAACATTTTATACATTGAAACAGTAAAGGAAGACAAGTCACCTTATGTATGAACATTTTGTCTTCTTCCAAGTATCTATGAAATATTACTGACGTGAGAAGCGCAGTGAATGTGATGGAGATTGAAGTAGGACTGAGCAAAATCAGAAATTTAGAAACAAGGGGATACTGGAAGAGAAGCTGGCACCTCACTTCCTACACACCAATTAAAGCGAGCTTGTCAAATTTAATTAAAATAAAATAATATCTTCTAAAGAATAGAAAACACAGAGTCTCTTTTGTATCATTTGAAATGTATTTTTGTTATCATGTAACAAGAAAAGAGCAGTTTTATAATGTATGTTTGCATTTTACTAGTTACAGTGTTGTAAGATCAATGTGTTGTATTGCTTGGGCAAAGAAACGAACCAGTCTGTATATTTCTTGTTCTCTTGTTGTCGTACAAAACCAAAGACACCTGAGGGCTGACGATAGTGAGTGCAGCCGCAGACTAATTACAAGCTAAATTCCATAGATCAAAGTGTAGCGTCGATAAATCCCTCTCACCCCTGGTTATTTTCGATCTCGGAACTCTGCTTAAGATACATCACCCATACAAATGGTACTATCCATACTAAAACGCTCCAGCGAGGTCATGTGCCAAGAAGGAATAAAGCTGACGTGGAGCAGAGAGGCAGGCGCTTGAAGGGTATTTACATGTAAGCTGCATTTTGGCTAACTCCAGTTCAGGAACTGCTGAGAGCTGACCGTGAGCTAGGCTGAATCACTGACTGACATAAACGCTGCATGAGATGGCTGACAATAAGAGCCGTCATAACCTTGAGCGCCCGGCAGTGGATTGGCTTCAATCGGCATCGCTATGCAAATGCCGCAATACGCAGCGACTGCTCTCATTCCCACACTACAGCAACGGCGCTGCGCCGTGGGCCTTGGAGAGTGCGCAGAGCCATTACTTATGCAAAGTTCACCAGGATGCAGGCTGCTAGTCTGAATACAACCAGCACACACATTCTACAGTTTGAGAACCAACTCAAGATGCATTTAAGAACACAAAGCAGACCACAAAGAGAAGGAATATTTCAAGTTAAAGGAAAAAAACATGCCACACACCCCTAAGGTGAAAATACTGGCATGTGGCTGTTTATAGAGATGTGACTAATGGCTCTCACAGTACCAGACAGCAAAGCTTTTGCATTTCACCTATAGAGACATCATTTTGTTAGAGTGTCTAAACATGGGACAAAGAGTGCCGCAGAAAGAGGACTTCAAAGAGAACAAGACATTGTCTGAAAATGAAGCTGCGCCAGACACAAACACAATACTGTACATACAAACACCATATTCAGAGTAAAGAGATATATAAAACTGGAAACCGGTATTCATCGTCAACCTAAACCCAAACCATCCATCCATCCATCCATTTTATAACTGCTCATCTATCATTCTATCTGAAGCACAGATAAGTTTTGTGAACTTCTGTTTTCATTATGTAATAGACTGAAGCCTGTCCACCAAACATCAGCCATGAGCAGTGCCTAAGAGGTGTTCCTCAGTGGATTATGGATCTCGGCCTGTCTCTGCAAGGTTGTCAGTCCAAACCCTTTGACCAGCAGAGTTCACATCATATCATACGGCCAGCCAGCTCTGCTCTCTGACCCCTAGCTGCCCTGACTGACATACGGCTTCAGACAAATAAAATGTCCGCTAAACAAATACAATGTATACATGTGATTGGATGGGATATTACAGTTAATGTATATATATGATTGGATGGGATATTACAGTTAATGTATACATGTGATTGGATGGGATATTACAGTTAATGTATACATGTGATTGGACGGGATATTATAGTTCATGTATACATGTGATTGGATGGGATATTACAGTTAATGTATACATGTGATTGGACGGGATATTATAGCTCATGTATACATGTGATTGGATGGGATATTACAGTTAATGTATACATGTAATTGGATGGGATATTACAGTTAATGTATACATGTGACTGGACGGGATATTACAGTTAATGTATACATGTGATTGGATGGGATATTACAGTTAATGTATACATGTGACTGGACGGGATATTACAGTTAATGTATACATGTGATTGGATGGGATATTACAGTTAATGTATACATGTAATTGACGGGATATTACAGTTAATGTGTACATGTGATTGGACGGGATATTACAGTTAATGTATACATGTGACTGGACGGGATATTACAGTTAATGTATACACGTGATTGGATGAGATATTATAGTTAATGTATACATGTGACTGGATGAGATATTATAGTTAATGTATACATGTGATTGGACGGGATATTACACTTCATCTCGCACCACAGAGGCAGCCTAAAGGTACTAAGTTACATGAAGTCCATTTCTATGGGAATAAACTACAGTACAGGCAACACTGGGAATAAATCATTTTCACGTAAAGGAAACAATTTTTCATATGAATACGTATGTCCCGTTTTCCTTAGGGCCACCTATTAAGATCATGGCAGGAAGGGCTTCTCAAGGTAGTAGCGGATACCCTGGACATTCCTGCTATAGCGAGCAACACATTTAAAAATGCAATTGTATATGCCCACTGAACGATTAATCCAATGTGCTGATGTTCCATCCATACATGACGTTCCGCTGGGTGAAGACATAAAGGTTACGGAAGAAACATCAACAACAAAGGATCCAGCAGTCAAGAAATACATTGTAGATCGGCAGGGCCAAGAGAAATATCTTCTAGAGTCCCCAGTATCTCTATAAACTAAGAATCAAGTTAACGATAATCAGCTGCATATTTAAAACCAGCTTTGTTTGTGTCTACGGTCAATGCTACTAATCAAACCGATGTGACAATTCATCTTTGAACTTTTGTTAATACAGTAAAAAAGAACATTAGTATAACAGGTGTTCAAGGTGTGCATTTTATTTTGTGGTCACAGCACAAAGTGATAATAATGCTCTTGCTGTGGTAGTAAAGACAAGATGTATCAGCCTGAATTTTGGTAATAATAATAATAATAATTATTGATCCCCATGGGGGAATTCTCTTTTTACGCCTCCCTCAACTTGCTCTTTGCAGAGTAAGTTGTCCGCGAAGGGCTGCCACCTGTAGCGGCGCCCAGGGAGCTGGGGGTTAAGGGCCTTGCTCAAGGACCCGCAGACGTGCTGAGGCTGGGTTTGAAGCGGCGACCTTCGGATTACAGGCACAGCCCACTGAGCCACACTAATAGTTAGTATTTAATTATGTCTGGGATAACGTAACCATATCTAATGACCTAAACAGATAGAGAGAGTTTCATCAATGCAATAATAAAATTTTCCTTATCTGCATTCATTAGTTATTAGCATGCATAGTTATGCATAAATTTGCATGTATGTTCAAGTACATTTCCATATTTAGCTAATGTGTTTTTGTATGTATTGCATGTTTGACTAATAGGGAAAAAGGCAGAGTGACAGCGGAACTGAATGCTCTAATCTTGAATTCCGACTGCCAAAAGAATAGGTGAGCCCTCTAGTGATGGACAGGGGTAAAGCTCCTGAGAGATTAATCATGCCTTGACTGAGTCACTCTATGGCTGTTTTGAGCTGCAGGACGCCACTCCCAAACACTTACACAGACGCTCAAAGGGCTCCAGGAGACATTCCAAATTTCTTTAAAAAGTACAAATCATGGAGGAACATTAGTCTGCAGCTTTTCTGTTCGTCTGTCTGATCTTGGGTAAAATCTCAGCGCAACATTTCATTGGGCCTTCAGGAATTTGCATGCCAGTGGGACTTAAACAGCTAAGCATTGTGGGACATGGAGGGTGCTGTGATGGGGCATGTTTGCATCCTATTGAGCTCTGGTGCAGTGGCACTCACGCCGGATGCTAATGATAGGAAGGATTCTGTTTAGTCTCTACAAACATATGACAGGAGATATGACAAATCCCAGCTGGCCATCTGGACTATAACAAGATATAATCACCTTTACTTTGACTGCCTGCTCTGTGCTGAAGTCATTTTAGTGCACTGCTAGAAAATTTCAGCAAGAACGGAAGCAAAGTAGATAAAAAGTCATGTCCATCATGTGTGTGTGTGAGTGTGTGTGTGTGCGTGTGTGTGTGTGTGTGTGTGCGTGCGTGTGCATGTGTGTGTGTGTCTGTGTGTGTGTCTGTGTGTGTCTGTGTGTGTGTGTGTGCGTGCGTGTGTGTGTGTGTCTGTGTGTGTGTGTGTGTGTGTGTGTGCGTGTGTGTGTACTATAGCTGTTTTGGAGAAAGCAGGGGCTTTTTATAACGCTTTCTTCATCTGAGGATTTGTCTAATGTCAATACTTGGTTTGCTTCGTATTTAACCTTCATGTCACGTAATACACACAAAATATACAGTATTTAAAAGACAAAATGAATCACTTCTGTGTGAGTGAGTGAGCAGTGCTTCTCCAGCGGACTTATTTCTCAGAGGCATAGTGAATGCTTGGGTCACTCTCACAAACATATTACTTTATTCACATCATTGTTGCCCTCATTTGCATAAATATGGTTGAAACAGCATTCAAACTGATACACCAGAAGACTTTAGAATAATCTGACATGGCACAAATTAGGTATTTATAATTCAGACTCTCAAGAAAAGGTTTTGAACCTGTGCATAATATGTTTCTTGCAATCTCAGCAGATGAATTTTGGATGCTTTCAGAGCAATCCACAGTCTTCCCTGTTCTGTCAGGGAATATTTTATCGATTAGACTAAAAGGCGATGTAATCCTGGAAGGTCCCTCTGAATATCTTGTCATTGAAAAAAAAAAACTCCTAAAATGTAGTCATGTGCTACGTATTTTTTTCTAATATCTCCTTGAAGATGCCGATCAGTGAGACTGAAACTCATACCATCTGTTTAAAGGCATCAGATCAGTTTGTGGAGGAGCGTCGTTCTGCAGTGCTGTCACTGAAGGACAGGTATGGGTGCCGATCTCTGGTGTCCAAAAACACCAGGAATCAGACATACTAATGAACTGGGAGCGCAAGCAGGAATGCCAACACACTGGAATTTAATGATACAAATCCAAGACAGAAAACGTATCCGATTATACCAAGAGGAGAAGACAGTGTGCAGTGAATTCTCTTAAATGCAGACAGAAGCGTACTAGCACTGCCGTCTTACAATTATATCAATAAACAACTACAAAATTGTCTAATTAACCTTTTAATCATTGTATAGTTCATTTATTCTACAGGATTCACGAGCCATTGAAATTGTGTAGGTGATTTCAGGGTAACGGATTGAAACAAAGAAGGTAGCAATAAAATATACTGCTTTATAAGAAGCATCATAACTAAGGGCAACGGACAGGCCGAGAAAGCCGTGATTGTCTCACGCCCACCAGGTCCATGGAAACAAGTCATGTAACATCCAAAGAAATATTGTAGCTCACCTTGCTATCAAATCTCCATCTCTGAATTGCACTTAATTGAATAGCATAAACCACACAGTGTTTTTCATACAAAGGAAAGGCAGATGTGTGAGGTGATGCGTTTTTCTGCTTTGATTGTGTGTCTGTGTAAAAAAGTGAAGCTGGAAAACAGTTTGCTGAAGGGCAAATATAAAGTGAATCAGCAACACAACAGACGATCTGTTGCTGAATAATTCTCAGTCAGTATTACTATTTCATTTGATATGGTTTTATCATTTGATAAATAAGCTGTATTGTGTGTGTGTGTTAATGTATCTATACCTGCGCTTGCTTTACCCTCTGACCTAAACAAATAAACGCATCCAGTGTCCGGGCGCCTCACAATCCTCGCATACACACACACACACACACACACGCATAGAAGTAAAATACACGCCGTATATAGTTCACATGCAACTTAACAGTATTTTCACAAAGTAACATTTACCCGGACCTAAGAACACATGCATATATCACCTCCGACAAAGCAAGTTTACCAAAAGCCTCTGCGCCACCTTGATATTACCAATAAAATGTGTTTACAGTCTCCGAGGACTTATATAGACCGCAGAATAAACTAGCGACGGCAGCTGGTGAGCAGAAAGCCACACTCGAGCTGTTAGTGATCTTACCGTCTGCTGTAGGCTTACCTGGCTTTTATTCCGCTGTCCATCTTCGAGTTCAGAAACACTGTTCATCATTCCCCATCGGTCATTTACCATTCTCCAGAAGCATCTGCCCGATGTGAACAGTGAGCCGTGGCCGAAGGAGGAAGCCTTTCTTCTCTCTCGTTTGCTTGTTCTTTTTAACTTCCCCTCCTTGATAATCCCTTATTTCTCTTTATCAGGCTAAATACCTCACAGGCAGAAATGATTCGCCCGCATAACTGTGCGATGTGGCAGGTCGGCGGACGCGCAGCACAGCCAGCAGACGCACTTATGCCACTTCGCTTCAGTTTTCTGTCATTATTTGCCGTCGTTTGCTTCCCGCGGAGGACATAACTTCATTTAAAGGGCATTTTCTATTCACGCATCTGTGCTGTGTATGCAAGGCTGAGAATGATAACCAACATAAAAAACTGTTAAAAGACGCTAAATTCAGTGTAGCACATGCGATTCTAAAAGATAATGCCAGCGATCTGGTTCATCTGAAATAAAAAAAGAGATAAAAGCATGAAAAAACCTTAAGGTTGGCAAGGAAAACGTGCACGGTACCTGTATTACAGAAGGTAAAAAAAAAAACTGTTAAAAACCTAACTAAATGGACGAAGCTCGTTTCAGTATAGCGTCCTTCTTCTCTAGGTACGGACTGAAATGATCCAGTAACGTGGCGAAGGGAAAGACGCCGCGGATGCTGTCCTACTTTGCGAGGGGCATCTGCAATACGCGCTTCTCTTTCACGCCTATGTCTTTTGCATGAGCAGTGCGGTAGCAGATTAGCAGGCTCCAGCCGCGTCCCAAACTTCGTCTACTGTCTGCCAAGCTGTCAATCTTTGTCCCAGAGCGATTCCGCTTCTCTTTTTTCATCGCGTTTTCTCGTTTCCAGTCATTGCGGCCGGAGCCAGGAAACGCATGCGGATCCGAGCCAGGCTGCCTCTGATTGCTTGGGATACCAATTTTGTTCTAGAGCACGAGCTCCCCCAAATCCCTCATCTTCCACCGCTAAATGAATTTTGCTGGGGTTCAGAAGATAATAATTACAGTTTAAGATCTAGGAGAACTGTACTGATTACCTATTCTACACGTGGAGCATGACGGATTTTGAACTTTAAGGCACTGTTATTGCATTTCCTTACGTATTTTGGGAAATACAAAGGGGTTTCCCAAAATCAAAATACACACACACACACACACACACATATATATATATATTCAGACCAAAATTATGTCACCATAAGTTCACCACTCATCATGGCCACAGAGCCATGAACACAATGAATCCCCAAAGCCTTTTAACTCTGGCAAATGCACCACGACATCATTGTTTGGTGTCACACTAATCTGTTTCATATGTCTTGGTCCAGCTGGGACACCTGTGACAGATTATAAGACAGTTAGAACTTGAAGAGGACACTCTCATCCCAAAGCCCTGCCACAAACACGCACTGACTCACACAGACACATGTGGAGAAGGAGTCAGCCAAGTCAAGTGGGGCTTTACATACCAACCATGCTCAGTATGAAGCATATAGTGGCACAGAATCATGTGCTATGTATGCAAAAAGTGCAGTGATAGACAGGACATGCTTTCAGAAAAAAAGGAAAAACAAATATTAAAAACATTAGCAGTATGCATGTATGACAAACAGACATACAGAAAGTCAGACAGACAGATAGATAGATGAAGATTATTAAGAAACCTTAATAGAAATACATAAAACTTGTACGTGTAAAAAAAGTGTATAAGACTGTAATATTTCAATGGAATGGAAAGTCTTTATGCTTCCTGCAGTAGGATCCTGGGTTTCCATGGATGGATGGAAGGATAGAAAATACGCTATTAATCCCCCATTTCTTGCATGCTTTTTTATTATAATTCACAAGATTTATGAACAGTATTTCCAACCAGTATGCCACTTTATTTTCACAGCGTGTCCAACAACCCATAAAAAGTACGATGGTACTGCAGAAATCATTTTTGTTTCAGAAAGTTTGAATCAGACCCCATGCATTCAACTTTTATTCCTACTGTAGGTTCATATGTTGGCCAGATGTGTATTCTGCCTCAGTGGTATAATTGGTGTAAACGGTTAACCACAAAGAGGAGTGGTTGCTATGATGGGTAGCCAGAGAGCCAGGATTCCTGGTCTGGAGGTTATGTACAAGAATGTAGAGCTTACAGAAATGTTTCAAATGACAAGTGTGTGGCAATTCTGTAGGCCAGCAGGTATGCTTAAAGTCTGATTTTACAGAATAATGTGCTAAATAAATATATTAATAAAGTGCAGTGATAGAGAGAGGTCTGTTGTCATGTTAGAAGAATGAGGACAGTAAAATTCAACACAATGAATAAACTTTGGGTCAAGGCATTTGCAGCAACGCTGGTGAGAGGCAAACAGATATTGTCTAGATGTGAGAGGATACAGGCTTAAGTGAAATGTATACAGTCACAGCCAAAGGTCACCACAAAAGCAAGTAACAAAGTAACAAGATCTTGCTATTAAAAGTAAACAAACATAATGACATCTCTGTACAGTTCTTCTGATGGCAAGATTTTGAATATTAACATGTTTATATAATAAAGTGTTAAAAAGATCTTAAAACAAAAAAATTAATGGATTTGACAAACTATATATTGAAATAGAGAAGGCCATGAAAAGGATGGAAAATATCTCAAAACATCAGGGCAAATGCCAAGAGCTTGCAGGGGAAGAAACCAGAATGGAATTCAGGTTCAATTCATTTACAATAAGCTGAGGTACTGATGAGTACCAACATGCTATATATAAAAGTGTTAACAAATACGTTAGAAATAAAAGGTGTTATCTTACATCAGCTTTGCCTGTCAGTTAGCTTGAATTAAAACAAAATCAAATAGCCAAACATGAACGTCATGGAGGGACCCAAAGGGACAAAACAAAAACCATCACTTATGTAATATCTGAGTAGCACGTACATTACACTCTGACAGTAACTCCAGGGTGACATATTTAAGTGACTGTTAGCAATGTTACTGGCTTTGTTTCAGGCAATAAAAGATGTTTCATCAAAGCTTTCAGTGAAGTAAGTAATGCATTCATAGTGGCCATAGCAAAATATATGGGAATATAATTTTCCTGTGGGTTGAGAACCTTGTTACCAACACAGGGTAAGTTTCCAAGCATTGTTCTGGGAGGAAGCCAGATATACCAAACTTCTGAGACAGACACTGGGGGAGCCCGTCATGCAGCCCCCTGAGCCCAGCAAAACTCAATGGGGATTCTGGTACTCTATTGAAGAGTGCTGTTTAAAACACAACAGTTTGTAGGGCTGACATTGCTCTGAACACCACTGCAATACAGAATCGGAGTGCAACGAAACAGCATCCAAACATGAAATATGTTAAGAGAGCAAAGCCAGAGTATGGTGAACCACGTTTTAGCAGTGAGTGCTGGCAAGACAGACTCCATGAAAATTATAGTAAACTCTAGCAGCTCTTGGATAAGTATTAAGCATTTGCACAGTAGGTCTATAGCACTGACAGCACAATCTATCATCAATAAAGTAAAGCATTTAGAGTGATAACAGAAAAACTTATAGTATGTTACAAGACTGAGCACTTAAAAATGCAGTTTGAGTTAAGCAGATTTCGCAAATAGCCATTTAGCATAATTTCTCGTATGGAAATTATATTTGATTACTACATCATATAGCATGTTTATGTACAAATACAGGAGCAGTGCCAGCAGACATCAGTTTCAATGTTCTTGTGCTCCTAACATATTATGCATAACTTTAATTCAATTTCCTAAAATGATATATTACGACAGTTGCGGCAGCTGCATGACTGATGACCCTCAAGTATGTTTAAAACTGATGAAGTCAAAGAAAGAGGGGCACAGACGCACACTGCTTCACGAATCTCTTCTGAAATTCTAAACCGTACATTATGTGCAACAAAAATACCTTGACAGTAATATATTTCCTGCAGAGTTACGCTTGATGTTTTTCTAGACGATTTTTTCATTTAGTTGATTAGATACACACTAACATGTAGGCTGCCAGCTCACAGCTAAGCAGCATGTTTTAATATCCTCAAGCAAGGTACATAACCTGTATTACTTCAGTAAAAATATCTCTCTGTATAACTAGGTAAAAATGTTACAAGATGCTTCAGAGAAATGCATTGACGAAGCAAATGAATGTCAATGTGATGTTATTTAAGGAGCATATTTGAGAAGACAGATTTTTGTGAAAAATTTCTGGTAAATGTATCAAGACAAACTACAATTCAGTGAAACACTGAGGAAATTATTTACTGGTATCCCTCACTATCTGAATGCTCATTGTACAAACCTTTAATTACCCAAAAGTCACTATCTGACCCAAAAACCCACTATAATGAATCCACATAAAAATTCAAAGCATATGCCTTAGAAAATGTTGAAGTTGTGCTCAAGTGCAGGTTAAAGTATGCAGGGTGCACTGAACTTGTATCTCACCTGGGTTTGGATCTCATGTTTGTGCTGTTTGAATGTCTCGTGTGTTATTGCTATGATGTTCTCCATAAATGATGGAGATGGCCCATACCCAAACGTGCCAATCTAGCTCCCACCAGGCCAAAACATATTTCAACAGATGATGGGCCAGATGACAATGTTGAATGTACCAAATGTCAGAAGGTGCGTCCTGAGTCCACCAAGTGCATGGGTTAGGATGTTGGGCCTGTGATCAGCAGGTCGCCAGGTAAGATCCCCAGGTCGGCAGAGTGATTTGACTGTTGGGTGTCAGACCAAGGCTCTTAACCCCAATTCCTCCCGAGACTGTCTCACCCTGCTTTCTCAAAGGAAATGTTGCTACATGTGCTACATAAATAAAATGTAAAGGTAAATGTAAATCTAATGCTGCCCACAAATAAATAATATGTTTCTTCCAGAGTTGAATTTCAAACAAAATCACTGTCAAATGCAGGATACCCACTCTCATTGACTCCTGTGGCTGTAGTTTGCCAGGCGACTGTCTTCATTCGCAGTACAACTAACCGATTCCATATTTCAGAAGGAGACAAATGGATTGTAGCCTTACCTTTCAGGGTACTGTGAATACTTGATTATGCCCTATGGTCTTGCACCCTCAGTTTTTCAGTTATTTGTGAATGAGATTTTTTAGGACATGGTAAACCAGTTTGTAATTGTGTATATAGATGACTTATCTATTCTACTGATGGTGCCAAGTATGTTTACAGTGTTTTCTGTGCTTTGCTGATTGCTATAGCCACTGTAGACTCAGCTCCCCCACTGACTGCCCAGATTTAGAGGAACACCAAGACGTTGTTGGAGGATGACCCCGTCTATGCTACTTTTCATATTTTAAAAACATGTCCTGCTCGGCACCTATTTTGAATCAGCAAGATCCATCTTGGCCTTTTGTCATGGTGGTGGATACCTCTGAATTGGAAGTAGCAGCAGTCCCTTCCCAAAGTCACAAAATGCCTCTATAACATTAATACTATTAGGGCACTAGTAGGGTACTGATTGGAGGGAGCGGTTCACCCATTTGTGGTCCTCACTGTCAAAATTTGGAGCATAATTTGATGCTACATAGCACAGGTCTGTATTCTTGACCAAAGAATATCAAAGTCAAAAATGTGTTTTGGTAACTTAAACCACCTAACTTGGTTTCAATGTCTGATACTATTCTACCCTCCACCTGTGACGATAGTTCTAGTGTGTGACCTCCAGGGTTCATCCCTGAGAGCAGAGTTCCATTGCTTTCCTGCAGACCACACTGCTCAGAGCCCCCTTGGGTGTCGTTCTAGGGTACCTAGTCAGCAATTCCTGCAGCCACACCCAACTAGATCACACTCCTCTTCCCTGATCTATCTATTTATATTACTGTATATTAGTACCTGTACACATACTCTCTCTCTCTATATATATATATATTTACCTAGAGAGTCTAAGTTTTATTCTGCACAGGAAGCAGTTTTAAAGGAATGTGAACGACAAGGGGGGGGGCGGGTGCGTACATTTCATTTCATTCTGGTGTCATGCAGTAAAATTGTAATTTGGCGTAACCTTGTAACGGCATTAACATCTGATTATCAGGTACTAACAAGCTAGGTTTTTGGCAAATGATGTCAAAGAGTATATAATGACAGAAGAAATGCATCGCAGACTATTCTCTGACTCTCCTCACAGCCCTACGACTCGGCTCTTGTTTAGAACAAAAGGAGCCAACTGTGTCCTATAAGGAGAGACTTTTATTTTATATGTATCAGGTATGGTACAATTCAGGTATCAGGTACGGTACAATTATGTACAGCTTGGATGTCCTTTACTAATATTGGAAATTGGCTTGGGAACTAACTGAATGAAGAAATAAAATATTTATGAAAACCTATGGGGCCAGTTTAAAATTGTATTTGGTAAAGCTAAATTTTTCTATATAGTTTTTTTGCACTTTTCCCAGAGGGAATTGAAATCCCAGGCCAACACTGGAAAAATCAGAAAATTATTCCTTTGATTGAAGGTAATTGTGTTTGGAAAGGCTGGTAGGCAAGCAACTAGAATACTGTAATTCCCCGAAAGGATAAAATACAGTTAAATTCAAGAAGGAAAAAATAATAATTATATTTCCTCAGTAGCAATAGACTGGCAGCGGGGGGGACCAGTCACACAGATTTAAGGGAAGTTACAATCTGGGTAGATCACACTGCCAAAACACAAAGCACAATCTGTTTTAATATGTTTTATTTTGGTCATTCAATGGCAAGTCACAGCTTTAAAGGGTAATTAGTAGGGAGCCTAGAGAACATGAGTAATGTCAGTGTCTGCTTTTGGCAGCATTATGATTTAGCATTTATGACAATGTATCATTTATAAAGAGATTTGGAGCCATAGCCTGTTAATGTAGCATGTGGCCGAGGATGGATCTGGAGACTAAGGAAACCTATGGAGCTGAAGAAACATGTCAGCCATCAGCCCTAAGTTCCTCGGCGTGTAGTGTGAGGCACAGTGTGGGGTGCCTGACATAAAAGGACACCTCTTCTCAGGTGACACAGACACAGAGACACAGACTCTGGCCATCAAAGAAGAGATCATTCATGTTGTGCAAATAATGCAAGAACTGTGCAGAATTTACATTGCTGTGCCGGAAATGCTAAGTTATGTCCGGCAAAATACTATTTTCTATTCTCCCACCTTAGTATTTCCTGCCTTGGTTTTGAGGCTGCTATGCTGGGTGAATGGATTACAAAATTAAAATTCATTTAAGAGAACTGAATCGAAATTATACGCTGAACAGATTTTTGTAATTGCTTTTGACTCAGTTAATTCTTTCTTAATTTTTAAACTCCTCCTTGATATTTTGTTTGCACTCTTGGTAACATGTATAGCTCACTGTAGTTAAAAAGTAATTAATGTTAGTCTACCATCCTCTCGTAATGGTCTGCTAAAATCTTACTTTCTGCATTTAATTGCAGAGCTGTATTTTACGATTATCTAGTGTATAATTAATATGAACTTTTATGGTATTAAACCCCTAATTATACTTATTTTCACTGACTTTATCTTAAAAATAGAAAAGTGAGTTGATAAAGTTGTACAAATTGTCCACCCAGAAAAAAATATGTTAAGTGTTAAAACTGTAAATATGTGACTATAAATTACAAGTCAGATTCAGAGGAATTCATTTTATCTTTAATTCTTTGAACGAAAATATAATTTTTACCATAATTCTGAAAACACTATTTCTGGGGAGATGGAACCAATACAGAAGGAGATAGAGAAAGAGTGATGCAGTAATATGGTCTGGACACTTTATATGATCAAAATGTACAATAAAATGTACAATAAAAGCATAATCTTTGTATTGTGCTTTGCATTTGGTGATTTTCCTCCATGTTGTACTTGACTAGGATTTAAGGTTTTGTCATGTAGTCAGTAACTGGTGAACATCAGAGCAAAACATTAATCCAAACCACACGAACGATTTTGACAAAATTTATGGTTGGGGTAGTCACCCCCCCCCCCCCAACCAACCCAGGTCAGAATCCTTTTTCAACTCCTTACTCTCCCTTTTGTTCATGGATGCTTGTACACCAACATTGGGCTAGAATAACACATTTATTTAGTCTCATTAATCTCTTACTGTAATGCCAGATTGTTCTACTATTGCATACCTGTTACTAACTAAAGGTTCCTGGGGGTCCACATGAGGATCTCTCATGAACACTCAACACAACTTCCATTGTGAAGAAGGAAGTTGAAGAAAGCTCACCTCTCTAAGAAGATTCTGCTCAACTTCTACCAGAGCACCACTGGTGCATTCTCACATACAGTACTACTGCATGGTGGTGTGGCAACTGTGCAGTTTCAGACAGGGAAGCCCTCCAGTGAGAAGTCAAGGCTGCTCAGCGCATCAACACCCAGCTACCTGTAATGCGGGACATCGACTGCAAATGCAGCTTGGAAAGGGGGCATTGAATCTACAAATACTCCTCACACCCCTGCTTTCAGCAACAAGACTTGGGTGTCTCAGAGCCCAGACCTCCTGATTTCTGTGAATGCCCCACCAATTTCCCTATTCCTAACTTTTCTCCTGATGTCACACTGCACTTTTAATTCTGTACTGACCTCCTTAGCTACATATTTGCTGAAATATTATGTTTTATATAAAGTTGCACATACATATACTCTTTACTCTGTTATTCTACTATCTTATTATTTGTTATTATGCAATTGAAGTATTCTAGAATTTTAAACTTGCTACAGGAATCACAAGACACTCCTTGATATACGTGCACCTCTGTTTAAGCAATAACGTACGAGAAGGGGTGCGGTTGTACTCCAGTCTATCACGGATATGATTTGGTCGTGGGCAAGAGACCGCAGGCCAACTGCAGAAGATATATATTTGGGCTTACAAGTACAGCATATTTTGTTTATTTATTTAAACATTTACGGGCCTCCGCAAAATTATTATTATTTTTTTTGCGTCAGCGAAAGTGGGACGGGCTATTACGTCCAAACCTTCCACATACTTGGAAAATTCAGTCTACAACCAATATAGTTTTGTCTAATATCGCCGGTGTCAGCAGTGAAACAGCTAACCAGCTTCTTAGCGTAATAACTTAGCATTTTAAATTAGAACCATGCCGCAGGTCTAATAAATAAAATATTGTGGCGCTCGAATGGTGAACAACAACAACAAATTTATTTTTGTATAGCGCATTTTCACAACATGACATTGTCTCAAAGCGCTTTACAGCATC
>JAODKC010000117.1:14986430-15000756 GCA_026777985.1 Mormyrops attenuatus | reverse complement strand
AGGACAGGTGCCATCAGGGAAGGCCAGATAACTTAACCCTTGACCTACCCCCCAGTAAACGTTGCATGCACCCCCCCCCCCCCCCCATGTGGCTCTGGGGCATTCCTGCGACATTACTGTCCACCTTATAGCGAAAGATTGTGCCAAGCCCGACGTACCCAGGTGAAAATATGGACCAGTGAACCAAAAAAAGCCACACAGCTGTTTTGATCCTATGTATTGGGATGTTTTCAGGGTAGCAATCAGCAACCTCGACAAATGACTATGACATCGTACATCAGCATTTGTGAGGACAGATGTATTCCTACAAGATTTGGGGTTATTTTCCAACAATGCAAAACTATCACTAACAGCAGAACCCGGACAGCTTTATAGGGCAAAAGAAGAAACCTGTAGGAGTGGGGATAATAAACTCCTCAAGATTGCCAAGTACAGCTTGCATAAGAGTATCAGAACTGTCAAGCAAACGTACTTTGAAAACTTCATATTTAGTGTGAAAAGGCATACAGTAAGGTTGCAGAACACAATAAGAAGAGCTCCGCCCACTCCATGGATGATCATCTAAACAAATGAAACTGTAGGGACAAGGCTAACCCGGGACCCTCTTCGTCCTATGATTCACACTGCACCCTGCATGCTTCCTCACCCCCCACTAGAACTAATGATCTGCCAACAGGATGTCAATAGACCCTTCAGAAGACAGAACCCAAGGAAGCCTTGGGCCCTGATTCTGTTGACTCCGTGATACATTGTGCAAATAAACAGGCACCACTGACACAAAGAAAATTTGAATCAATCTCTGGACCTCGGCACTGCATTCTGCACTACTATTGTCTTCAAAATCACAAATCAAAGTTCTAAATAATTACAGACAAGTTGCCCTGACCTCTGTGGTCAGAAAGATCTTCAAGAATGTTGTACTCTCCTGCCTCAAAACAATGACAGACTCCTAGCTGATCCCCCTTCGATTGCACACAGGGCCAATAGGTCAGCAGACCATGCAATCAATGTGAGCCTTCTCTATATCCTTCCACACCTAGATTAACCAAGATCTTACATATGGCTACTGTTTGTAGACTTCAGCCCTGCATTTCATACAGTAATTCCAGAACTTTTTCAATCAAAGCTCTCTCAGCTTACTGTGCCTGACTCCATCTGTCGATGGATCACTGACTTCCTGACAGGCGGGAGACAGCATGTGAAGCTAGGAAAACACACATCAGATACTCTCTGTTTTGCACTGGTGTCCCAAGTGGCTGTGTGTTCTCTCCACTGTTCGACTCTCTCTTTACAAATGACTGCATCTCCAACGACCCAACAGTTAAACTCCTGGAATTTGTAGATGACACAATGCTAATCGGGCTCACATGATGATAATGAGTCCACAGACACTTAAACCAATCTGTAGCTTAATTCTCTGAAGCCCTGACTTTAGGAAAAGCACACCCTGCCATCTATGGCATAGAAGTTAATGCAGTTAATACCTTCTGATTCCTGGGAACCATAATCTCTGAAGACCTTTAATGGAAGAACAACATTGTCTCACAATGCAAAATGTACTTTGTGTAGCAGCTGAAGAAATTCAACCTTCCGCAGAATATGATGGCACAGTTCTACACAGCCATCATCATCCTCACATCATCACTGGCTGCCTCGTTCAGGTCCAGCTCCATGCAGGACAGGACCAGACTCCAGGGCATCATTATATCTGCTCATCGGCTGAGACCTGCCCTCTTTCCCGAGGGCCAAAAGAACTCTATTATGGTGAATACGTTGGAGTCACTTTGGGTTTAATGCCCACCCAAGCAACAAGGCAGTAGAAGCAAGTGATACCCCTGCTTAAGAAAGACAGAATCAAGAATAGGCTGAAAAATGTAAGAACCAATTAATGTTCAAGATGGGCAATTGTGGAATCAAGCTACAGAGAACAGGTTCTGTGTAGATCTCATTTAGATAGTTGGTCAAAGAAGTAGGAAGTGGTCTAGCAGATGCCGAATCACACTTTAAAACCTCACACATTATGTATCCTCAGGAAGTTACAAACTGAAATTCATACTTCAGTGCCCTGTTGACATAATTGCCCATTTTAGTTACAATGTAGCATCACAGGGAATGGATGGACATATGAGAAGAGAGTTCCAGAGACTTCTGGACACTGAGTTTATATTGAAGCGACCAAATATAACACGCCTCAAAACAAGTTTCGTCTATGATTCAAAATGTACAAAAATCTTAACAATTAAAAGAATAGTATGCATGGTGTCTTGATGAATGCCCTCTGTTTATGTTCCACCTGATACATCTTTGTTTATCTTTCCATCTGATTATTCAGTAGGATTATCATCATCGGTCATTGTCATGGAAATCTTAACAATTATGTGCAGTGAAAGTTTATTCTGTTTAATTGTTGAATAACCTGGCAAGGCCATGATATTCCGTTCATATTCAGAGTGTGATATATATCACTGATCCTGTAATATCTTTTGCTCATAGTACATTGCAGAAAAGCTTGGTCCAGGTCTATAGTTGGCCCACACTCCAATGCTCATCTGACAACTGAGGCACAGTGATTCATCCTGATTATTTAGACCTACTGGCTATGTAAAGAATGACGAGATGATGAATGATTCAGTTGTTAAGTGTCACAGCTTCAGGTTCCTCCACCCCTGGTTTCCTGTCACTCTGTGTGTTAAATAAACCAGCCCTGTTGGCCATCCTGTCTACTGAGGCTCAGCTGGGTGAGTATGATTGCAGTTTGGGCTATCCTGAGGCTCAGCTGAGTGAGTATGATTGCAGTTTTGGCTATCCTGAGGCTCAGCTGGGTGAGTATGATTGCAGTTTGGGCTATCCTGAGGATCATCTGGGTGAGTATGATTGCAATTTGGGCTATCCTGAGGCTCAGCTGGGTGAGTATGATTGCAGTTTGGGCTATTCTGAGGCTCAGCTGGGTGAGTATGATTACAGTTTTGGCTATCCTGAGGCTCATCTGGGTGAGCATGATTGCAGTTTGGGCTATCCTGAGGCTCAGCTGGGTGAGTTTGATTGCAGTTTGGGCTATCCTGAGGCTCAGCTGAGTGAGTATGATTGCAGTTTTGGCTATCCTGAGGCTCAGCCGGGTGAGTATGATTGCAGTTTGGGCTATCCTGAGGCTCATCTGGTTGAGCATGATTGCAGTTTGGGCTATCCTGAGGCTCAGCTGGGTGAGTTTGATTGCAGTTTGGGTTATCCTGAGGCTCAGCTGGGTGAGTATGATTGCAGTTTTTACTATCCCGAGGCTCAGCCGGGTGAGTATGATTGCAGTTTGGGCTATCCCGAGGCTCAGCTGGGTGAGTATGATTGCAGTTTGGGCTATCCAGAGGCTCAGCTGGGTGAGTATGATTGCAGTTTGGGCTATTCCATACCAGCCGGTCATTACACTAAGACATTTATTATTAGCAAGTTAACTTGCCTTTTCTGTGCCTATCAATCGTTCAGGCAAATTAACCCAGGTTATTTTGTTGCTTTCAAACTATTATTGATATTGTCCCAAGTCTAATTTCTATGAAGGCTCTGACAGTGTTAACATATGCTTATAAATGGTAAATCCTGTAGGCAGAGAATTAGGAAATAAATATTTAAAGCAATTAAATAATTAAAGGCTTTGTATAAATGCTGTATGGAAACTCTGAGCACTATTTTGCTTATGTGTTAGGATTGGAGTAATATGTAAAAACAGAATGTATGCTGGACCTTCCTACAGTTGCAGAATAAGTAAATGAACTGATGATTTGGATATGACTACATGAATATGGAACCGAAAAGATCCTCCTTCTCAGCCCACTATCTGTCAGCTTTTTGACAGCTGTGGAGATGGGAACTACACTGCAGAATAAACTCTGCCAGCCAGAACTAAGGGTGTGCAGGAGAAACGGAGCACAAACTGAAGGCGAGACAGAGAAACTCCATGTGTTCCACTTAATTATCACTTAGATCATCTACACTGTGTGCCGGTGCTCCCCACGCCACAGGAGAAACCCCCAAGTCCCTGCACTGTAGCCCCTATGCATTTCAGGCATCTGCCACAATTTCTGAGAACAAGATGAAGGGTAACTCATATAACTAACTATTTTTCCAGCTGCTTAGTGTTTTGGCGACCCTTTACCCGCTCCATTTTAATGCGTAATAATGAATTCCTGCAATCCTAGCCAGGTCAAACCATTCCTCTATGAGGGCTAAATAGTTTAAAAAAGTCTATCTGATTACACGTTTTACTTTAACAGGTAACGGATTTGGATTTAGGTGATTCATTGGGCATCATTATAGCCTCACACTTCCAGGGCTGTGGGTTCAATTCCACACCCAGCTTCTCTGTCTGCGGAGTTTTCATCACTCACAATTTCCTCCATGTACTTCAGCTCACTAATATAATATTTGCATTTACCTGGAGAGTATAACTGTGCACCCTATGGACCAGTGTTTCCCAATTTTTTTTTTTTTTTGCCAGATTTTTCCTACCAGGAGCTGGGAGGGAGCAAAAACGTAGACTGCCTGAGGGTCCCCAAGGAGCGGGTCGGGAGAAACTGCTATGGAAGAGTGGAATACTGTTCAGGGAGTCAAGTATCAATAAGAAGTTACAGAAAATCATTGTATACAGACAGACACACGGAAGTAATTAGTTTCACTGTATAGCATGGGGACTTGTAAACTGATATTCCATGTATAAAATAAACCCCCCCTGGATTTTACAATAGGTGACCAAATATTTCATATATTGCCATAGAGCAAAGTGTGTAAGGTCACAACGTTTTCTGAGGTACGTTTTTCAGTTTTCCTGTGGGAGACCTTTATTTAAAGTATAGTCCTGAATAATTCGGCAGGACTAAGGGAGGTTCAGAGGTCAGGAGATTACAGAGCAGGGAGGAATGGATACGCAACCACACAGAGATTTCTGAGACCAGTGGTTTTATAAGGACAGGAAGTATGACATACAGTACATGCAGAATCTAAAAAAGTACGTATAGAAGACTGTCAAATTAAAATAGAACTCGCCGTCTTCACTCAAGGTGATATTTTGGCATACATGTAGTATAATTTTTCAGTTATACACTTGAATTGCTAGAGTGCATTTAATGCACAGCTCTAAGTCTCCCTGTAGAAAGAGCCGTGTTATTGCAGTCCTACTGTAATTTATGCTTGTGGTTCGGAAAAACAAAAAGTGGAATGAAAGAACAGTCCTTGACTTTTGTAACTGGCAATCCGTGAAGCATTAATGAAACTCTAGCAATGTGAACTCAGAAGTAGCACTGAATTGTTATTAAAAGGATTAATGTAATACATTAATATGCATGGTATTTTAAACATGCAATTAGCAATTTACTGTAATCCATGGTAAATTCTCCACCAAGTACATCTTTCTCAGATAACTATGTTCTGAAGCAGATCCACATACATCGATCTGCACGGACAGGCTTTATTCCTGTCAATTGCCTCCTCCTAAGATGGATGTGAGAAATCTGCGCTTATACAACTGGGCCACTGACTGCGAGGTAAGCAGTGAAGGAGGGTGTGAGGGCCTCAAGTCGAAGAGCGTGTGGGCAACAAACTAAGCAAAGTCAGGTGACCAGAAAACAAGCCTTAAGCAAGACCAGAATCGGGAAGAAATCCGAGGCAGAAAATGGAAAACAGAAAGCGGGGAGATTAAAACGGATT
Organism: Mormyrops attenuatus; assembly: GCA_026777985.1. Lineage (NCBI taxonomy): Eukaryota > Metazoa > Chordata > Actinopteri > Osteoglossiformes > Mormyridae > Mormyrops > Mormyrops attenuatus. Next base: position 14,995,068 of record JAODKC010000117.1, on the reverse strand, counting down.
CAAAAATAGGCCAGACCAAGAAAACAGATTGAGTATGTATGACCGAAGGGAAAGACTAAGCAAGAAGCATTAGTCACATAGGGTGATTAATAGATTTTCTGCAGGTATGAGTAATTATAGATTTAAAGCATCTGGAGATGGGTGTGGCCACGACCATGTGACATGTGACACGTGTGATTCTGGACCAGATGTGACAGCTGTATCTAATGGCTCGTTACATTATTGGATGGAAGGATAGAGCAATATTTTAACTTAAAAGCATGAAATTTTCTGTTTCTCATACAAGGAGCCTCATTGTTGTAAAGTGATTTCACAGTACGTCCATAACAAAATGAAGACCCATCATAATCATCATCATTAGCATAATTGAAACTGATTCGGAACTGAGTAACTGAATGAACTATATGTGGTTTTACATTTCTAGCTGTTTGGGTGGAAGAAACTGCAGCAACAGAGTGTAAATGGGTTAGTGTGGGTTCACTTCCTGCCTGTGTGTCTCTGTGTGTGTCTGTCTCTGTGTGTGTCTGTGTCTCTGTGTGTGTCCCTGTGTGTGTCTCTGTGTGTCCGTGTGTGTGTCTCTGTGTGTGTCTGTATCTCTGTGTGTGTCTGTGTGTGTGTCTGTGTCTCTGTGTGTGTCTGTGTGTGTCTCTGTGTGTGTCTGTGTGTGTCTGTGTCTCTGTGTGTGTCTCTGTGTGTGTGTCTGTGTGTCTCTGTGTGTGTCCGTGTGTGTCTCTGTGTGTGTCCGTGTGTGTCTCTGTGTGTGTGTCTGTGTGTCCGTGTGTGTCTCTGTGTGTGTCTCTGTGAGTGTGTGTGTCTCTGTGTGTGTGTGTCTCTGTGAGTGTGTGTGTCTCTGTGTGTGTGTGTCTGTGTCTCTGTGTGTGTCTCTCTGTGTCTGTATCTCTGTGTGTGTCTGTGTGTATCTCTGTGTGTGTCTCTGTGTCTCTGTGTGTGTGTCTCTGGGTGTGTCTGTGTCTCTGTGTGTGTCTGTGTCTGTGTGTGTCTCTGTCTGTGTGTGTCTCTGTGTGTCTCTGTGTGTCTGTGTCTCTGTGTGTGTCTGTGTGTGTCTCTGTGAGTGTGTGTGTCTCTGTGTGTGTCTGTGTGTGTGTCTCTGTGTGTCTGTGTCTCTGTGTGCGTCTGTGTCTCTGTGTGCGTCTCTGTGTGTATCTGTGTGTGTCTCTGTGTGTGTCTCTGTGTGTGTCTGTGTGTGTCTCTGTGAGTGTGTGTGTCTCTGTGTGTGTCTGTGTGTGTCTCTGTGAGTGTGTGTGTCTCTGTGTCTGTCTCTGTGTGTGTCTGTGTGTCTCTGTGTGTGTCTGTGTGTGTCTGTCTCTGTGTGTGTCTGTGTGTGTCTCTGTGTGTGTCCGTGTGTGTGTCTCTGTGTGTGTCCGTGTGTCTCTGTGTGTGTCTGTGTGTGTCTGTCTCTGTGTGTGTCTGTGTGTGTCTGTCTCTGTGTGTGTCTCTGTCTGTGTGTGTCTCTGTGTGTCTCTGTCTGTGTCCGTGTGTGTGTCTGTGTGTGTGTCTGTGTGTGTCTGTGTGTGTCTCTGTGAGTGTGTGTGTCTCTGTGTGTCTCTGTGTCTCTGTGTGTCTCTGTGTGTGTGTGTCTGTGTCTCTGTGTGTGTCTCTGTGTGTCTGTGTCTCTGTGTGTGTCTCTGTGTGTGTCTCTGTGTGTCTGTGTGTGTCTCTCTGTGTCTGTCTCTGTGTCTGTCTCTGTGTGTGTCTCTGTGTGTGTGTGTGTGTGTGTGTCTGTGTGTGTCTGTGTCTCTGTGTGTGTCTCTGTGAGTGTGTGTGTCTCTGTGTGTGTGTCTCTGTGTGTTTCTGTGTGTGTCTCTGTGTGTCTCTGTGTGTTTCTGTGTGTCTCTGTGTGTGTTTCTGTGTGTGTGTCTGTGTGTCTTTGTGTGTGTATTCACTCTCAGCAAGGTCCAGTCTCAACGTTGCAAGGCTGACAGACTTGTAACCCATAATCCCATTGGTTAAAAATCAAATCCATGCTTCCATGCATTGGTAGCGGTGCCATAAGGCTTCAGTGTAATTCTTTCTAGCTTCCCATAACATAGTAGTATTGGACACCCAATGGCACTACTGTATTACATCAGGCTTGGTGGTGTTACGATAGGCTTGAAAACAGAATAGCTAATGTGTGAGAGAGTCACCATCATATCCCTGCTCCCTCCGTGCACTGCGTGTGGAAAGGGAGAGGGAAATGCAGGGGAAATGCAGTAAATCTGTTTCTGCAAGCCACTGTAAATAATCTTCTTTACTGAATGGTGATGAGCATAATTTCTCATTTTGAGCTTTGAGTTTTTGTCCCACTCACCCGCCTGTACCTCATTCAATCCAAGGCGCCCTCAATGCATCACGCAGCCGCTTCCCCTTAAGTGAATTATACAGGTTTAATGAAAAAAGAAAAATAAAATCCCAAACTGTATGGAGAAACATGGAAATATCTTTTTTTCCTAGGACGTCTGGTTTGACTTGAATTTACTGAAATATTAATGTGTTGTCAGTCCTGCACGCTTTAAATTAAAGATACCCCAGTGTTCCTCTCTTCCAGTTTGAAGCTGCTTCAGCAGAAAGCTGCCCCCAGATGTAACTCCTCCAGATTTTAAGCAGCTCTGAATTTCAGCAACCTGACCGCTACACGTTAGCTATGCTAAGAACCGGTGAGAAATGTGCTCACCAGTAAAACTCACGGCTACTCGTGTTCGACAGTTTTCAGGTGAGGCAGTTTTATAAGCTTTAAGCTATATTTAAGCAGCCAGGGGACCTTGTGCTGTGTCTGTTATTCTCAGTCTTCCTTATTCTCAGGTTCCCCAAATTTCCTTGCAGTTTATGTATAATGCCTGGGGAACGGGAAGGTGTTGAAGTTGCGGAGGTGAAAAGAAAAGGCAACAAATCAAAACATTAATTACCACAAGTCAAACAATTCTGCCAGTTAGCCGATGCGGCCGTTCCGGCTTCCGGAACAGACACAGCCCCTCAGCTACAGCCTGCGACTCTGACAATGGCCTGTTCCTGAAATGCCTTAACACTGTGCACTCTATCCAAATTAGTAGAGCAGATTTCTTTTACAAAGAAAATAATCGGGGGAGCCACATATTTTGTGGACCAGCCATCGGTAGTTTTTGCAGACTAATCAGGTGGGGGGAGTCTGATTGTTGCGATCGACTATGAATGTCTGGATCAACCTGATTAATGCAGCCGCTGCCTTAGTTCCTGTTAATATGGCTGGATATCTGTCCTGCTCTCCCGCATTCATCATGCGGTTCCTTTGCCTAGTTATCCCTCCCCGGTTCTCATTTTTGATTGTCTCCTACTCCTTGTCACTGACAGGTCTTTTGCATGTAAGTCCTGAAGGTAAGAGCCTGCCGAAATCTCAGCCATTACAGGATGTTACATCATAAATGCTCAGTACAGTTTTCTTTCCTTTGCTCTGAAGTGAAAAGAAAACACTCATTTATTGTGTTATAACAAAAATGAATGGGTGTTATTTAACTATGATTATTTTGAACAGAGGTGTAGCAGTTATCGTGCCACATGCTGCGTAAGTGGCTACTACTGTAGGCTCACGTCTCCACAGTCGGGGTTCAGTTCATGCCACCAGCCCTGTGTGTGAAGAGTTTAAATGTTTTCCCAGCATTTTTATGGGCTCATTCTGGGTGGTCTGGTTTCTCAGTCCAAAAACATGCAGGTTAAGTGAATTTGTAAACTGTAAATTGACCACAGTATGACTGTTTGAATGCATGCCCTATGATATACCGGCATCCATCTGGAGCATCCCCGGTGTCACACCCTCTGCATAAATGTATGGGCTCCAGGCCGACCCCACGACCCTGCTCAGGGTAAGTAGATGGGGATGGATGCATGTATGCATGTAGAGTTTTCGTGCTGCCATTAGTCATTGATACCTTGTGACATGTGGTGTGGATCCAAGCAGCATGCACACCTGGACGGAATCTGATTCGGTTTCTCTGCCAGCTGCAATTTAAAGCAGCTCAAAGTATTTTCTGTTTGGGGCAGTTTGGATTGTAATTAGGAAACAATCATTGTGTAAATGAATCTTATAATTCTGCAATAAAGCAGGCTCTTTTTCAAATCACTTATTTAATCATTTTCAGCTAATTCATCGCTTGTGCAGAAAAGAGTATTCAGAGCGATGTTGTTTGCTGATGCAGACTCAGTTGTTAGATGGTACATAAATAAAAATGTGTCCTCACAAACATTTAAACAAGTATGCCATTGAATAATCATTGGTTTGAAAGTAGGCCTTTGTCTGTTGATTATTAAAGAAAATGTTTTCAACCATTATGCATGAAAAAATATAATAGAGGAAGTAAGGAAAGTGAATGAACTTCTCTATGGAATTTTGCTCTATCAATAATATGGTTCCAAATGTGGTCAGTAATGGACCAGCACGATATTAAAAATTTTTCTCAATAATTCTGCAAGCTGTGCTCGAGAATATGCCATTCGGCTAAATTTTATCACCAACATTTCAAAATACAGGAATGGTGTTGCTTTTGAAAATACTGTCAAAATATCGTATACTGGTGGATAATGTCTGGACGATATGACAATATGAAAAATGAGATTCTGCCCAAGCCTAATGTCAACCCAGCTGACTATCACATTCCGTGTGATGTGACACGCGTGTGTATAACATACAATGTCGATATTAACATTGTGCAGGCCTGGGTCACCATGACACTTATTCTTGCCAAAAATTTGGTTTGGCACAACTGCAAAGTCGCAGTGGGTCTTGCGCTTACGCATTTGATTTCGCATGCTTCTATTTATTTTTACCATTTCAGCTTTTTATGTGATTCATGCAATCAACAGCTCAGTCAAACCTAATTAATTAAGCATTTAGCTGGACTGGAAACCAATGTTCTGTCTGTCGTGAGTCTGGAAAATGCAAAGCTGAGCCAAATCATCTCAGCAGTAAAAGGTCTGTTTCTTTTCAGTAACTCTGATGAATGCGGTAGCCTTCAGTCGCCATGCATGGCTATAGACAAGCAATATAACTGCATGTTAAGTATTTATAGCTTGCAACGCATCAGGAACAGACTGCGTTATTGCTTCAGCTTTTCTCTGAATGTAATGGCCCAGCTGGAAAATAGAAAGTATTGCTGCTTTTACAGCATTGTATTTGAAGTATATCCCATGGTGCAAGCTGATGTAAATGCATTCATTGTTAATAAGCTCAAATGCTGTGTTTCATGCGATACAGATATTGTATCGCATGAATACATAATCCAGATATTGATTTTTAGCATATTTTTTGTGGACTTTTACTCACAACATTGAAATTTTATCACCTCTTGCATGTATAAACGCTAAGTGTTTGTCTGTCTACCGTAGTGTTATTTTCCACCATTTATTGCTTTATTGCTGTATTTATCATCAGCTGCTACACTTGTTTTGATTGAGGTCCCACAGTCTGTGAGAATTACAGAGAATTTCCTCATACTATGTATACAAGGCAACAAGCAAACACTGAGAAACCTTTACCAACCTTCGGCCAGTCAGAATGCTAAGGACGTGCAGTGCTGTAACATCCATCTTTGAACTGCTTTTCCCACGCTGAGGTGTAAGGAAACAAACCCCTGCTCATTGAAATAATCCTCATGTCTAACATTTCATCATATAACCCCCTGCGATCCTGAACAGGATAAGCAGTTATAATATGGGTGGATCATCTAATCTTAACAATGTTTAAAATATGTTTAATAAACAAATTAAGAAAAAGTTAAGTAAATTATAGGGGAAATTAAAAAAAAAAAACAGGATTAATTTATCAGCCATCAAACAATGCCAAACTACCCCCAGGATTCTAGAAACATCAACTGTGATTAAAATGCCAATAAATTATCCTGTAAAGCAAAGCATCAGGACGTGACGGAACATCTCCTCTTCTTCACCCAGGTCTTTACCTGCATTTAGGCTCCTGGACAAAGGAACAAGCAGGAGGGAAGGTAGGTAAATATAGATAAAAATATTACAGACTCACACACGATGAAACACGGTCCTCCTCCAGACACCTAGGCCTGGCAGGCAGAGATTATCACATACAGCGTGAACACTTCACACACTCAAAGACTTGTCACTTTGCCCAGAAGCAGCACAGCCTAAGGAAGGATGGGGAAAGGAAGCAAGCAAAGGATGTATCACTGTGCTCTGAGCCGCCATGCCTGTGTGTGCATGTCTAAGTCAGCAGGCTTTGGGAAGCTGTAAGGCCCCATTCAGATTTAAGCCTCTGTTTTTCATGGATTCTATACATTAAATATATTATTTTAATAAATACGGCAGGCGGGGGACTGTTTGTAAATAAGTCAATATAGCATCTAATAAGTTTTGGTGGGATTTTTAAAAGAAAGTTACTTTGCATATATAAGCCCCCAAACACACATGCACAGCCACACGACAGTCATGAGGAAAATAGTACCATTCTTCCAGAATTTTCCGGTGGTACAGCAACAGACAGAAATGCTGTCAGTGTCCTCTTCCCATGATGCTCGTTGATTTAATGGGCAGCACACATAACTGTGACGCTCTCCTATCATTCTGAGAGAACACAGGCACTGTTCTGCCCTTCACTGATGAGCAAATAAAAACACATTATTAATGGTTTTAAGATGCTGAAAATACGTATTTACCCGAAATGGTAGCTTGTTGCGTAGAAGAACTATGAAAATATGCTAGAACATTTTTTTCCTATTCAGCTATTTCCTATTTCCATATTTTTAAAGATAGATGCGCACTCCATATTTTATTGTTTTGTGCTTTAGCGGCTTAACTCATAAAGCATTGCTTGAAAACCCGTTATCAAAACTGACTTTGAGTAAAAGTGCAGAGGACGGCTCAGGACTGAGGAGAAAATAAAATATATCCTTGAGAAAAAATTTGCCTGTGAACAGGTAATGGTGACCTCTTGGTATTTCAGATTCTGACCTCATTTACAGCTGTTGCTAAAATATTTTCAGATGTTTTATGGTTTTGGGGTGTTTACCTAAGAAAATGTTGAATGAGACAAGATGGAATGTGGTAAGAATGTCACATCCACTAAATAACTCTTGTGCTTTGGGCTCTAACAGATTAATTAAAAAATGTATTTTTTACATGTATTTAATGTATTTTTTAACCACCAAAGTGGTTAAATTGTGAGTTTTTGTACTGCATTATGCTGCCAGCCTATTATTCATTTTAATCACAATTTCAAAGAGAAATTTGTTAATTCCTTTGCAATTATTTATTATAAGAGTAGAAGGGTCAAATTATTGTGTCTTTAGGGCAGCTGCCTGAGCGTCTAATTCCTTTTAACACATAACTTGAATTTTACTGAAGAATCAAAGCAAAAATCACATATGCAAAACTGTAAGCCCGGCTAGGAAGACTGTCCCGCTGCCCGTAAACTTGGCCAGGGAGACCGCCCAGCTGGCCATAAACCCGGCTAGTAAGACTTTCCCGCTGCCCGTAAACTCGGCCAGGGAGACCACCCAGCTGGCCATAAGCCCGGCTAGTAAGACTTTCCCGCTGCCGATAAGCCCAGCCAGGAAGACTATCCCGCTGCCCATAAACCCGGCCAGGGAGACCGCCCCGCTGCCCATAAGCCCGGCCAGGGAGACCGCCCCGCTACCCATAAGCCCGGCCAGGGAGACTATCCCGCTGCCCTGCTGTATATATATATATATATATATATATATACACACACAACATATACATAAATATGTCTGTGTGTGTATATGTGTGCCTGTGGATTATGTTTATATTACATTGTAGGGACCAAATGTTCCCCATAATGCAATAAAAACCTGTTATTTTGATGTTGTGGGGACCATTTTTCAGGTCCCCACAAAGATCTGTGAATATAATTAAAAAACAAAAAAAATGGCAAAAGATATACAATATACAAACCTGTGTGTGTGTGTTCTCATGGTTCTCTAGTTTCTCCAGTTTTTGGATCATCACAACAAACAGGTATAGAAAGTGGAGGGTGGATGGATGGATATATACGTGTATGTGTGCCTGTGTAAATGACTCAGATCGTTCATTTACACTTACATACCTGTTGCTTTTCATTTCTGTAGTATGTGTCTGTACAAGCAGCCTGATGTAAGTCAGATCATAATTGAATAATCTTCAGGAATTTGGAAAGATGTGGTATTTTTTATCTGTCACATAGAACATAATACATTCAGTTTGAACTTGGAAAAACAATATCCTTCGCTAGAAGAGAAGTAAAACAGCAATGAAAACTATATCAAAAGCAATTATATACAGCTGTGGCCAAAGGTTTTGAGAATGACACAAGTATTGATTTTCACAAAGTCTGCTGCCTCAGTTTTTATGATGGCAATTAGCATAAACTCCAGAATGTTATGGAGAGTGATCAGATGAATTGCAATTAACTGCAAAGTGCCCCTCTGCCATGAAACTGAACTTTATCCCAAAAAACTCACTTCCACCACATTTCAGCTCTGCCACAAAAGGACCTGCTGACATCATTTCAGTGAATCTCTCGTTAACACAGGTGAGAGCGCTGATGAGGACAAGGCCGGAGATCACCTGATCATGCTGATTGAGTTAGAATAGCAGACTGGATGCTTTAAAAGGAGGGTGGTGCTTGAAATCATTGTTCTTCCTC
>JAODKC010000117.1:14954574-14970792 GCA_026777985.1 Mormyrops attenuatus | reverse complement strand
GTTCTGCCGGAGGTAGGAGTTGAAGCTCCTTCTGACAGGGGATTCCGCCAGACGTTCCCAGCAGACCCTCACTATACACTTGGGCTTGCCAGGTCTGACCGGCTTCCTCCCCCACCAGCGGAGCCAACCCACCACAAGGTGGTGATCGGTTGACAGCTCCGCCCCTCTCTTCACTCGAGTGTCCAATACATGTGGCCGCAAGTCCGATGACACAACCACAAAGTCGATGATCAAACTGTGGCCTAGGGTGTCCTGATGCCAAGTGCACATATGGTCACCCTTATACTTGAACTTGGTGTTCATTATGGACAATCCATGACGAGCACAGAAGTCCACTAACAAAACACCGCTCGGGTTCAGATAGGGGGAACCGTTCCTCCCAGTCACGCCCCTACAGGACTCACTGTCATTGCCCACGTGAGCCTTGAAGTCCCCCAGCAGAACAAGAGAATCCCCAGGAGGAGCGCTCTCCAACACCCCTTCCAAGGACCCAAAGGGTGGGTATTCTGAACTGCCGTTTGGTGCATAAGCGCAAACAACAGTCAGGACCTATCCCCCCACCCGAAGGCGAAGGGAGGCTACCCTCTCGTCCACCGCGGTAAACCCCAATGTACAGGCGCCCAGCAAGGGGGCAATAAGTATGCCCACCCCTGCTCGACGCCTCTCCCCGTGAGCAACTCCAGAGTGGAAGAGGGTGCAACCCCTTTCAAGGAGACTGGTTCCAGAGCCCAAGCCGTGTGTCGAGGTTAGCCCAACTATATCTAGTTGGAACCTCACAAGCTCGCGCACCAGCTCAGGCTCCTTCTCCACCAGAGAGGTGACATTCCATGTCCCTAGAGCTAGCTTCTGTAGCCGAGGATCAGACCGCCAAGGTCCCCGCCTTCGGCCACTGCCCAACTCATAATGCACCTGACCCCTTTGGCCCCTCCTACAGGTGGTGAGCCCATTGGAGGGGGGACCCACGTGCCTTCTTCGGACTGTGCCCGACCAGGCCCCATGGGTACAGGCCTGCCTACCAGGCGCTCGCCATCGAGCCCCACCCCCAGGCCTGGCTCCAGGGGGGGGCCCCGGTGACCCGTGTCCGGGCAAGGGAAATCGTGGATCCATTATGTTTCTCTTCATAAGGGGTCTTTGTGAGCCTCACTTCGTCTGGTTCCTCACCCAGAACCTGTTTGCCTTGGGTGACCCTACTAAGGGCATAAAGCCCCAGGCAACTTAGCTCCTGGGATCATTGGAACACTCAAACCCCTCCACCACGATAAGGTGTCGACTCCAAGAGGGGTATATTGAAAATTAATGGAGTTAAATCAGTTCATAATGTTTGCTTGAACAGTCAGTTTTCATGGACACCCATTGACACATATCGCCCAGTTACATTGTTAACGCAACAAACCAATCACTGTGCACACTTGAATCACTTGAACACTTACGTCCTTTTATCAGTCAATTTGTAAAATCGATATACTTGACTATACCCATCAATACAAAGTAATAAAACTTAAAGCCTCTGCTGCTGGATTCGTAGCTATGCTGGTCTCACTCATGAACTCAGTCCTGTGTTTTCAACATCTTTCCTCACAGTCCAATGAAAAGAAGGGATACACACACACACAGGATCGTAGCTCATATCAGACACATCTTTCCGGGTTTTTTTTGCCTTCCTTTTTCCTTTTTGGGGTTCATGTTGCCCACAGGGCCTGTGGATGCACCAAGTTAAGCCTCTTGCATGGAGACGTCCTGCATATATTGGTAGATCGACATCCCTGCTGATGTCCCAAAGTCCTGTGGAGAAACATGTCCCAGAATGCTTTACAAAAAAAAAAACAATAATGACAAAATCTCAGCAGCTTCTCAGATCTGCAAGAAAGAGATCAAACATATCATTAAAGGTAAAATATATATTAAATATATATTAAAGATGGGTACTTTCTGAACAGACTTAAATTATGATTTTTTTTTCAAGAATTTCAAAGTGAACTATTGGTTTAAAATGGCCGGAGATTATTCATAACTGATACTTTTTTAATTGAGGATTAAAGTCCATGTTACCTGTGGATGGACCAGCATGTTTATCCCTTAATACTGCTGCAATATGGATTAGATTTCACTAGAAATCATTCTCAATTGCAGCTGTCCATTCCACAAACACACTGCAAATTTCTTAAGGATCTGATGTGTCATGGTTTCAGCTATGTGACTATATTACTATTCTCAAATTAAGTTGTGATCTCATATGTTTTTTTAGAAACAGCTTTCAAAGGCTTATTAGTTATAAAAAGCAAATAGCATTTATAAATATAAAATTATTTTAAAGGAAATAACATATATATGGAAAATAAAGCATGATAGGACAAAAACTAGAAAGTACAGCGTGGTTGCTGGCAGTGTAAAGCGTCTTAATCAACCTCAGCTGCAAGGACTCCAACTAATTAGAGCTGTAGATTAAAGAAAAGCGGAAACATACCACAGGAATCCCCAGCAGTCTTACTGAACCACTCTACAATAATCCTCCTTTAATTTTTCCTGCAGATTCTGATGCAACTGCTCGGAATGCTATTGAAGAAATCCGTACATCACTCAAGGTGCCCTCAATATATATGGAAACAGGAATGTACCCTCACTGATCACTCACTAGGAAGAATGTCCTAATAGTGCTCATTCATGCTGCAAATCTCCTGTTCTACCACATCACAAAGGTGTTCTATTGGATTCAGATCCATTGACTGGTCAGTGAAGGCCACTGAAGAGCACTGAACTCACTGTCATGGTCACAAAACCAGCTTGAGACAATGGTTGCTGTGTGACATTGTTCACTATCATGCTGGGAGTAGTTATTAGAAGGTGGGTAAATTCTGGCCATGAGGAGATGACTGGCATCTGCTGTGAATGATCTTCTGCGCTTGTAGCCCATCTGCTTCAGGGTTCACCATGTTGTGCATACAGAGGTGCTCTTCCAGTCACCACAGTTGTATGAAGTGGTTCTCTGAGTTACCGTAGCCTTTCTGACAACGCAAACCAGTCTTATCATTCTCCTCTAAACACTCTCATCACCAATGCCTTTCCACCTGCAGAACTACTGCTCCCTGGACACTTTCTTGTTTTTTATACCATTTTGAGTAACTCTAGAGACTGCTGTATGTGAAAATCCAGACCAAAATGCAGTTACAGAAATACTCAACGCAGCCAGTCTGGCACCAACTATCATGTCACAGTGAAAATGACTGAGATCACATTTCTTTCCCCATTCTGGTGTTCGATGCAAACATTAACTGAAGCTTCTGACCTGTATCTGCATGACGTTATGCATTGATCTGTTGCCATTTGATTGGTTGGTTAGATAACTGGATGAATAAGCATATGTAAGGAGGTTCCTAATAAAGTGCTCAGTGAGTGTATTGTTATGGTGCTTTGAACCCTCTCCGTTGTGGTCACTCCCAGTACTAGACCAGGCTTCCAAGATGCATCATGTATTTTCTCTTATTAGAATAGTTGGCATTTTTTTAATTAGCAGAATGATACTGTATACATATCATGACCATGTGGCCATTGTTGTTATTTGAATATACATTATAAGCTTTAACGAGAATTCTTATGACTAGCGAAAGGGCGAAATTCAGCAGGGAAACCCTTACAAACTGGTAGTCGTCAAGAAAGATTCCTTGTAAATCCACTGCGTTAAATGTTTATGTATACATGACAAGTGATCGGAGCACTGAAAATGGGTTAATGCAGCAAAATATACATTTACAAGGCAAGCATATACCAGTAGTTACCAAGTTTGCAGTAGGTAATAAGTTACAGTAGTTACCAAATTTGCAGTAGGTAATAAGTTACAGTAGTTACCAAGTTTGCAGTAGGTAATAAGTTACAGTAGTTACCAAATTTGCAGTAGGTAATATGTGAAGGTGCAGCAGAGACCACTAGGACAACAAATATGGAGTAGTGCAATAATATCTTCATAACACCAGATTTAAATATCAATCCATATTAATTAATACATGCAATTTGGGAAACATACTCCGTATTCTAATATTTATCCACTTGCTCTATAACTAAAGATCAGCTGACAGGTACACTTCAGGGGATGTTATATTTGCTGACTCAAAACGACCACAGAAAATCATACAGAAATCCATCAACCACAGGAGACAGAGCCAGGAGACAGATTTCTGAATGCATATGGTGCATAAAATAGCAAAGTTTCTCTTGCAGTGTTAGCATACTTGAAAATGCAAGGATGTTCTTTGCTTTATGTCTGCGATGAAGTTTTGCATTTCTTACATTATTTCTTGCAGTTCAAAATCTTTTTGTAATGGTGGATTCATCAATGGACATAAAAAGATTTAAATTAAATCTCAAATTAAATAAAAAAAATGTATCTTTCACATCCCATCTTCATAGAAGACTGAAGAATTTTAAGAATTTTAAATGTTGTGGATTCTTTTTTTACCAGAAGGAATGAAAAATCAAGTCTAAATCGGAATATGAGTAGCTTCTCAGACTTTGAGGATAATATTAAATTATTTTCTGAACAGATGTCTTTATTCACAAATATTTCTCTTATACATTCACCCAAATTGCAAAAGGACACTAAAAACTGGTCATTTCCTATATTGAACTACAAATTTGGGATATGTAAGAGATTTAGGGAAAAAGATTGTTTTATATTAATATATTTTATATTAATAAATTATTGAAATCATTTTATTTATGAAGAAATTACATTATAATAAAATTAATATTCTTTAATGTATCATTAATATCTCTGAGAATCCAGATGCAAAATTTAATTGGTAGAATGTCCAATTCAAAAGTAAATTCTACTGGTCAAGTATCAAGTTAAATGGTTGAAATGCTCAAAGTCCACTATAATATTTACATACATGAAATCAGTGTTGAAATGTAGCCAGTGGGAGAAAATAGTCAAATATATTAACATGCTATTAAGCAAAATGCTCATTTAGTAGCAGGTGACTATTACAAGCAACTAACAAAAAACAGCATGGCATGTAGATAGATACAAGAGAAACAGCATATTTTCTGTGTGACGTGTCTGCTAGCTAGGGCAGCCGTAAGGCGTACAGATGGGAGGCACCATCTTGGAGAGGGAGGAACCAACTGCTTTCGCCATCCATTGCAAGGGAATTTTACTTACACAAAAATGTTATTTGGCAGAAGGAAAAATTATCTGTTTAGTGAGATAAACAATCAGATTGTAGAGGAGGTGGGTCCAAGCAGCTAGAGGAGGGGGTCCAAGACATGTGATTGGTTGGTCCCGTCTCCTCTAGTTGCTTGGACCCACCTCTTCTACAATCTGATTGGTTACCTCTCTGAACCAATCAATTTCCCTTTTGTCCTCAAACATTCTTGTGTAAGTAAAACTCCCATGAGCATCTGCCTGTGGAGTAGTACGCCAGAAGGTTACTGCCCATTTGATGGAGACAGCCTCCTTTTCAGCCGTGGTGCATCTCAACTTGACAGGGCTTTAGTCCTTCCTTTCTGCCATGACTTCAAATGTATCAAGAAATGCTTCCACACTCTTATCTGCTGTTTGTGATGATGATACGCAGGGCAACTTTTTGAGCAATATTGCCAGGCAATTCCCAGCCAGGTAAAACAAAGGGCAACTCATCCAATTCTGGATGTAAACATGTATTATGCGTCTGTGGGCTGTATTTACTAGACAAGTTAAGGGTTTTTATATTCTAGTTAATGCTGTCAGATGACATCTACATGCAAACTCAATAAAAAAAATCTCCCTTTAATTGTATTTAAGAAGTTTATTATCCTCTGTGTTTTTCATTCCACACAACACAGAGACAGATGGTATGTCAGATTTGACATGCCAGAACAACAGCGTGTGATACGTGATATATTTTTAGGGTAGTAAATTGTCTCAGTAACAGAAACTTCGCTGGCATGCTTACAAGAGACTCTGGCAGAATGAAACCCCTTCCAGGAACCCCTTTGTGTACATAAAATCAAATTGTTTTTAGTTTTAACCTGAAGGAACCAGTTAAATTACCTAATTGGGTTTCTAATTGCATTTTTCATTCAGCAACTTGTTCTACCCCTAAATCCAGAGTATTTAAACATTTATAGAAGGTTATTTTGAAGTAATCATGGCAGAGCAGGAAATGAGTCTGATTGAGAATCCTAAAAAGCTTGCTATCACTATCATGATATGACAGCTGAAATCTCAGTTTGGGAGCACAATAGAGTACAGTGCCTTACTGCCTAGCAGTGTGGGCAGGAATTGAAGAAATATTTTCAGAAGATTGCTTTGGCCTTAACCCAATCTGTGAAATATTGCTCTGCTCAAGTGAAGGCAAAAAAAGTTTTTATATTACCAGTTATCACTGATGCCACAATCCACTATTTGAAATAAGTACAGTTTAATTTACATCACAACCAGTGGCATACTGGAAATCTATGAGCCCAGTGAGATGTGGCCCCTCCCATAATTGTGATGTCATCGGCCCGTTTGGAACTGCAGTCTATGTGATAGTGATAGGCAAAATTACTCTTTTTTTGAGACAGTTTGTTTGATCCAGTTTACCTAATAGATTTGTTCACCAGCTAGATCAGTGGCACTTCCTGTTTGCATAAAATAGATCTGAAACACTTGTGTTCCAATATGTCAAGATAATAGTTTATTATTTAGTATATATTTAGTTTTATATTATAAATAGTGCTAAATAGTAATGATGTAGTCAAGACCATCTCCACTTGTTATTCAGTACCAGGTGTGGTACTCCCCTTTTATTCAGTATCAGGTGCCGGTACTCCCCTTGTTATTCAGTACCAAGTGCCAGTACTCCCTTGTTATTCAACACCAGGTTCCGGTACTCCCCTTGTTTTTCAGTACCAGGTGCCAGTACTCCTCTTGTGATTCAGTATCAGGTGCCGGTACTCCTCTTGTTATTCAGTACCAGGTGCCCGTACTCCCCTTGTTGTTCAGTACTAGGTACAGGTACTCCCCTCGTTGTTCAGTACCAGGTGCAGGTACTCTCCTCGTTATTCAGTATCAGGGGCTGGTACTCCCTTGTTAATCAACACCAGGTGCCGGTACTCCCCTTGCTATTCAGTATCAGGTGCAAGTACTCATCTTGTTATTCAGTACCAGGTGCAGGTACTCTCCTCGTTATTCAGTACCAGGGGCTGGTACTCCCTCGTTAATCAACACCAGGTGCAGGTACTCCCCTCATTATTCACCACCAAGCGCTGGTACTCCCCTTGTTATTCAGTAGCAGGTGCTGGTACTCCACTTGTTATTCAGTAGCTGGTGCTGGTACTCCCTTGTTAATCAACACCAGGTGCTGGTACTCCCCTCATTATTCAGCACCAAGTGCCGGTACTCCCCTTTTATTCAGTATCAGGTGCCGGTACTCTCCTTGATATTCAGTACCAGGTGCAGGTACTCCACTTGTTATTCAGTAGCAGGTGCCGGTACTCCTTTGTTAATCAACACCAGGTGCCAGTACTCCCCTTGTTATTCAGTAACGGGTGCTGCTACTCCCCTCGTTATTCAGTACCAGGTGCCGGTACTCCCCTTGTTATTCAGTACCAGGTGCAGGTATTCCCCTCGTTATTCAGTACCAGGTGCCGATACTCCCCTTGTTATTCAGTACCAGGTGCAGGTATTCCCCTCGTTATTCAGTACCAGGTGCCGGTACTCCCCTTGTTATTCAGTACCAGGTGCAGGTACTGCCCTCGTTATTCAGTACCAGGTGCTGGTACTTCCCTCATTATTCAGCACCAAGTGCTGGTACTCCCCTTGTTATTCAGTAGCAGGTGCTGGTACTTCTCTTGTTATTCAGCACCAGGTGCAGGTATTCCCCTCGTTATTCAGTATCAGGTGCCGGTATGCCCCTCGTTATTCAGTACCAGGTGCAGGTACTCCACTTGTTATTCAGTAGCAGGTGCCAGTACTCCCTTGTTAATTAACACCAGGTGCCGGTACTCCCCTTGTTATTCAGTACGAGGTACTTTTGGTACAGTACTACTGTACGTTTCATTTTCCTAGGACTACTGGTCAAGTACCAGTACCAAAATTTTCAATACCCAAAGTTCCAGTCCAGCTGGGGTACTTTTTTGGTACTTCAGTGGAGAGGAGCTTACAAACATATTCATTATTGATTGGTTATGCAAATAGCCTGCCTCTGAAGCACAATACAACTGCCATCTTGAAAAAAGTTACGAACTCAGAAAACAACAATAAACAATGTAAAAAAGGTAATAATAATAATGTTTGCATGGATAAATGAAGAGACCCAAGCTTTAATCATGATCTGGTCAGAAGAACATGATGATCTGGGTGATCATGATGATCTGGGTGGCATGACAAGAAATAAAAAAATATTTGCTATGCTATGCTAGGTCTTAAGAATACTGGAAATTGAAATTCTGCAATGTGTTTTTGTTGTACTACATATGGAGATATTTATAAAGCAAAAAGTGACAAAGTAAAAATGCTTTTTAGTGAAACTAAAACCCCTATGTGACAGTGTAGGTTTTTCATATGAAGGTATGAAAAAGCCTGATCTCAATACAACTGACTGTTGCAGTACTTTTGATGTGAGAATTGTCTGTGCATAACATCTGATGTTGGTATTAATATCACACATTGCCCAGCCCTGTAATATACTACAGTCATTTTTAGAATTCAGTACAAAAAACCCTGCCTCACTTTGTAATGTCATTTGGCACTGGTACCAGTTTTTATGCCAGTGGAAAACCAACACCTTTGGTACTTTTTCAAAGTACCAAAAGTACGGAACCTGGTTGTCATGGATTTCTCTGTGGAATCCTTATCGTCATCCCAGCTACAGCCCCTAGGGATTCCGACCGATTTGGCTTCCCGGAGGTGACGAGACCTATTGCCCAGTTTTTCTGGTTTTGCCGGTTGGTCCGCTTTAAGACACACATATCCCAGCTGTTTCAAGTTCTCTCCTGATCAGTACTCTATTTCTGGTGACCCAGTTTGTTGATCTACGCGAGATTTTCATGGTGTGCCCTGAGTCCAGTTCCCTGTGTATTGACTCCTACTTCACCTCCTAGATTCTGTGCTTCTGCCCATCAATCTCAGTACCGACCTCGATCGCCCGACCCTTACCTGGAACACCGATCTCGACTTTTGCCTCAACCCTCCTGGAACCGACGCCAATCACCCGACCCTTGCCCGGATTACCGACTACGGTCTTTGGCTCTGCCTCTCCGTTACCTTGAACTGAAGCTGATCTGCGTCAGTGTCTATCTTCGAACATTCACCACACTGGTACAATGGAAAAGCACCTAAGGAGTTGCCAGTACTGTGTACCAGTAAGTACCGGCCCACATAGAGGACTGGGTATGAGAACAACAACTCACTTATCTTGCAGGAACTGGTGAGACTGGGCTGGCTAGCTGTACAGGTACTGCTGAAATAAAGGCTTCCTCCCTGTGCTCTTGCACCACTGGCAACTCAAAATCCTATATGTGGTTGATGATGAAATAGATGTAGGATACTTGGGGTACCATATTTCCTTGGCTATTTCGAGTAACCTGCATAGTCTGTGGAACTTGAGAGGTGTGTCCAACACAGAGTAGGGCATGTGCAGGACCCCGTGGATCCAGCTGAGCCTCATGCATCCTCATACATCCTCATGCATCCTCATGCATCCTCATACATCCTCATACATCACCCTCCAGATTATCCATTGTGCAGGTACAAGATAATGGGGGTCCCCTGGTTCACGCAAAGGTCCATGTAGGAGGATGACCAAGGAGGATCTCCTTGGTGATGGCCTTGGAGGTGGCTTTTCATCAGGCGATGGCCTGAGGATATCCAGGGGTGCAGTCCATCATGCCGTCGCTAACTTTGGCAGAGGACCTACTGTAGTTACATTATTGTAGTTTTTATTATTTGCAAACATGGAAATGAAATTTTTCTTTTTATTCAGTGTCAGTTTTTTTTGACTGACTCATTCAGTTCTGTTCTTGCCATTTTGCTATTAATTGCAATTGTAGTCACAGGCTCCCAAAGGGACACTAAACACAATGTTTATGTTATTGCAAAGGTAATTAACACCCCCCCCCAATGAAACTGCTTGTCAATTAACTTTTTAACACAGAATAGCTGTTTTAGAACTTTAATTTGGGATCTATTGTTACTTGAAATTAATGTTTTATTTTTAACTACTATTTGTTTCTAATGATAGAATAATAATTTCTAGTGATATATATTTTTTTCTAAACAAATGAATAAAGTAATGATTTTGTTATAAAACCAATAAATTTGCAATATTTTACTGAACTTAAACCTAAGGGTTTCTGTGAGCACTGTACTATATATATACACTGAACGCAGCTTTCAAACTACAGGTAAACTTCTGTTTCTGTCTCACCACCCACAATGAAGGGACTGTGGACGTTTCTTTTCTGAATGATTAACTGATTGACATCACTGTCTTCAGTAATTACCATAGTTTCTTGAGAAATATAATTTGCATTACTATGGAAAAATACTGTTTCCTGCCTTTGAAAAACAAATTCTTCTTCTTCTTCTTCTTATTATTATTATTGTTCTTGTTGTTGGTGTTCGTATACTGGAATGCGTTAAAAAATACATTAATATTCTCTATTCTCCAAAGTGTAAATCGCACAGAAATTAAATAATATATGACGCATGGCATATTCTGCATAGTAAACACACCTCTATAATATAGCTTTTCACTCTACACATGCATGTGTGAAATTACTATGGGGCTTCATCTATATTAGTTATATCCTTATTTTTAATAAGTTCACACATAGCATAGCACACTGCTGATGAAATCATACATTATTTAAATCTCTTTCTCATTTATGTGTTCTGTTGTTTTGCTGATTTACTGGAAGGCAGCCTACTGCACCCTTTAGTGTGTTACAATGTGGATTATCCATATATTCTGCTTTATGTACAAATTCATATATTTAGGATATCATTTATTAGTAATCATTGTTACTTCATTGCCAATTCATATGTGTGGTCTCAGGCTCTGGAAGGCAGATCCTTGGGGCGGATCCTTCCTCAGAAGATGCGTCTTCAGCGGCAGTCCTGAGTTCCTGCTCAGGCACTGATCCAAACCATTTCTATTGAATTCTTAAACCTCTTGCTGATATCCATCATTTTCAAAAGGATAACAAGAGAAACGGGCATATTGCCATGAACGAGTATCTCTCAAGGAGTGAAGGATTTGCCTATCATGAAGAGCCCTTTCAGTGACTCCTATCACTTTCTTGCAGCTGGGTACCAGTCAGTCTGGGTCCAAATTACGTTTCTCTCATTTGCACACTGGGCAAAGTGCCTGTTGATTTTCCCAGGTCTAGAATCTCACATCTGACAGTCATGATAAAAGTTTGACTAATAACTCACTGCAGAGGACACAAAAATCATAACCACACCAATCTGCTCAATTGTTGCACACATTCACACAGCTCCCTTGGGAAAGAGCCCAAAACGTTAGGGGCACCATTTCACTGAAAACAGATTCAGAGAAACAGTTCCATGCCAATGGCAGAGAGAACAATGCATTACTCTTCCATTTTATACTGTATATATAACATGTATCTTTAAATTATTTAAACAAACAAAAAAAAAAACATAGATAATAGGAAAACATCCATGCGCACTTCAAGCATTAGGAAAGTTCAAGGGTCAGCAACTTAGATCTCATTTTTTTTCTTTTGTTTCCAAAGTTTGTGCATGAATGATACAGCGAGTGTTTATTTCAAGATGGTGGTGTTATTTATCAGTGCAGGGTATTTATTGGATAATGTATAATGTTCACATTATTAATGATGAGGACCATAATGTTCCATGCCATCTTCTTAAAATGACAGTCTGACTACCACAATAATTGTTCTTCTTATAGTTTTCGTGATGTACTGCTGCTGTTAGTCGTCATTCCTGTTACCATTAGTTTGTTGAAATGTCATAGCATGGGGTATTTAATATGTAGGGGTTATCGTTTCTATATTTTTTTGCTTACACAGACTACAAACAGATGTAAATTACTTGAATACAGTAAATTTAATATTTAAATGTACTGTAATTGTGAATTAGTGTAATGGACAAGAATTTAACGGGAGCAAGGAAGTTAAAGTTTTCATTAGTCTCAAGATTGGACTTGGAACATCCAAGAAATCTTCACAATTTTAGTTCAGAGGGATGACAGGAGCAGTAGGATGACTTTAAACCCCTATTCTTTCGCTTATTTTTAAGGTCTGAGTTTTGAGATTCTAAGTTCTACCCTTTGAGACGGAGCAACAGCAAAAATTACGTACACCACAGACTTTTAGATCAACACTCCTGCGAAAAACCGAAATTAACTGTAGAGCCAAAAAAGTTTTTCTAGAAGCAGAAATAGTGCTTGTTTTTTTTCTCACCACCCTCTAAGAGAGAGGCTAATTTATGGTTCTGCTGCAGCTGTGAACATCTGGCTCTCTCCAAATTCTGGCAGAAGCTGCTATGAAGACAAGTTAAATTATCCATCCTTCTTATCCCCCATTGCGCTGTTAGTGATGACTTGTAGGCTAAGGCACTAAAGATTGTGTGTGTGCTATCTATAAACTGTCCTGGGTGAGAAACAAAAACAGGTTCCTGCATTGGGGAAATGTACTTCAATGGTGTGGGATGGGGGCACGGAATGTGCGGCGGACTGAACGGCAGCCTGATGATTGCTGAAGGAGTGTGTGGTGCACAGGACATGCCATCTGGATGCACTTTTTAACCTGTAAGCACACAAATCCTATGTGATGCAGCTTTGTGACATCACCCGAAAAAAGGCAGGTTTCCTTGGTGACCAAGGCATTCCAAAAATGCATCACATGGGATCAGCTTATGTTTGTGAGAGAAAAAAATAACAGGCTAACTATGAAATTGGTTCATTTTTATGGCATTAATTTATTTGGCAAATGATTTAATCCAAAGGAATGTTAAGGGAGGATCTGAGACAATGGTTGGCCAGTCTCCCTGCAGCAACCCGCAGGGGCCTTGCTCAAAGCCCCAATGATTACATCATCCTGCCAACCAGGGAATCTGAATTGGAGACCTTCTGATCACAAACACAGAGTCCTACCCCACAGAGCCCTGCTTGTGAAATTTATGTAAGGATGACCATATATTTCTCTTCTATACTATAATATCCTTTGCAGCCATCAGTTTTTAAAGCTTAATTATTTATTTCTGATTAAACATTTTGTTCTTGGCAAAGAGTCATTGACCTAAAGTACAACAATATATAATTATTCAATAAATAGCAATGCAGTATTTAGGGACTGATTTTGGGACGCTGTACTGACCATTGACCAAACTTTTAATGGTGGCAGATTTCCAAGTAATTGTAATTGTAATTGTAAAGAGACTGGTGAATAAAATCATAGCTGATTTTCACACTATTCACACAATAAGGAGCAAACGTAAATTACAGTCTGACTTATAAGCTTAGTAAATAAAAGTCTATTATTTAAGCCCTCTATATTAATCTCCCCCCTCCCCCGTCAAATTGCCTCCTTCATCTCAGAATTCTCACATTTTCTTTCTGCCAGTTTTAAGTGTGAAAAAGTTATTATTGTTGTGAACTTTAACACCCATGTTGATGATCCCAGTGACCCATTTGCGCGTGACTTTCTGAGTGTCACAAATTCATTTAATTTTATTCAACATGTGTCTGGCTCTCCCCATATTAAAGGTCATACGCTGGATTTAATCTTTTTCTTGGGTTTTTGAGTATTGAAAATGTCTACCCAGAAGACCTTTTCATTTCTGTTCGAAAATGCATTTTATTGAATTGTTTCTAACAAAGGGTAGTCTTCCAAAACTTGAAGTTCCCTCACATATTCTTAATCATCATTCTGCAGACAAATTTTCCTCACTTTTGCAAGATTGATTCAGCATTCCACTTGCTACTTCTAATTGATCTTTTGGTTCACAATTTTATTGTCTTTGCAATTCTATTCCAGACAAAGACGCCCCTTTCAAAATACACATTGCCCCTGCTATAAATCGTACTTCCTGGTTATGAAGACACCTACAGTTGTAAAAGGCAGTGATGAAAAGCAGAGTGACGGTGAAGGTGTTCAGCTCCATATCAAGACCTCCACCTAACAGACCTGTATCTCAGGTACAGTAAGATGATTAAGGATATGAGGGCTGCATCATTTTCTTCTTTCATCTTTGAAAGCAAATGTAACCTTAAGGTTCTATTTGATTCTCATAACAAAGTGGCATGTCCTGTACCACTCGCCATCTATTCTTCGACTGTAACCAATTTTTAACTTTTTTTTTTTACCAATAAGATTGCTGATATTACGCGTGGGATTTAGCCCCCACCATTCCTCCTATTGATGACTGTCCTGATACCCATTTCCCTCCAAGATCCCTTCACCGTAACTGAGAGAATGCCTCAGTCCCACCCTCCCGATATAATTCCTATATCTCTTTTGAAAATCTGTTAGGGAGCCATTGGACCTTTATTTTACTTAACATTATTAATTGTTCCCTTTCCCCTGGTTGTGATCTGGCCAATTTCAAAAGAACTATAGTTAATCTTCTCCTTAAAAACTCTAAACTTGACCACTCCCTCCCAGAAAATCACAGACCTATTTCCAAAGTTCCATTAATATCCAAAGTAACAGAAAAAATTTGGCAGGACAATTGTTAGGGGTCATGGGGGCTCACGACATTTGTGATAAATTGCAGTGTGGTTCCGCAAAAGCGTAGAACAGAACCCTATTTAAAAGACAGGATTTTTAAAATACCAGGGTCAGAAGTGTTATCCCTTCCTAGGTGCCCCGTAATGGATCATGGTTATTGGAACTGCAGAAAAATAATCCTGAGGACTTGACCTCAGTAGGAATGGGCGCTTGTGAGAGTTGTTAATGAAATAAATGTGCTACTAGTGTTTGCACATTTATTCATTAATTATTTTTTTTTGCTGGCCTGCTGCTGGAATACAGTATATGCCAAAATACAGTATCTGTAATAACACTATGTATTCAAATATGCATTCAAACTATCACGGTTACTGCTTTGTCGACTTCACAGTATGTTGTCTTCTCCTGTGATTTGCACTTGTGTCGTCTCGTGTTGTTCTGTCCTTTTGTAGTTTGTGCCCCTTGGTCCTGGAACAATGTTTTGTTTCACTGTATACTGTGTGTATGGCTGAAATGACAAATAAACCTTGACTTGACTTATGAGTACTGATTCTGGTCATTGGATGACTTTGATATTTGTAGACCTTATTGTGAAGCACAGTATTCTGATTGAGAGGCTCAAACATTGTGTGGTTTAGGTGGTACAGTATTTCAGAGGTTCTCTTCTTACCTTTCTGATTGGTGTTTTTCTGTTGCAATTGGTAATTATATCTTCAGAAGCCCCTCTTTCCTGTGGGGTCCCCCAAGGATCAATTGTAGGTCCACTTCTTTTTAGTACAAGAAACTTCTTGCAGTTAAATTGTAACGAGACGGAGGAGCTTCTTCTCGGCCCAGACAGTGTAACCTCTGACGTACAGCTGAGTCTCACTAAAAATCTCAGTGTTCACATTAAGAAATATTTAAATTTTGAGGAACTTGTGAAATTACGGTCTCACTCATGTTTTTGTCCTATTTAGAAACATCTCAGAATTATGAACACTGTCTGTCCTTCTAATCTTGTGCCGGTTATTCATATTTTCAATTAATATTTTTAGTTTATTGTAATCCTCTATTCACCTGCATCTCAAAATGTAAGTCAGCTTGGAAACTTCTTTTGGTTCACAATGCCTACACTATGAAGCAGAATCTGCTATACAACACATGGACGTCTTTCCTGATTAGCTTCTCTATACTGGCTCCCAGTAAAATGCAGGATAAATTCTCTCATTTATTTATAAGACTCTAAACAATCAGGCACTCGCATACATTACCAGTTCAAGTTTTTTCACACACTGAGATTTTCTACATTCACATGTTACTCACTTAACATTTATTAAAAAATACACTCAATATTCTTTGCTAGCAAATACATTTACATTATGTATACCGTTTGACTACATTTATTAGCAATAAAATGTGATATCTTTGATTAATCAAAATAACCTTCAGTTACAACAACAGAGAAAATTCGACAAAGGACATTAAATACCTCTCCTGGAGCCGACACCTTACCGTGGTGGAGGGGTTTGTGTGTTCCAATGATCCCAGGAGCTAAGTTGCCCG
>JAODKC010000117.1:14936075-14954474 GCA_026777985.1 Mormyrops attenuatus | reverse complement strand
GAGGAGCTGGACGAAGTGGCCGGGGAGAGGGAAGTCTGGGTTTCCCTGCTTAGACTGCTGCCCCCGCGACCTGACCCGGAACAGCGGTAGTTAATGGATGGATGGATGGATGGACATTAAATACTTAACTAGTGCATTTAAAGTTGAAGGAAACTTGTTATATTTGACTTATATTTTCATTTATACTTCTTTACTCAACTTTCCAATACTTAGCAAGAATAAAAAAATCTACAGTTTATGAAATAAATGGAGAAGTGGCAAAAACCTGTAGTGTGCAAAAACATTTGACTGGTAGTGTACATATGTGAGCTTTTGATCCCATACTCAACAAACAGGACCCTCAGGTTTTTTGATCAGGGTCTTCCTGTTATACTGGGTCCAAGTTTAAGACCAGGGGTGTCACAGCTTATGCAGTTCTTAGCCCAAGGCTGCGGAACAGTCTGCCCAAAGGCATTGGATCAGCCAACAGTGTGGACTCCTTTAAATGGCATCTGATACTTTTTTGTACAGACAGACCTTTTCATGTATGAATATCTTTGTTTTATTTTGTGTGATACATGTTGTTACATAACTAAGAATGAAAATAAAATGTAAGCGTGGGTGGTGCTACACCCAGGAAACTGCCTGTACTCTTTGATTTCTGGAATTTCCCCCTTTTTGGCTTGATTGTTTCTGTCATCAGCCACAATTAACCCTAGATGACCTCAGCCTGCAAGCTTCCCAGCTCGTCCTCTGTCATACACCCCCCTTAAACAGTCATTTCATGGTTTTTTCTCCTCTAGCAATGTGATTAGTTGCTCATTAAACTTGATTTTTAAAAGTTAATTAATGTCTAAATGATAGTCCAAATAAAGAGAATTATCTGTCAGACTTTATGAGTAATTGTCTTCATCAGTTGATTATTTAAGATTTCTGATAGCAGAAGCTTCAGGTTCAGGTTCATCTTCTAAATAATTAATTGTGTTTTAAGGCATATTCAGTTTTTTTTGTTTGTTTATTACCTAAGCAGAGACTGACTGTTATTCTTCTTACATTGGATTTTTATTCCCTGAGTACAAGATCTCAAAGGTGTAAGTGGGACCTGCATTGTGTTTTGGGGCATCTCAGCTTAATCCCTGGCACAGTGTGCATTCGGCACATTTTAGCTGTTATGTCAGTCTTGTTTTGTTTGTGAAATTTATTTGCTGTGGATTTAATATTCATGTGTAATGAGTCGCTATTTGCATGATTAGTCAGCAATAATTTCAAAAGAGGAACATTTTTATTTGACCAAATGTTTCATGACAGCTTGTCCAAATAGCACATCCATCCATCCATCCATCCATTTTCTGAAACCGCTTAATCCCAACTGGGGTCGCGGGGGGGACCAGAGCCCATCCCGGGAACAATAGGTTTAGGTGGGACCAAATAGCACATGTTAATAGTTATACTGTACATCTGTAAATATATGATATTTAATATATAGTGCTTTAGTCTACCCATTTTTTTGACACAAACATGAACTACAATCAGTACCCAGGTTACAAACAAGATCCACTCCTTAAGTCTGTCTTTAAGTCCAATGTGTAGGTAAGATGGAATAATAACAATACAGTAATAATAATAATAATAATAATAATAATGTTTTCACAAGAGTCACAAAGTAGTATGTGTGTTCACCAGTACAAACCATTGTATGTAATTGACATGTTTAATATAATAGGTTTTATGACACTGCATTCCTTAGTATGGGTTGTCAGGATGTGGGACGTTCTTAACCCAGGGACTGCCTGTACTTATCCAGTGCAAGGCCACAGCTGGGGCTCGGAGTCCATCCCCACCCGGATGGGCCATGGGAGAGAACCTGAGCTCTTGATGTAAATACCAGACAATTAAATGGAAATGTGTGCAAGGAAAGAGTAGAATCTAAATTTTCTAAGTTCTAAGCACAAAGATTATGTTCCTTTATTGTATCTTTAATATTTATAATGTGTTTCAATGGCACACAGAGACATTATACATAGCATGCTAAATGAAAGGAGTGCAATCTTTATCAAAAGAACAGTGAGACGTGTCTGTTTGCTGTGATGAGGGTCACAGTACATTACGATACCGTCAGCCTGTCTATTTGCTGTGATGAGAGTCACAGTACATTACTATACAGTCAGCCTGTCTGTTTGCTGTGATGAGAATCACAGTACATTACTATACCGTCAGCCTGTCTGTTTGCTGTGATGAGAGTCACAGTACATTACTATACCGTCAGCCTGTCTGTTTGCTGTGATGAGAGTCACAGTATATTACTATCCCGTCAGCCTGCCTTAGTACAGTACTTGCTTCTTCCAATTATGCAAGCTCTTCTGCATTTGTGTCTGATTTGTGTTTGGAGCATCTTCGATTTGGAGTAGCTTTTATTCAAAGCAGTTTCATTTAAGATCAATTTTAATTTAATTTAGAGACAATGATTCTAATTTGGAAAGAAATATGGCCATAATTGTGCTTCTCTTGAGAAAAAAAAAATCTGCGGTAAAAATTTCAGCCACTCTGACCCCCATCAGCATTTGCAGGGGTGTGACTGCAGCTAATATGGGCCTCAGCAGGGTCATTTCCATAGCTGGGAGCAGAGGGTAATGTTCTGCTGCGCGCCTCTGTTGCCGAATGCCTCCTGAGTAAGTACCATGCGGGTCAGCACACCCCTGCCAAAGTCATCCATCACGGCCCCCCGGGGGCTCTGCCATTGCTGTCATCCAACAGTTCCTGACAGCGGATCTCTGAAACACAGCCAGTGTCTAAGTACAGCAGATGATAAAAAAGGAATGTAATAATTGTGTTCTGACAAGGCGTAATTTCACAGTGACTGAACAGGAGCTGAAGTGGGACAGGCGTGTGCTGCACTGCTTCATGTACACTATGTATCTCTATATTCTATACATTCTTTGCAGAAGAAGACCTGCTCACAGAGACAATATTCCATTAATAAAACATTCAATAGTTAAGTAAGTTAAGTAAGTAATACATACTGCACCGTGCAAAAGTCATAGGAAAGGAAATGTCTACAACTATTTATCTGTAACATTAGAACATGTGCCAATTAAGAGTAATGCAGTAAGAACTACCAGGAATGTCTTCTCTTCTCCCCAAAGGTTCTGATATCTTGTTGGTTAGAAGGACACCACTCCTGTTCCCAAACCTCAGCCATTTCACACTTTGTTACATTTCACAAGCAGCTCACTTCATTAATTAACGTAGAACGAGGTGCGCTATTGGGCAATTAGTAAACAATTGGAGTAAACAAAAAGTACATGGGTGTGTTGCATGGTTGCTGTAAATACTGGGTTGATTTTAGGAGAGATTTTACATATGGTTACTCTAACACACTTTTGCAGACATAAAATCATAGTTTTACACCAACAAAAAGATCATTTAAACATCTTTGACTATCTAAGACTTTTGCACAGTACTATAAATAAAATAAAAACTAAAACCAGTAAAATAATAAAACATAGAGACAAAAAATACTGTACATAAAACACAGCATTCTAATCAAAGGCGTCTAAATAAATGAGATTTTAGCAGGCATTTAAAAATGGTGAGTCTGCATATCGCGGGCCAGTGGAAGAGCATTCTGGCTGCTTTGGCTTCAAACGACAAGGAGAGAAATCAGAGGAAACCCCATGAGGGCATGAAAAATAGGCAAACTTCACACACGGAGCCATGGTGGAGACTCGAAGCCTGGTCCCAGGGAGAGGAAACAGTGCTAATCATTGCATCGATAATAATAATATAGAGCTGGTAGAACCCATGAAAACTGAAGGAATGTTACTATTACCACAAGAAGAAAGTTGATAATTATCTTGGTCTGACTTTTTTAATACCCCCTTTTCTATAGCCAGATATTTTACTAAAGCGCTTTGGCTTAGAATGTAATGACCCTGTTTTAGTTACCTGTAGGGGAATAAGCAACATAATGGTGCTTCCTTTTCACTGGTTATGTTTTAATCGATATATTTGAGGAGGGTGCACTGTTACAAAGCTACACTATTACTCCGCTAAGATCTCACATTTATCACATGGCAATACAAATAAAATGAACCAACCCGAAACAAAATGGGCCCAGTATGAACATCATGTCACTATACTAAAGCAAAATGGCTTTTACAGCGCTATAGTGCACCCATCCATTCGTCACGGTCAGGGCTGGGGGGGGGCAGACCCTGTCCATCCCCTGGGGTGTGAGCCAACACTACGACTCTCTGAGCCGCTATGCTTCCCTTTGTAGTATTTTCTTACCATTAAATTAACCCAGTAGTGACAGCTGGTTGCTATGGTGACAATAAATCCAAATACTTAAAATGGTCTACAACTTAAGATGTTATTTTCTCTTTCGTTACGGTTTCACGCGTTTTGAAAGGCGTCGTGTGCCGCAGCCATGGCCTCTCTTAAAAAATACAAATAGTAATTGCATGTTTTTATCTCTGCTTATTTTTATTTTAGATCAGGAATGATTACAACAATCAACTCCCACACACAGATCCCTGATTTTGGCTCAGGTCAAGGAAGGAATTAATTCTTTGCCTCTTAAATGACCTTCAGCTACCTCCTGGCCAGAATCCGACATTGAATTAAACCTGAAAGTCACTGACAGTGCATAATAACATCATGTCACATAATAAATAAACCTTTGTATAAATGTCAATTTTTTAGCCTAGTTGCAGGCATCAAAATACAGTATGTAGAATATGCTGTGAAAGTAAGCTAAAGCTTAGGTGTCCTTTTTTCTAGATCTCCTGTCTGTATGTCTTCCTTCATGGTGTGTAGGAAAGCATCACAAAAAGAAAATGACAGCTTCAAAATGGTTAACAATTTATGAGATAGGAGAGCTAGGTGACTGCTGTTGTGGTTCTTGATTAGGTTCATCTGTTCCTTGTTTCCCACATTGTATATAAATTCATGTGTTGTGTTTTTTTAAGCACACTAGAGTCCTAATGCAATACGCTGAGGATGAATTTCTTACTAGGAGGTGACTGCTGGTTTAAGCTTTAATCTTGCTTGCATCTGTAACAAGAAAATCTATTGTGATTCTCCATTCCCGTTTACAAGACTGCAGGCCTTCAACTTTGCTGCTGATGAGTCAAGGCTCTCTATCTCTTCATCGTTTTCCTCCAAGGGCATGATGCATGATTGCTCATGATGCGCAACAAAAATGTATAATTAGGCTTTATATTCAATTTGCTTTGCATTAGGCTTATCCAACATTTTCTTATCTGAGTCACAGCAATTCTAACAACAGGCACTGAGGGAAACCTTGAATACAAGATAGAAGATAATTACTGCAATAAGCACTTTTGCAGTTACCAGCAGTATAAATCCCCACCAATTTACTCCCCATGATGATGACAACTCTGGCCCCCTACCTAAAGCACTGATCATGACCCTCCTTCTTTTAACCTCCCATGGCTTAAAGCACACAAGCACTTATTTGCTCTTGGTTAAAAATGTCACATACTTTCCCCTGGGTAAACCCTTCATTATGGCTTTGATTTTTGCGTTCACATATCCAGTCCACATTTACACATTTACAGTTTTTATCCCATTAATTATCCTGGGACTGGCATCCCATCCAGGCTGCTCCGCTGTCCTGTGACCTGTAATTTCTGGAAGTTGATAAGCAGCTGGAAGATGGACAGATGAATGGAATATCCTGGGTGTGATCCTGGATATTAATATCTACTCCAGATGTTTTCAGTGTTTAGCATTCAAAGGTAAAAGAAGATAGCATTGTAGCCCTACACCTGAATCCCAGTCCTAACCCCTTTGTTAGTCTGTGAAAATCATTATGTTACGCAAACACCAAACGCTTGCAGAATTAGCATTCGCTTGCATAAATTTGCTTTATGAATCCATTCCATTCAGTATAGAGGGTGTTTTGGGACAATATTCAATAAATAAATATGTCATTTAAATAAGTATTAAAATTGCTATTTAAATTATTGTTTAAATGACCATTTGATACCAGAAAGTATTTTTCTATCTCTCAAAGTCATCCATCAAACTCTAAACAAAACAACATTTGACTGGTTACATTGCAAACTAAGTCAGAACAGATCAATCTCGCCTACTTGATTGAATTCTCATTCATAACTGTGTTTTGTCTGTTCTGTCCTGGAGCTGTATAGATCCTAAGTTCCCAAAATCCTAAATAATCTCCTAATTTTAGGATAACAGTTAAGCTGTGCTAACTTTCACTGGCCACCACACAATGTTAGCTTAAACAAAGTTATTTAATCAGTATTTTGTTAATGCTTTTACACTACCAACAAAATGTATGTGCATGTACAAATGCATGTATGTCATGTTGCGCGATACTACTAAGAATGAAAAATGAATATCATACAGAATATGTCCTTTTTTACTACAGATAATCCATGTATATTGATGAATAACACCCGTATCTGCATTATGGCCAATCAGATGGTGGTGACGCATCCAGCTGGGTTTGGTCACGCTTTTGGGCCCTGCCATTTGATAGCAGCATGTTACCGTGGCTACGGCTCGGGAAAAGTTTGCACACTTTACAATGGAAAGCCATCGGCTCTCGGTACAGCTGAGGTATGGCCTGGGAAAGGTTCGCATGCTTTACAATGGAAAGCCATCGGCTCTCGGTACAGCTCAGGTACGGCCTGGGAAAGGTTCGCATGCTTTACAATTGAAAGCCATCGGCTCTCGGTACAGCTCAGGTATGGCCTGGGAAAGGTTCGCATGCTTTACAATGGAAAGCCATCGGCTCTCGGTACATCTCAGATACGGCCTGGGAAAGGTTTGCATGCTTTACAATTGAAAGCCATCGACTCTCGGTACATCTCAGGTACGGCTCGGGAAAAGTTCGCACGCTTTACAATGGAAAGCCATCGGCTCTCGGTACAGCTCAGGTACGGCCTGGGAAAGGTTCGCACGCTTTACAATTGAAAGCCATCGGCTCTCGGTACATCTCAGGTACGGCCTGGGAAAGGTTCGCACGCTTTACAATGGAAACCCATCGGCTCTCGGTACAGCTCAGGTACGGCCTGGTAAAGGTTCGCACGCTTTACAATGGAAACCCATCGGCTCTCGGTACAGCTCAGGTATGGCCTGGTAAAGGTTCGCACGCTTTACAATGGAAACCCATCGGCTCTTGGTACAGCTCAGGTACGGCCTGGGAAAGGTTCGCACGCTTTACAATGGAAAGCCATCGGCTCTCGGTACAGCTCAGGTACGGCCTGGGAAAGGTTCGCATGCTTTACAATGGAAAGCCGCGGTTCTCGGTACAGCTCCGGTACGGCTCGGTTCTTTGAGGCGGTGGAAAAGCGGCATTACAGGTACTCAGGGCTCCCAAGGAAAGAAAAAAGAACATGCAGTTTGGTGGAATGGTGCCTCTAAATGAGCCATATAATGTGCAAGGTGCCTTACGATAGACTGATATCCGCAGCCTTTTGCCCCAGGCTCCCCATAACCCTGTACCAGATAAGTGGTTATCGAAGATGGATGGTTGTACTTTTAT
Source organism: Mormyrops attenuatus (assembly GCA_026777985.1). Taxonomy (NCBI): domain Eukaryota; kingdom Metazoa; phylum Chordata; class Actinopteri; order Osteoglossiformes; family Mormyridae; genus Mormyrops; species Mormyrops attenuatus. Next base: position 14,946,958 of record JAODKC010000117.1, on the reverse strand, counting down.
AGCAATGCTGGAACTCCTTATCCTTTGCTCACCACCAATATACAACTTACTGTGGTGTTACCAAAGTAACACATATTGCATTATATACCATTCTCCTTATGCAATCCTGACATACTTCTTATATTTTGCTTAAAATGTGCAATAAATAAGTTTGTATCTCTCTATCATATGAAATAGAGTATTTCATGTGATTTAACAACTGATCTATGTATACTGAATAACACGAGACCTTTTGTCATTGCTTTCTTCATCATGTGTGTTGTGAAATGTGTCCCTGATAAAGAGACAACTTGGTCTGGGTACAGGAGTTCCTGTGCGGCTTACAAGTCCTCGTCTTGTTTATTCAGGGCTAAAGTCATGCTCCACACCATATGTATATCTATTGTCCGTGTACTTTATGACCTTTTGACATGTATAATTTGATTCCAGTGGACTTAATGAATCAAAGGCCAGGGCTCTGTCCTCTAGCAAATGCAAATTTGTGTTGCAATGCAACATTTAAGGGGCAAGTCTAGACTTTATTAGAAGTGTGCACAGATGGGTCACCCAGAATAGTGGCTAAGTGGGATTCAGGGGTCACTACACAATAGCCACAGTGTCAGTTTTGAGCCTCCATATCTTTGTAGGCAGGGGATAGGTCTTGGCGGTAAGGCTCATCTTTTGTCCAGTTACACCTCTATCTTCGTCACTGTCTGGATAGTCGCCTCACTAATGTGCTGTGATAGTAAAGAATAGGCTTTCCTCTTTGTATTGGCCATAGTACTACTTCATACCTTTAACATTTGCAGTGAATTTTCACATCTGAAATAAATAAAATCAATATTGTATATACCTGTATATTGTAACTAAATCCCTTATTGATCTGTCTCAATGAGACTTGACTCTCTTCTGGGGTTTAATAGCACTTTAAATTTGATGATTCTCCAAGAATGTTTTTTTATAGTAGAATTTTTAGCATGCTCTGGGAAAGCAAAGATTTGATGCACAAAATAGCCTGTGAAATAACAGAAGCCTATACTGCTTTAGAAAAAGACTGAGACAATAAATAATGTTTAGCAAATGAAATAGTATCGTTCCCATGAATCAAATGTATTGCATTGTATTGTTAAGTACAATTTATTAATCATCAATAGGCTGATTTGTGAAATGTATAGTAGTGATGCCTTTTTCAGATTATACTAAACACTTAATGCCATTCACATACATTTATATACATAACTCCAAACTGCAATATATTGTATCCCTTGTATTTCTGCATGTTTGCATATTTTTAAGCTGAATGTTATAACGTTAAACTGTCAACTAAAAATATTTTATACTTCTGCCACTGATATCACTGTGTCTTTCCGCAAAGAGTAATTGGCCCCTTTCCATCAACGGCAGATTATACAGCTTCGACATCACACATTACAGGCAAACTTTCATCACTGATATAGTCTCTGTCAGCCTCTTTCAATACTAGGCAGAGATTTTGACCCTTGCATCACTTAAGTATTACTTTAGGCGGTCTATAACCATAAACTCCTTGTTCAGGATATTGTAGCAATATTTCTCAATGGGGTTTAAGTCTTCACCTAGGCCAATTTAAACTTTAATTGAGTAAATCGACTTGCTAGTGTTGTTTGTAGATCCAAATACTCAGATTATGGCTTTATATTCATTTAAAAGAAAGGGTACTTTTATTGATCCCTGTGGGGGATCCCCGTTCCCCCCCCCCCCCCGTCTTGTTCTGCACGGCAGGCATGTAGGTGAGAGTAAACGTGGCAGTGAAAGGCAGCCAGCTGCAGCAACATCCGCGGAGCTGGGGGTTGAGGGCCTCGCTCCGCAGTGCTGGGGGTTGAGGGCCTCGCTCCGCAGTGCTGGGGGTTGAGGGCCTCGCTCCGCAGTGCTGGGGGTTGTGGGCCTCGCTCCGCAATGCTGGGGGTTGAGGGCCTCGCTCCGCAGTGCTGGGGCTTGAGGGCCTCGCTCCGCAGAGCTGGGGGTTGAGGGCCTCGCTCAAAGGCCCATCCGGGGGAGACGTTCCATTCACAGGCACCGAGGCTTGGGCTGCTGAGTCACATGCTGTAGTGCATTTCAACACAAAGCAAAACTCATGCTTCCCCAAATAATGGAAAGTCCTCCAAGTCCTGAAGCAGCAAACCACCAGTAGTGACAAACAAATGATAAGGAAGCACAGATACGGCATGGTTACTGTAGCCTGACGGCTGGACAAACACCGGCCAAAAATATACTTCTGACTCACCTGTTTGTTATTCCTGAACTCTTGGTCATACAAATCATACAGGTATTTTTGGTGAATTCGGTTGTTTTTATATATATTTTTCAGATGCAGAGGTTATGAACATTGACCTCAACTGAGGCACAAAAGCAGAGCCTTTCATCTTATTGCGGAGTTCTTTGTGGCTTCCTAGATAGTATCTTACCTTGCTCCAGAAGACCTTCGTGCTTGCAGACAGAATGGCACCGCCTATAGTTCTGTACAGTCCCAGAGCTGCATGTGGAATCCCCTGCGGACTGAGAGGCTTTCTCTTTTCTTATTATTTTGGCTTGATGCACCTGTGGAAGGATCTTCAATCATGTGTTAAAGGACAAATTTAGTCAGGTTTATTTTCATAGGGTTGGCCCAATTAGGCTTGATTGTTTACCAAAATATTAAAAGATTAGCATATTCAAATACTTATCACAGCAAGATATACGCTGGATAGAGAGAACCCATACAAACACACAGAGAACAAGAACATGAGAGAACCCATACAAACACATGGAGAACATGAACATGAGAGAACCAATACAAACACATGGAGAACAAGAACACGAGAGAACCAATACAAACACATGGAGAACAAGAACATACAATGTGCACAGAAGGAAAATACAGAGGGAAGGTAAATTATCAAGATACTGTATGAAAAAGTCTCATTGCCATTGTTCTGGACGTACTGCGCATCCTTGGGGAAAAAAACAATATACTGGATAATGAACCAGCAAAAGAAAATGAATGAGTAACAGAGGAAAAATATTTATGCAGTCAACATAGAAATCACTGTTAAACTGGGGGTAGTAGATTGGAGCAATATATCAGTCTTAGTAATTAATATTCAACTGAAAAATATTGCTCATTTCAGAAATTCAAAAATCAGTGCTTAGGGCAGGTGTCTAATATTAGTCATAAGCATTTCCATGTGAAGAAAATCTGATTTCAAGCTCATTCAACATAGGCAATAATTACGGAAAGTAAAACTCAAAAACAGAATACAGGAAAAACAACAACTATATTTAGGAGAAAATGAAAAGTAGGCTGCTTTGGGAAGTGGTTTTAGAAGGAACCTCGCTAAAGCAAAACCTAAGGAACAAAAAGTGCACCGGGCTGCTAATCATCGTCATCATCATCGTCATCATTATCATCATCATCATCACCATCACCATCATCATCATCATCATCACTAGGTATCGTTTATGAGAGTCTCTAAAGAAAAGAAGTGTAAGTTTATTGAATATGAATTATGTTTATTGGAACGCTAGACAAATAGTGCTTGCCGTGGGAATTTGGAGTTCTGTATTAATAGTAGATTAAATTACAAAGTTAGATGCAGAATTGGGCAGAGAAGGGAAAGTGTCATGTCTGCTATCAGAGACAATGTGGGCCTGTTTGTTCTGTAACGGCACAGCAAATATCTCTTCACTAAACATTTATTTTATGAGGGGCAGCAACAGTCTCAGAGGTCTGTGATTATGAAAACCTATTCAAGCTTGCCATAAAGTAAATATTAAATTGATATTATTTCCTCTTGACCGGGTCCTCATACTGACACGACCTTGGGCTACATTCCAAATCGCTTCTTGTCCTCTCCTACCCGTATTAAGTGACAGCTTGCCCGATGCCCAGGCTCATTATTTGCCGGGCTGTTTTTTAGGAAAGGGAAATATATACAGGCATATGCACAATGTTCAATTAATATATGTTGTCCTTTATGCTTAAATGACTTTTAGGCATAAAAAATTGTCTTCATGTCAACCACAGCTCGTATTATAACTTAAAGTGTGTGTGGGAAAAAGATGTAAAAGAGCTCATTATGCCTGACTTGCTGTTGTGTAAATAAGATTTGGGTTAGTAACTGCAGCACGGACCAAGGCATGTATCTGGCCTGATAACGGAACTCATTTCTGCTCTATTAGGAAATGCCATAATTTCCCTATCTGTATACAATGTTTAGGGAATTCTAATAATATATTGATAAGTAGGCAATCTTGAGGGAATTTAGAGCTTTAAGCGGCGCTAAACTGAGAGGATAATGTTCAGACTTTTATGAATCTCCATGAGAGAAAATAGAGAGCGCCTATGGTGGCGATGACATGGCACACACAGGACCACGCCTCTTCATGATGATTACCTACTCAGTCTACCCACAGCTAACGTATGGAGAGCCTTACCCAGAGTCAATCCATGTAATTAATGCTGCCAAACCAGACACCATACCATGGTCGTGTGCTCAAGGACTGTGCAGAGCAGCTTTCAGAGACCTTTAACATCTCCGCGGAGGATAGCGTGAGCCTGGCAGTCGTTTCTCCCTGCTTTACCGCCATACCAGTGTTCTTCATAAATGGCTATTGAATGCCTAACACCAGTCATTATGTGCGGCCCACCAGCACCCTTCCAGTGAAATCCTTTATTCCTTTATTTGCCATTTGCACCAGTACAGTTGCACTTTGGAATGTTTCTTTCCACATATCCCATATTGGTGTCCTTTGAAACACACACGTAATCATATTTTAATAAAATCTGCATTTGTAAATCCTGGTTTAATCCTGGTTCTGCTGGCAGAAGATGACACTGAGCTGCTGGCTGCTTCCAAGTTCAACATTTCGAAGACGGCAGTGAACAAGTACAAGGTGAAGCAGGAGACACTGGGAACGAGCAGAAACCGGTCAAGTAAAGTGCGGAAGTGACTTCTAATGCCGGAGATGGCCGTAAACTTATCTGCCAGCTTCTCATTAATTGGAGGATGACATCAAGTGACCTTCAAAAAGAATGGGAAACAATAAGTGCAGTTGTGAAGTGCACTGCTAGGACAGTCTGTATCAGGATCCTAGAAGCAGGATTGAGTCCCATGAAGTAAGTAAGAAGCCCTTCATCAATGAGAAACAGTGAAGAACCAGACTGCAGTTTGCAAAGAAAATATGCATTATTCACAGACACAAACCCATAAACTGATAAATGTATATTATGTGTGTATATGAATATATGTGTCCTACACACATACATGCATACATACACATAGATACACATACTGAGGGATTTGAGCCATTCCTCTTGCAGAACAGTGGCCAGGTCACTACGTGATGCTGCTGGAGGAAAACGTTTCCTGACTCGCTCCTCCAAAACACCCCAAAGTGGCTCGATGATATTCGGATCGGGTGACTCTGCAGACCACGGGAGATGTTCTGCTTCGTGTTCATCAAACCAAAATTATCATCCTGATACATGGCACCACCTTCAGGGTATAATGTTTGAACCATTGCTCACACTTTCTCCTGTTTGACGCGGTCTGTCCTCCGTGGTCGTCCTCCGACATTACCCTGGGTATCGGGGCTCTCGATATATCACAGACTTGCTATCCTGGTCACAGATGCACCAGTGAGACACACACCAACAGTTTGTCCTCTTTTGAACCCTGATACGTCTCCCGTTATGTTGTGTGGTTTTTTGTTCAGCTATGCTACTGTCCTGCTAATTCAACCGTCACACTCTGCTCTCACTGCTGGGATGTACAATCAGTGAAGATTGGCCACCAGGCCACACATATACAGGCATGAACCAGTTTCATATGCAAGCATGTTTCAGTTTCATTGTACTACTTATGCAGTGGATATAAAAGCGTACACACCCCTGTTAAAATGCCAGATATATCTGATGTAAAAAAATGAGACCAAGATAAATCATTTCAAAACTTTTCCCAACTTCAATGTGACCTATACCCTGTACAATTCAATCTAATCAATTATGGGGAAAAGTATATTTTAAAAAAGAACAATAATCTGGTTGCATAAGTGTGCACATCCTTAAAGTAATATTTTGATTTAATTACACCATTCAGCCTTTTTGGGTAGGAGTCTATCAGCATGCCACATCTTAACTTGGCAATATTTGCCCACTCTTCCTTGTAAAAGCGCTCCATATCTGTCAGATTGTGAGGCCATCTCTTGTGCACGGCCCCCTTCAGGTCACCCCACAGATATTCTGTTGGATGTTAGGTCTGGGCTCTCGCTGGGCTGTTCTAAAACTTTAATTTTCTTCTGATGAAGCCGTTCTTTTGTTGGTTTGGATGTATGTTTGGGGTCATTGTCGTGCTGAAAGGTGAAATTCATCTTTATCTTCAGCTTTCTAGCAGACGCCTAAAGGTTTTGAGCCAAATTTGACTGGTATTTGGAACAATGGAACTGTCCATAATTCCCTCCACCTTGACCCCAGTTCCAGCTGAAGAAAAACAACCCCAAAGCATGATGCTGCCCCCACCACCGTGGGTATGGGGTTCTTTTGGTGTCAACCTTGGTTTCATTACACCATAGCACATTTTCACACATGCTTTTGAGAGACTTGATGTATTTTTTTGCAAAATTTTGCACAGCCTGGATGTTTTTCTTTGTAAGAAAAGGCTTCCATCTTACAATCCTGCCCTATAGTCCAGACATATAAAGAATATGGGAGATTGCTGTCACATGTAGTACACAACCAGTACTTCCTGCAGCTCCTTCAGCGTTGCTGTAGGCCTCTTGGCAGCCTCCCTGACCAGTTTTCGTCTTGTCTTTTCATTTGGAGGGACGTCCAGTTCTCGGTAACATTACTGCTCTCCCATATTTTCTCCACTTCTTGATGACTGTCTTCAGTGTCTTCCATAATATAGGTGATGCCGTGGAATTTTTTTGTACCTTTTCCTGACTGATACCTTTGAACGATGAGATCCTTTGATGCTTCGTCAGCTCTCTGCAAACCACGGCCTTTTCTGTAGGATGCAACTGAGTAAATGTCAGGGAAATCCTACTAGGGCAGCAGAACTTTATTTGAGGTTAATCAGAGTCACTTTAACCGATGGCAGGAGTTTTACCCAAAAAGACTGAATGCTGGAATTAAATTAAAAGGTGCTTCAACAAAGTATTAGTTTAAGGGGGTGCACACTTATGCAATCAGTGTATTGTATGTTTTTTTTATTTTTTATATTTTTCCCCATAACAGATTTGTTTGTTTTTCAGTTGATTTGTCATAATAAAGGTGGGAAAAGTTTTGAAATGATTTATCTTGGTCTCATTTTTTTACATCACAAAAATCTGCCATTTTAACAGGGGTGTGTACGCTTTTATATCCACTGTACATACGCATATACATATTTAGTAATACTGGGTGGTATAACCAAAAACGACAAGCGTCTATATAAATAAAATACATTTACAAATGTTTTTGAAAAGGTGTGTTTTTATTATTGTAAGAAATCATTTACTTTTAGGTTGGCAGTTTAACCAACATGTTTAACACAATTTTAATAGTCATTACCGTGATACATCAATAATATTAGGGATTCTGCATTACCGATATGGATTTAATAGTAGACCTAGTTATATGGCACGTAATCCAAATTTGCAGGCACAGACTGAAGCAGTATCTATAAATACTATGAACTGAAAAGTTAGATATGGAGAATTGTTGTGTTATAAAGTTGTAACTGTAAGTAAGAAGGGTATGCAGTTAACCAGCATCCCCTCTCAATACACTCTGCAGAGCTTGTAGCAGCAAACAATATTTAATTTGCTGCCTATTGAAGCATTATAGCTGTCATTTCAGCCATGCTACAGTATGGTGGTTAAAACCAGCTTGCTGGATGAACTGGTATACTGCCCAGCACTAATATACAGTTGAAAGCAGAGCTGGGATCTGAGTTCAGGCCATTTATCTAGGGTCCCAGGAGCATTGTTTGGGCTTAAGGGCCTTGCTCAAGTACTCAACAGAGATGTAACAATTCTGCCAAGGCCGGGGCTCAAACCAGCGACCTTCCAAACATGGGCTCAGACACAACGCCCCTACATACACCCCAACCACTGAGGATGTCATGCCCTCTGTTCTAGCCCACTTGTATAAAAAATGAATGTTGCTCATTGACTTGACTTCAGCATACAGTCATCCACCAGAACCTGATAGGGGACTTGAGCTTGCTGGGTTTTAACACCTTCTGCAACTGGATTTTGGACATTGTGATGGAATGACCTCATCCATGGATTGGATTGGCAATAACATCTCCTGCACCACCACGCTGAGCACTGGAGCCCCCTGAGCAGTGTGCTCAGCCCACTGCTGTTACACTGCTGACTCACAACCACCATTAAGCGCAGCTCAAAGCACATCATGAAGTTTGCTGATGATACAGGAGCGGAGATCCTCATCAGTTGCAGCGACGAGTCAGTGTGTCATGTGCTGGCGGGGTAGCTATCGCACTGCAGCTAAAGCGACAATCTGCCTGACTGTACGTGTAAGAAGAGAGATGATTTTTGACTTCAGAAAGTGCTGCGCTGATCACTCTTCACTCTCTATCAACAGCTCTGCCATGGAACCGTTCAGAAACGCCAAGAACCTTGCTGTTCACATCACAGATGACCTCACCTCATCACTCAACACCGCCTCTCTAGCCAAGAGTGCACAGCAGTGTCTCCATTTCCTGTGGTGACTGAGCAGAGCGATCCCTCCTCCCCCGTCCTCTCTGTCTTCTGCAGGAGTATCAGAGACGGTATCCTGATCAGCTGTATCACTGCCTGATTTGGGAATTTCAATGTCCCTGCAGCGGATACTGAAAACAGCTGAATACATCATCAGAGTATCTTTCCTTCCATTCAGGACACTTACAACAAAAACTGCACCTGCAGGGCCTCCAGCATCCTGCACGACAATCCCCCCATGGACCCCCCCATCAGGAAAACATTACTACAGCATCCAGAGCAGTTTCAGCCAACTCCACAACAGCTTCTTCCCCCAGGCCATCAGGCTCCTGGGCACCCTGCTGCCCCCCACCTCCCGCCACAACTTAATAAAGGCAATTGAACCCCCCCATTTGCAGTACCTGCTTTCTGCACTCCTTGTTTACATGTATTTAGAAATACGCAGAAACATTTTTATGTTTTATATTCCACTACATATGGCGGTAATATTCCCACGGACCCCATGATAACATCATATTCCCTGACCTACGGGGAATAATTCTACTTTAGCACCGGACCTGCCACCACCGCAGGCGCTTTGGTATGTCAGCGTATAACCGAGGAACCGCTTTACGGATCTGTTTCAAACTTAGCACAGGAATGTCTTCAGTGAGGTAATAAAACTGTTTAAATCTTCAGACAAAATGCCCCAAAACTGAAGCAGTGATATACTGTACATAGTTTCTATACATACATACACGCAAATGATATGTGGCTGAATTTAAAAAAAGAGGGATTTCATTAGCATTACTTTGATTACTTGGCAATATCTGGAGCAAAAATTAAGCTTTCAATTCAATTCAATTTATTTTTATATAGTGCCTTTCACAAAGCGCTTTACATAGATACAAGCTTTCATACTGAAACTTGAGTGGACTATTCACACCGAGGCCGTGGAAAGAAGGGGAATGGCAAATAGGGGATGCTTATGAAGCAGTGACAGATGTTTCAGGACAGTCCATAACAAAGCCATGAAATTTAGTCTGTGTGCTACTACAAGGAATTTTAGCCACTTGCCTACACTCTCTGGTTCTGTACTGTCAGTCAATGCAGATATACCAAATTCTAAAAACGAGTGTAGTTTTAAAATACTCTACAGAGGCAATGATATATATTAAATCATCCTCAATTGTTCAAAATTTATTAAAGTACTTGCAGATTCTGTTTTGTTTTTTAAAGGTAGCATGGACTGAGTTCAGGATCCCTGGTTTTACAAAACAGTTTATTAAACAATGAATAATGAATAAAAAATCAGTCACACTGCCCTGCGTGTGACTGTGTAAATAAACACGGACATCCTGCCCAGGGCTTATTCCAACTTGTGTCATGTACATCCCCACACAGGCTCTGGATTATCACAGCCTTGAATGGGTAAGTAGTTACTGACATTCAGTTAGAATGGATGGACTAAAAGGAGAGTATAAAAGGATAACCGTGATGGTATCTTTTAAAACTCGGGTAAAACTAAACTGAGAAAAGTAAAGCCATTTTCAGAAAACCCAGTCATGGAAATTAGTTAGAAATAAAATCTAAAGTTTCAAGCGGCAACCCGTGTCTTCTCTCTAGGCCGGCTAGTCCCACATTTTACAGGCTTGTTCGCCCCTGCCTGCCCCTGAGGGCAGCCTCTGGTAAGGTACAAGATGAAGACATGCTAATTTAAAGGTTGCAGCTGGGGGTATTAGAAACAGCACCCCCTTTTGGCAGGAAGGTTGCTGTGTCTCGCTCTGAGGAAGGAGCCGCTGCCTTGTCCCGTATCTTCCCATCCCTACTGTGGCCTGACAAATGCTATTAGGAAGGTGTGGAAGGTTCCTTTTTCAGCTAGAAAAAGATGGTAGCCTAGGTTCCTGGCTAGCAGTTGGATATTTGGCTGCCCCCAGTGCTTATCCACTGCTGATTTAAGCCAGCTAGGAAAGCCCCAATCTCCATTAGAAATGTCCCAGCTAGGAAAACCCCAATCTCCATTAGAAAAGTCCCAGGTAGGAAAGCCCCAATCTCCATTAGAAATGTCCCAGCTAGGAAAGCCCCAATCTCCATTAGAAATGTCCCAGCTAGGAAAGTCCCAATCTCCATTAGAAAAGTCCCAGCTAGGAAACCCCCTATCTCCATTATAAATGTCCCAGCTAGGAAAGCCCCAATCTCCATTA
>JAODKC010000117.1:14904471-14934359 GCA_026777985.1 Mormyrops attenuatus | reverse complement strand
ACAGTGCCTCCCCTGTCCATCCACCCAGCTCTGACCCCACCCGAGCAGGCCTGCCAGTCTGTGGGCACAGTGCCTCCCCTGTCCATCCACCCAGCTCTGACCCCACCCGAGCAGGCCTGCCAGTCTGTGGGCACAGTGCCTCCTTTGTCCATCCACTCAGCTCTAACCCCACCCAAGCAGGCCTGCCAATCTGTGGGCACAGTACCTCCTCTGTCCATCCACCCAGCTCTAACCCCACCGAAGCAGGCCTGCCAGTCTGGGTTTCCTTTTTTGTTCCGCATATAAATAAAGTGACAGTTGGCAGTAAAGCATTCTGCTACAGGACCCTTATATTGTAGAACAGTTTGCCAGCCTATGTTTGGGATGCCGAATCAGTCTCGGTCTTTAAGTCTCGACTGAAGACTTCAGTTTAGCTTCCCCGCAACTTAACAGATAACACACCGTAACTATGGCTGCTGGTACTGCTGAACACGCCATTTTTGTGGCATTTCCATTAATGTGTCTATCCAAGTTCTGACCCCCCATGCTCTCTGCCTTCCTTCCCACACGTCCGGATGGTGCCTGGGGGGGGGCACCATTTGAGCTGGAGTCCTGGTTCAGTCCCATGGAAGGGTGACATTGTGGATGTGACTTATGAACTGTAATATGGTGGGTGTAGACTTCAATCTGCCACCCTACACAGACCAGCATGGTGAACTGACTTCATTGATGGACTTTGGCTTTGACCTTGATCACAATCTACACCTTGCTTTTAGCAAGCAAGCCCACTCTTTCTTTGGCAGGAGTGTTAGCACACCCGGGCAGTTGGGCAGCCGGTTGACCTTGGACTCACAGAGTTTTGTTTTGGTTACTCTCCTCTGTTGTCATCTGCCTTTCTTTCCTTCATTTCTTTGTCTTTCCTTTTCCCTGTTTTTGTGTCATTCTGTGTTTATGATGTTGTAATGTGTCACAAAACACTAGGGTTCGAATTACACAGTGGCTTTCGGGGGAGGCCTATTATCCAGTGTGCGCTATGACTTCCCAAGTCACATGCAAGCGCATACATATAAGTGCGTGGCAGCATGGTCAATAACAGGGTTACTGCGAGAATCATTCTATTATTACTACTGCAGGCAGTTAATAATGTCAGTAGAATTTCATATAGGCACAATATATTATTTTCTTATTTTGAGAACCTTAATGTACAGAAAATAAAATATAACCTATAGCGTAAAAGTTTAACATCTTTTAGAGCCCCCCCTAAATGTTTCGGGGCGGCTTTCAGAGGAGCTCATGTCCCTTTCAGGGGAGCCAAGCTTCCTTTAGCTGCCTTGTAGTTCGAGCCATGCAATACACCCATGTAAAGCACCTTTGGGCGACTGTTGTAAAAGGTGTTAATTAAAAACAAACTGGATTAAATATTACAAACTCCACAACCACAGAGAGAGAATGTTTTCGATGCACCAGACCCACATAAAGACCATAAAAAACTTATTGTGGCGAGTGGCTGAGTCATTTTAATAAAGACGACAGCCCTTTAAAGTGAAATTTACTCTCTTTATTGACGGCCACAATAGGTTTAATACTACCGGCAGTACAGACAGAGAAACCAACAATTTACACTACACTCACAGTGACCTGAATTATATAATCCAAACTTTAATTTTTATTACCACACAAGCAACATAAATTCAGGTTCAGATAATTCAAATTCAGTTTCTTTAATCCGGTTCAGGTAAATGTATTCAAGTTTGGGTTCTGGTATTCAGGTAATGAAATTCAAGTTCAGGTTACCACAATCAGATTCGGGTAAATAAATTCAAATTTTGACTGTGGTGAGTTTGATTTGACAGAGATGTTCATGAGCCACAAAATTAGAGTCTGAGCTAAGTCTCTGACTTAGAGTCCAAATGACCATCGAGATTCCAATTTGATATTACCATATATCTTCAAAGTAATTGGTATTTCAAATGCCTTTGAAGCAATACATTTTTGTAATGACCTAAGCACTTTGCTAATGTACATTTTAAAACTAATACTTTTTCAAAAAATAACTTCATGATGAAGACATCCCTTGCGGGAAATTTCGGCATAAATTCCTGAGCTGAACCGTACGCGTACACAAATTGCTGTGCTGAAGGATGTCAGACTGGACCAAATCATTCCGGACTCCGCCCCCAGCTACGTTAAAGTGATGTGATTGGCTAATATATATAGTATAACCCGGACCCCGTTTATTTTGCTGCGCGTTTTTAATTTTTACACATTGTTCTAAAGCAAAAACTCCAATTAATGGATAAAATGGATCTGTCTCTCAGCTTGTATGTGTGCAATTAAATAAGCGATTATACAAGTAACACCACGACCTCCATATTAAAAAGTTAAAATAATGTATGCTGTCGTGCTGCTTTTTTAGTTACCGGAGAACGGTCAATAATATTACGGTCAATGATGCATGTGTAGAAATTTCAAATGTTCAAATGTTTCAAATGTTCACTAGTCATTATCAAAATGTCGGAGTCGAGTCAGACGTGAATTTAAGAGCGACTATAGTGCGACTCTGCATTTTAACTGTATGGCCAGGAGACTGATAATTTACGCAATCTACTGTTGTATGTGTATAATGACATTCAAATACTGGTCGTCGAATATAACACGACCCAACGTTTTAGACTTATTTTTTTGGGAAAAAAGTCACCATCTTATAATAGGGCCAATATGGTACAGACCTTTCCCGGGTCATCGTACGCACCATATCGCTACACTGTAATCTCATCAGTCTTGCACAACCTGGAACTGCAAATTATTTTATGCATCCTCCTCAGACGTGAAAGGCTAGTCTAGTATAATTCAGTTAAAAAGCTCTCAGTCTAAAATACAGACGCTCCTCTACTTACGAATGAGTTACGTTCCGAATGGCCGTTCACAACTTGAAATATTCGTAAGTTGTTATTCAACATCATTTTAAGGGTATACGCAAGTACAAGCAACTGGAATGCTGGGAGTACGCACGCTACGCTGCTGCGCGGCGGGGGTAGTGGCCAGAAGTCGCACTAGGCGGAACTGGCACGCAGAAAAAAAACTGATGTTGCGGACAGGAAAGGGATATATATTTAGAGGGAGTCCACCGCTGTGTTCCAATTCAGATGCTGCATCTTCTGTAGGATGCGGTCTACGTAGCCTTTGTAGGCCTCATCCATCAAAAAATCCATGCAATGAATCCATCCAAGGAACACAATTTGGACTTACAGTCCTCTTCGTTCATAAGTTGAAAGTTCATAAGTAGAGGAGCGTCTGTACCTCCTAAAAGTACAACAGTATTCTGCTTGTTTGCTTTCATATAGTCTAAATTACATTCCGGTACATTATCTGGATGCAACAAACACAGTACTAATAGCTACCAACTAAACACTACCAAATAATTAACATTCACAGCTCCCCATAATAAAATGTCTACAAACCTTGCTAGTAAAAAAAAAATCTGCAAAAGTTAATATGTGAAACGCTAAGGTTTAAACCCATGCTGGCTATGTCCCGGTTCAGGGACTGCAGCCTACAAGGCTGTCCTATTTCGAAGGCTCCTTCAGATGCAACCTCCAACTGCATCCTTCATTAATCTAGCTATAACATTCTCAATGGTATAATGTTTTGGAAACATTTACCGCAATATCTATTGTGTTATTCATTCTGGATACATGAAATACATTTACATCAGGATTAAAATAGTACAGAAGCAATATTGTTACATGATGAACATTTTATTCTTTTGTTTTAGAGAGAGAAGGGTGGCTGCTGTCATGTATTATTCGGTCTCCATTTCCCGGGCCGCAAAGGATCCACCCGACGGATCTCAAGATTCATTGCATGGATTTTTAGATGGATGAGGCCTACAAAGGCTACGTAGACCGCATCCTACAGAAGATGCAGCATCTGAATTGGAACACAGCGGTGGACTCCCTCTAAATATATATACAATGCTCCCATCTAGTGATGGGAATTCAGTACTTAATCCAGTTAAATATTAAACTAGTTGATTTCAGGCCCGAACTAGTTGATTTCAGTTTTTTTTTGATTACTCTAGTGGTCTCATAATGACATTGTCATTGATCCTGATAAACCTATAAGAAAATGAAATGACAAAGTATTATCCAAGTAATCCTATCACTAGTTCCAGTTAGCTACACAAGTCAATTGAGAACTTTCTGTAAATTATACTGCATCATTCATCGGTCATAGAATTCCTGGTACATTGGATGCAGGAACAAAATTGTAAAGTGATTAATCAAATAAGCAGGTAACTTACTAAAGGGTGCCAGGAAAGACAGGGAAAGGTAAGATTATTCCAAGGGCTATTGAGTGACAGGGGCCCTAAACAATTTGGAACATAATTGGATTGGTCTGGGTTGGGGGCCCAATATGATATACATTCATGGGGCCCAAAATTTGTAGTAACGTCCCTTATTACTATAACTGAATTCTGTGATGAGAGGCCACTGTAATGTCTGGTGATCTTTCTGCCCTTTATTCTTGTTCATGTTTCAGATAAAAATGTAGCAAACATTAACTTCAGATAAACAGCTTCATTATGAATACATGACTGGTGTCATGCCATCATACTTAGGAATTGGCCCTTGTATGGCTGGCTCCATGTTTGACCCTCGGGGTGCATTCACAAAACAATTAAAACACCAGAAATGACTTGGGTTTCACTGGGACCATTCACCATCCCATATTTCACACCATCTGTTCATTTGTAAAGGCATTCCCATTGCCCAGTTTGTTTGCTGTTCAGGACGGCTTTGTTGCAAATGAAGTCTCTTAAGATAGGAGGGCCCTGTGTGATCTTAATAAATTGCTAATTGCGTTTTTATCACTCAGGTCACTGCAAAGGATGGGTTAAATAACAGCCGGTGATTAAGGGAATATATCTCACTTGTAGCAAGGGGAGTTTTCACTGTGAGATTATAATGTCTTCATACATTGACTGTCTGGATAAGCAATCAATATGGTCTCCAATAGCCAATTACACTGTGGTCACTACTTAACTTCTGCAAAATGGGGGCTATATATATCGAGACTTTATATTATTAATCAACTGAAACTATTTATTCCACCATTTGTGCATCCAAATATTTGAAGTTCAAAAAAAAATGCTACACAGGGACACAGGACACAGTGCACGTGATGTACATACATAGTGCATTGAAAGTTATATGTTTCCATTTGTCATTTGTTGTTTGCATGTTGCATCATGATCTTGGCAAAGTTATTTTGTGCAACTGTAGGCTTATAGGAGTATATGGGAGGTATGACAGTACAGCCCACACGGCTTGCCTGGACTTGAAACTGAAACAACTAGCTCATCCAAACTGTGCAGAAAGTGCAAGTGCAATAAAATCCACTGACACGGGTGCCCTTCAGGGTTTTAGTGCTTCCGTCCGTTTAAAACCACGTACGGTGAATATCTAATGAGCACTGCAGTGTGCTCACTAAATCGCCGGGTCCTTAGACAGAAGCACTGCAGTACAGACCAGCGACCTGGTGACTGCACTTCGGTGAATCACGGAACAGGACATAGATTTTATGAAAATTAAGACAATGTCGCTTTAATGGGCGTGAAGGCGACACCTTTTGAAATATTACGTACAGCCCACGCTGTCCCAGACGTTGGTGTTACAGAGGAGATCAAAAAGCAATCGCTAAGAATCACAATAGCAAAAATAACAATGGTAATAATAACTATGCCGCATTAGCGTACTGTTTTCGGTTATCTGTACGACTTTACACATTTTTTGGAAGTCATGGGTAATAAATTCATCAATCAGGAAATGAAGTGTTGCCCATCCGTGCAAATCAACAGGAGTACATCTTTGCCTATATCGTTGACTGAATGTTAACACGTAACGTGTTATAATTTGCATCTCTCATGAAGCGGAACTAGAGTAAGAATATGCGTTACCTAGTTCCAGGAAACCCACAAGTGCAATCTTCGTGATCAGTTTGTCTTTTTTACGCATTGCAAGCGTATACTTGCTTTAATACTGCCAACTGCTCTAACTCGTTCTAACCCGCTTTTGCTGCGGGGACGCGCCGACCACCTTGGTTTGGTCACGGCTTATCGTACATCTTTCGTACGTCGTCAGTCGGCTTCTTGAGGCTCTAATCTGCTGCAATGTCTTATCCACCAGTTCAACTGGTGTATTTCGCACTAGGGAATCAACATCACGGAAGTTAGCACTAGTGAAATATGTAGTTTAAAATGCATTAGGACCGCGGGGACGCCCTCGGGATTTCACTGAAGAGGAGCAATACGTACTGCAGGCAGTACACAGCCGATGTTAAGACCGGGTGTCTCTCTGCTCCTGAGCACCTGAACTAGTCACCAGCCGGACAAGGGCACCCTGTCATTTTCTATGCTAAAATTATTCTTCGGATAACCGAGATGGGAACCCTTTTTTCGGCGCCTGACGACCACTTCCAAGATTTATCAGAGAAGACGGGATGTAAGTGAGGTTTGACAGTGATCATAAACGCCGTGCTTTGTGTGCGTGTCCTATGAAGTCCGAAAACTTCTGCGGCAGGTTTCTTTGTGTGTACTGTAAATCCAGATATGGCACACTATAGAGATGAGACATCAGCATTCAGATCCAGTGCTCCTGGTCACTGTGTGTGCCACTCTTAATGTAAGATCATCTTTAGAATGAAGGAGAGCTTTATATAAAACGTATGTATATTATTTATTCATTGGCTTTAGATCTATCCACAAAAAAGAAAGAGAAAGTAGACTTGTTTTATGTTAACATTTTAATTTTAAGTCCAACCAAAAGGAAACATGACTCTTGCTTCTTTTCGGGATTGATTATGTCCACGAAGATGATAGGTGATTTTTTTTTAAGATTTGGTGTCGATATGCGAGCTGTCCATGTCGACCGACTGAACATGTACCTTGTAACAAAACGTGTCTCTGTCTATTTGTGGGGGTCCGTTTGTGCCAAAAATATGTCAACAGCGCACCGTCCATGTCGACTGAACATGTAACCAAACATTTGTCTGTGTCTATTCAGGGGTGTAAATTATAGATGGGATGGGGGTGTTGTGACCCCTCCAATGTTCAAAACCAGCCAATACAACCCCCTGGACCCCCTTAAATTGGTGGTAACCTCAACTCCCTCCCCCCAATGGTCAACCCAAAGTTATGCCCTAGTGTCTATTCAACTTCGAACTGTACTTCAGCTGTGACAAATCTATTTTGACAATAAGGTTGCCTATGTCGACTGCTAGCCTGGCAAAACATTTGTCTGTGTCGTTTCAACTTTACACTGTCCTTCTGTCATCTTAGCACGATCTGTCGTTTGACTGTCGTATTGCACGTCAACAGATCAGGACATCTATATAACGACGCAGTCAAACCACACATCACGTGCTAAGATGCGAGAAGTACAGCTTAAAGCTGAATTGATGGACAAATGTTTTGTCAGGTGCGCAATCGACATAGACAATCTCATTGTCAAAATAGTATTTTTATGGCTTATGTTCAGTTCAAAGTTGAATAGATACAGACAAATGTTTTTTACGTTCTGTCGACATGAATTTTTTGGCACAAATAGGAACCCCATAATACTTTGGTGTCATTTATCTGAAAGGGTATGTTTGGCAAGAGCTTGACGATCACGACAGTAAAATATTTTAGGAAGTTGGGAAGAGAAGTGCCGAATTGCGCAGTTTGAAGTTCAGCTGGTGTGTCCAAGGTTTTGTAATGAATAATTCAATGTCTGGCTGTATAGAAGAGGTACAGGACCGACCATGAAAAATAAATGAAGCGCTTCCGTGCCGTACCTTCGTTACCAAACGAAGGTGAATGCTTCACTGGCAGGTGTAGAAGTAATTGATAGTTTGCTCTTTTGATGAGATCTTGATGCCTCAGGCGCTCCAGATTTAGCGTAAGTTACACGTTCTGTTCCTTCTAGGCTTCTCGAAATCCAGGGTAATATGCAGTTTCACTTCACTACCGTCTGCTTTAGCGGAGCTGTATGCAGTTTCAGAGGGGTGTTTCTACTCGTTGCGCCGTGCCCAAATGCAGAATGATCTGCACCCAGTTTAAACTAATGTTAGAAAGATTATTTTCTGTCATGCCGTAACTATAAAGAGTTCCATGCAGTCTTAAATGTTTAACCAGGATTTAGCCAGAGACATGGTTTGCTGCCCAAAGGTGTGCACTTACAGTAATAACTACTCTTTAGAAAGACAGGTGGATACGTGTGTGAGTTTCTGTGCCTCTGGTCCAGGTATACATTACATTGTGGGGACCAAATGTCCCCACAATGTAATAATAACCTGTTAATGGTTAATAAAAGACATTTTTTGGTCCCCACAAGGGGACATTCACTTTAATAAAAATATGTGACGGCAATCAAAAAACTAAAAATTCCAAAAGTCTTATTTTTTTTTTTGGTAGCTTATGGTTAAGGTTAGGGCTGGGTTGGGGTTAAGGTCATTATGTTGGGATTAGAGTTTTCCCTATAGAAATAAATGCAGAGTCCCCACAAAGATATAATTACAAACTTGTGTGTGTGTGTGCGCGTGTGTGTGGGTCATAGTACGGTGCTGGACATTTCCGGGATCAGTCACTCTGGGCTCACGGTGCTGGTCATTTCCTGGAATCAGTCACTCTGGGCTCATGGTGCTGGGCATTTCCGGGATCAGTCACTCTGGGCTCATGGTGCTGGACATTTCCAAGATCAATCACTCTGGGCTCACGGTGCTGGACATTTCCGGGATCAGTCACTCTGGGCTCACGGTGCTGGACATTTCCGGGATCAGTCACTCTGGGCTCTCTAGCTCTCTCTGGAACTCATGGTACTTCTGACTAATTTATCCCCTTCTTGCACAGCCAAAGGGCAGTTACACTATGTACTGATGTATTAATTTCTCAGCGTTTCCTGTTAGTGAAATTAAAACGGGTATCTGTAGAGGTTTAAAGTGAGACACAGTGAATAATTTGAAGCTCTGCCTTACAGCCAGCCACAGGTAAGACTACAATAAAATCGTTTGGGGGGAAAAAAGTACAGATGCACCTTGACAAATAGACTTCTGTCTTGCAAGTCTCCTGTAGTTCATTACACTTTTTTCATATTTATAAATATTTTGTGGGGGGAATTATGGACTTTAAATGCCATGACATTAGTACATGGGAGTTCTGTTTCTGATAATGGAGTTGTGAGTACAGATTTGGTTTTGGCCTGTTTTACATTGCAGCAGAATATTCAAATCCTTTTTTGCATGACTCATCAGGACACCATGGAACACCTGAGTCAGAATCACTCTAAATAGACATAAGCACAGCAGTACAGTATATGTCATCTGTTAGCTTGTTAGTTTAAGTTAATCCATCCTTTCAATTAAGCTCATTTGTACAGCACTTTTAACAAGGAGTATTGTCACAATACCCTGGGCATATGGTCCCTGGGGAGTAAACCTGAGGTGACAGAGGAGGGGAGAACCCCCCTCAGAGAGAGGAGGGCCCAGAACGAAGGGGGAGGCCCGGGCTTCACTGGCCGGCACAGGGACGTGCGAGTTTACATAATTTAGTGCAAGAGAAATTCAGGCAGATGGCGGGACAGCAAAGCAGGCAGGCAGATAGACAGGTAGGGGGCTCAGGCAGATGGTAAGCAGGCGGGGGGGCACAGGCGGCCGGTAGGCAGGTCGTGGGCAGGCAGACCTGTGGGCAGGCAGGGGGCTCCATCTATCTGTACCTCCGAGTGCTTCACCCCCGGAACGGGGAGGGAGAAAGAGTGCATTAGCAAGTACAGAACAGAAAAGCGACAATGCGAGACTGCAAGGTCCAGCAGGACTGTGTACGGTAGCATGACTCGGGGGAGAGGCGGGTGAGTAATGGCAGCTGGAGAAAGCTCAGCTGAAATAAATCTGCTTTCTGGGCAGTGACCTTCCAGTGCGGAATGGATTTTGTGAGCGTGAGATGTTCTCATGGGGAGAGTTTTGTAACATGCATCCATCTTCTGTATTGCTCATCTACTGAGCCTGGAGCCTCTCTGAGGAAGCAAAGGGTACAGGCACACACACACAGGTACAAACAGACACAGGCACACACACAGACACATACAGGCACACACACAGGTACAAACAGACACAGGCACACACACAGGCACACACACACACAGGTACAAACAGACACAGGCACACACACAGACACACACAGGTACACACACAGAGACACACACAGTCCACATATTCGTATCTTTAAGGGGACTCTCCATTAATTTCTATGGCCATAACCCTATTCCCAACTATGACAACCATAACCCCCACCCAGCGCTACCCTTAACCATAAGTAACCAAACAAAATACAAGATATTTTTAGTTTTTTGATTGCTGTCACAGATTTTTTTAAACAAATGTCAAAGGTTTAACAAGGTAAAAACTTACAGATTTTCATCACATTGTGGGGAGATCTTGTCCCAACAATGTAATCATTACAAACATACACACACAGACACACACACGCACACACACACAGACACAGACACACACAGACACACAGACACATTATAGCCAGCGATGCCACTCTAACTAACGCATATATTTGGACTGGTGGAGGCAATCAGAGTACCAAGACAAAGCCACATTAACACAGGGAGAGCAGGAGGCCCAACACACAGAGTGGGGGTGAGGATGGGACCCATACCCCTAGAGGTTCAGGCCACAGTGCATCCCTGTGACACACAAGCTTTGGTTAAAATATTAGTTTTGGTTTAAAGGAGCTGTCACAATTTTTCACACCTGTTCTTGCTTAACTGGGTCCTTGGCTCCACTTTACTGTGTAGGTTTTCTTTACATACAAGTCTCTACTTTCATTAAACCTTGCTCTGAAGTCAATCTGACAGATTTATTTCCCACAATCCACCACAGCTGACAACATTTTGATATGCAAGTCATCTTTCGGTAAACGACAATGTCATGACATGTTTATGCATCATACTTATTTACACATTTTCTGACATCTGAAATCTGCAAAGATGGACGTCATGCCGTGAATCATGTTACACGGTGTCCGCAGTGAGATAATGGATCACCACGGGACTAGAGAGTGCTGATGTCTCCAGACCAGTACTGCTTCCGGGCAGCGGGCTACCCTCCCAACCCGGGACCTCAGTACTTTGTCCTACTTGTTTCCCAAGTTTCCCTGGAGCAGATCCAAATCCTGCACAAGAGGTTCAAGCAGTTGAACAACGACGAGGACTCATTACGGTAAGCCTGGTGCTTCCGGGGCGAGGGGGAGGAGCCTGTAACTGGCTGGTCTGGCCCAGAAATCCTGTGCCTCCTGTCTCCAGGATTGTCATAAGCAAGGAGCTTAAGTTGGCTCAGCAGGGTTGGGCTGAGGCTTGGGGGCCAGTTCAATGGGTTTAAATGCTGAGTTAAAACTTCTGTGTAGAATCTGCACTATCGTGCACATACAGTAATCACCAAAGCTTCAGATGATGGGCGAAACATTTGGCCAGACACCAGCTTTCCAGTACTGTACAGATGTTCATTTACGCCAACAGTTTGTTAAGCAGATTAGTAGAATGCCGAGAATATTAATGAGGCACTTTATGATGGCCAAAAGTTAGCAACAAGTATAAATTTGGCATATCCTTATGCTTAATAAACATGTTAGACTTTACACTCCAGAAAGTACCGCCACACCACTGACGACTTTTTACCTTGTTTATCCACAAGGTCTCCTCTTATAAAAGGTGTCGTAGCTGCTCAGCTGTTCCCGAAGAGGAACTTCCTGTTCCTTTCTTCATCACCACTTCAGTGCCTATCACACTGATGTATACCAAACTATACTATACCAAAACAGTATCATGTGGTGTGCTCCACTACGGTGTATATCGCACTAAAGTATACCAACCTATAGTATACCAAAACAGTATCATGTGGTGTGCTCCACTACGGCGTATATCGCACTGAGGTATACCAAACTATACTATACCAAAACAGTATTACATGGTGTGCTCCACTACAGTGCATATCACACTGAAGTAGACCAAACCACAGTACACCAAAACAGCATTATGTAGTGTGCCTCGCTAACCAAATTTAATAAACATAAATATACGCTGAGTTTATGCAGATTACTAACCTTCAGGTGTCACAAAACACATCGCATTAATATTTCAGCTCTAATGCTAATCTGCCTATCAAATGTGGGTGTAAATAGACATCCATATAGTACGGAAAAGCTGGCGTCTGGCCAAATATTTCGCCTGTCATCTGAAGTCCTGGTGACTATTGCACATGCGTGATATAATATTAATATGATATCGCCCAGCCCTACTTTATAGCCATAATACCATAGCTATCACCTGTTGCTCCTGCTCTAACATGATGCGATGCCTTCCAGCAATAGGACCCAAATCCGATGATGGCCCAGCATGTCCAATCTTGCCTCTCAGAGTAAACAATTGCATTGCTCCTGTGTCTGACTTGCAGGAGAGATGACTTTAACAACATCCCGGACCTGGCCTGTAACCCAATACGGACCCAAATCATTGAAGCCTTCTTCGACAAAAGGTAGGACACAGGACTGCGAGCAAAAACAATGTTAGGGGTTTTCTGACTGACTGACACTGACTGACTGACACTGACTGACTGATACTGACTGACTGGCAGGTGAAGGTAAGCATTGTACTTCTCATGAGTGGGACTTCCGACATGATGGCGCGTCTGCCTTACTTGCCCTGGGGGTTGGTTGCGGTGGCCCTCCTAAAAACAACCTTCATGTCTCAAGCCTCCTAGTTTCCATTCCAGACACCCTGTCTGTGTGGATGTGTGTGTTTGTGGCTCCTGTATGACTGAGGATATACAGCTCTGGAAAAAATTAAGAGATCACTCTATATTTTAAAAAAATCGGCATTGATAAATCCTGGTTTAATCCTGGTTCTGCTGGCAGAAGGATACACTGCGAGGCAGGCGGCTTACAAGCTCAATGTTTCTAAGACAGCGGTACACAAGAACAACACTGGCAATAACCAAAAACCAGAAGCAACTTTCTAATGCCAGAGATGACCGTCAACTTATCCGGCAGTGCCCCACAAATTGGAGGATGACCTCAAGTGACCATCAAAAGGAATGGGAAACATAAAGTGTAGGTGTGAAGTGCACTGCTAGGACAGTTCATAACAGGCTCCTAGAAGCAGGACTGAAGACCCATAAAGCAAGGCGGAAGGTCTTCATCAGCGAGAAGCAGGGAAGATCCAGGCTGGAGTTTGCAAAAAATGTATATTGTACACAGAAGCAAACCCATAAACTGAGAAATGAGTGACACTGAAACATTTGCTGTGGTATCTTAATTTTTGCCAGTTCTGTAAGTCTGTGGGTGTGAGGATCTGTATGTGTGTCCTGCCAAGGACTGGTGCCCCGTCCAGGACACAAACTGAGACAGGCTTTGGGTCTCCTGAATGATCGCATAAATGCTTTCAGAAGACAAATGAAGGGGAAACACTCTTAGCAAGATAAATAAATGTAGTATAATATCAATTTCTCCAAAAGGCTGCAGCATAGAAGGATATTTTTAGCTAAGCTGGGCTTTAACCGCAAACCTCGACCTGGAAGCACTGGGGAAAAGTGGTGGGAGTATTATGGATGACTTTGGTTGTGTTTGAACGATGATAACAACAGTGACCCCCCACCTGCCCCCGACACCACAGGAACTTCCGGCAGAACGCCGTGGGCTCGGTGGAGGAGATCAGCTTCGAGCAGTTTGTCATCGTCATGTCTCATTTCCGACCTGTGCCGCTGCACAACATGACAGAGGAGCAGAGGGAACGCTTGAGGAGAGAGAAACTCCGCTGTGAGCATGAGTGCTGACATCACCACCATGAACATCCTGGGGGCCGTGCCCAGAAACTTTAGCCCCTTGTCTCCGCATCTGTATATATGCCTGCTGCTCCTTTTTGCATTTCACGCAATACCTTTTAAATGGAGCAGTAAGGACAGTTATAGGGAGAGTTATAAATGCACAGTTATCTGTGATTATGAAAGAAGGGGGATTCTGGGAAGTGGAGTTCCAAATGGGCAGCCATTTGCCCTGCTCTGCCTTGTCATCAAAGCCCAATATGGTTTTTAACTGACATTTCAATGACATACAGCTACGGACTCTCAACACTACTCTCAGTCCCACCACTCTCAAGCCCCATTGAGAATGTAATAATCAAATTAATACCCAGAATGCTTAAAATTTTAAAAGTGATTGACAAATATCTTGATCTAACTGCTGATATGAATAAAAATGCTATTTATGCTTAATTAATTTAAAATTAATTTGACTATTACATTCTCAATGGGGCTTGAGAGTGGCGGGTCTGAGAGCAGTGGGCCTGAGAGTGGCGGGCCTGATAGTAGCAATCCTGAGAGTGACGGGGCCTGAGAGCGGCAGGACCTGAGAGCGGCGGGACCTGAGAGCGGCGGGACCTGAGAGCGGCGGGACCTGAGAGCGGCGGGCCTGGGAGTAGCGTGGCTTGACAGCAGCGTGCCTGAGAGTGGCGGGGCCTGATAGTAGCGGATCCTGAGAGTGGCAGGGCCTGATAGTAGCAAGCCTGAGAGTGATCGGCCTGAGAGCAATGGGGCCTGAGAGAGGCGGGGCCTGAGAGTGGCGGATCCAGAGAGCAGCGGGGCCTGAGAGCAGCGGGCCTGAGAGCGGTGGGGCCTGATAGTAGCAGGTCCTGTGAGTGGCGGGTCCTGAGAGTGGTGGGGCCTGATAGTGGTGGGTCCTGAGAGTGGCGGGGCCTGATAGTAGCAAGCCTGAGAGTGATGGGCCTGAGAGCGGCGGGGTCTGATAGTAGCAAGCCTGAGAGTGATGGGCCTGAGAGCGACGGGGCCTGAGAGTGGCGGGTCCTGAGAGTGGTGGGGCCTGATAGTAGCGGGTCCTGAGAGTGGTGGGGCCTGATAGTAGCGGGACCTGAGAGTGGCGGGCCTGATAGTAGCAAGCCTGAGAGCAGCGGGTCCTGAGGGTTGCCGGCCTGACAGTAGCAAATCTGAGAATGGCGGACCATGAGAGTGGTTGGCCTGAGAGCAGCAGGGCCTGAGAGCGGTGGGGCCTGATAGTAGCGGGTCCTGAGAGTGGCGGGGCATGATAGTAGCAAGCCTGAGAGTGATGGGCCTGAGAGCGGCGAGCCAGAGAGCGGTGGGTCCTGAGGGTTGCAGGCCTGACAGTAGCAAATCTGAGAGTGGCGGACCCTGAGAGCGGCAGGCCTGAGTGTGGCAGGCCTGAGTGTGGCAGGTCTGAGAGCAGAGGACCTGAGTGTGGCAGGCCTGAGTGTGGCCGGCCTGAGAGCGGGCCTGCAGCCAGACATTACACAGACATTTTGTGGATGTGTTTGATGGGATTAGGATTCACAGAATGTAAACACTGATTGCTGCTTTGTGGTGACGTGTCTGGACCTGTGTGTTGTCTTCACAGTTTCAGTTAACATTACACGTGGAAGAGCCAATCAAATCCCTCGTTCTTTGCTTGTGAAACAAATCCAGTTTAATTCTCTCATACCAGCATACTGCCATGCTTGGAAGTTAACTCTGGACAGTGGCAGGCACTGTTATTGCCTGTGTAGCTTAAACCCACTCCAGTGTACTATCCAGGGAAGATAATAAGGGAAGAATGAAAACACCATATTAAATTTGATGAACTCAAAAAACTGGATGGAATCATTCGAAGTGGGTTGACTTTTTTATTTTCCTCCCCAGTCCTGTTTAACATGCATGACACCGATAATGACGGGACCATCACGCTGGAGGAATACAAGCATGTAAGTCGCGCGACTCCTGGCTGCTTGTTATTATACGCATGCCTCTGCTCAGCGTTTCTGACCATTTCCGATTCCCCTGACTCCATAGGTGGTGGAGGAGCTCCTGTCTCGCAGCGGCGCCATTGGGAAGGAGACTGCCAAGGGGATCGCTGATGCCGCCATGCTGGAAGTGGCCAGCATCACAGTGGGCCGCATGGTACCTGTGCAACAAGACGATTGGCTGGTTACATCGCACAGTACTAATTCGATTCCGGGTTCAGTCCTTACTGTGATGCCATCCACTGCATGGGTTTAAAGGCTTACTCTCGTTCTCATGGCTCTAGAGTGACCCCTAGTGCTGAGGTTGCAAATAGCACATTTCTGCAAGCCTGTTAACGTGCTTGAAGAAGTCCACAGCACATACAGTGAAAAGAAGTGGGTACATGACACAACATTAACCCCCCCGTGACTTTTAAGATGAAAGCTAGAATTGGCCAATCTAGATGGGGGTGGGGTTTCAATGCACTTTTAAATTAGTTATCAAATCATTCAACAGTGTATAGCATACTCTGTTACATCTAAATTGAGACATTTTTATTTCCTCATAGCCTTCATTAGAGTGCATAAAAAGTATTGTTCACAGAAAAAATGATAAACATATAACCAGACAGGAGAACCAAAATTATGTTTTTAAATTCATATACACTCAGTAGGTCCAGCAATATGGACATGGAAGTAATCCAATAAGGTATCTTAAATCCAAGGCCACAATGCATTGCTGGTAGTGACTTAAATCACATGCGTAACAGTCCAAAACACCATGGCGAGAAACCAGCATGAATCACAAGAACTGTATCTCTATATTGTGGATGTGAGTGGACACTCCTTACCTGAAAATGACACCCTTGACTTATTTCCCTTTCAGAACCCTGACGATTTCTATGAAGGCATCACTTTTGACCACTTTTTAAAGGTTTGCGATTTTCCATTTCATGCCACGACGAGCAAATTTGCGTTGATAAGAAATATATGCTTGGTGTGAGAGGCTGGCTGGTTCGCGGCCCCCACCACTCACACATGCCCTAACTCCCCATGCCTCAACTTTCCAGATTCTGAAAGACATTGAGATTGAAACAAAGATGCACATTGGCTTCCAGAACAATGCCTGTGCGCTGTGTTAATGAGCTCATCTCCTCACTGGCTGCAGATCCATCTCCAGCACTCACATGGTGTCTCCCAGGATTTACAAACAAGCAAGTAGACTTTTACCAAGCAAAAAAAGAGAAAAAAACATCAGTGCTGTTTTCTTTTTTCTTTCAATAATTCTAGAATGTACCTTTTTGACCATGTTACTCAAATCAATACCCATATATTCACACATCTATGCAGTTCTAGATTTGACCAAATATACTTAGTGAATACGGATGCAACTGTATAAACACTGTAGTCTACTGTGACGCCTAGAGGTTCTCAAAAAGTAAATAATACAGAAATATGCAATAATATGCACGTAATGTACTTGTTGGTGCCTATTTCCATTGCCCTAAAATTACATGCACGCACGCTATGCAGTATTCTACTATGTGCAATAAGACGGATATCGTCACCAGCGTACAACTATCAGTCACACTCTAAATGGCATGAGAACTATATGAGTAAACACTCCTGGGTTTGCATAAATATTGTCATATACATATTCCCATGCCTACATATTTGCATGGAAATACCTGCACACATCAATAATTAAGACTAGAAGGGGAGAGATATAGACCTACTAACCATAACATTAAAACCACCACTGACCCACTGAGGCATGGGCTCCACAAGACCTCTGAAGGTGTCCTGTGGTATCTGGCACCAAGATATTAGCAGTAGATCCTTTAAGTCCTATAAGTTGTGAGGTGGGGCCTCCATGGATTGGACTTCTTTCTCCGGAACATCCCACAAATGCTGCAATCAGACTGAGATCTGATGAATTTGGAGGCCAAGTCAACTTCTTGAACCTTTTTTTCATGTTCCTCAATCCATTCCTAAACAATTTTTGCAGTGTGGTCTGGTAGATTATCCTGCTGAAAGAGGCCATTGAGGAATACTGTTGCCATGAAGCAGTGTACCTGGTTGGGTAGGTGGTACGTGTCAAAGTAACGTCCACATGAATGCCTAGACCCAAGGTTTCCTAGCAGAACATTGGCCAGAGGATCACACTGCTTCTGCTGGCTTGCTTTCTTCCCAAAGTGCATCGTGGTGCCATTTCTTCCCCAGGTAATCAACACACACTCACACCCGGCCTCCCACATGATGTAACAGAAAATGTGACTCATCAGACCAGGCCACCTTCTCCCATTGCTCCTTGGTCCAGTTCAGACGCTCACGTGCCCATGGTAGGCATTTTCAGAGGTGGACAGGGATCAGTATGAGGACTCTGACTGGTTTGCCTCAGACTCAGTAAGCTGCAATGCATTGTGTGTTCTGACACCTTTCTATCATAGCCAGCATTAACTTTTTAGGTCTACAGTAGTTCTCCTGTGGGATCGGACAAGACAGGCTAGCCTTTGCTCCCCACGCACATCAATGAGCCTTGGGCTCCAGTGACCCCATCGTCAGTTCATACTGGGAACACCCCACAAGACCTACTCTTCTGGAGATGCTCTAATCCAGTTGTCTAGCCATCACAATTCGGCCCTTGTCAGAGTCGCTTGGATCCCTATACTTCCCCCATTTTCCTTGCTTCCAACACATCAACTTCAAGAACTGACTGTTCCCTTGCATAAATAACATAAATAACCTTTGTCAGGTGCCATTTTAGAGAGATAATCAGTGTTAATCATTTCACCCGTCAGTGGTTTTAATGTTATGATTGACCAGTGTATATTCCAAGAATAGTCAAGAATAAAAAAATCGTGGTTCTCTCTATGAATGTCTCACATCAAGGTACCATCACACGTGACAGCAAGCCCGTGGGGCAGAGTTCATGGCTGTGACCTATGAACACTGCCATTCTCCGCTCTTTAGATGACATTCTATAAGTAATCAGTCATGTTAATTGTGAGCTTCAGCTAAGTAACAAAAATCAATACCATCGCACAACTTTTGGTGCCAGATAGCCGGTCAGCGGTTACAGATACGGTGTTAAACAATGTACTGAGATTTTTTGTTGTTTAGAGACCTGCAGTGAAGTTACCTCCTTCCAAAACAACCATAGGGACTGTTATTTAAAAATCTCTGTGTTTTGCTGAGAACGGTATTCTGAAGCCTTCCCAAAATGTTGGTTGCCTGTACGGTATGACTGAATGCAAAAACGCCTTCATACTGGTTTAGTGTGGTACTGCAGTTCTGCATGCGCAGACTAGCACCTGTTTGATCTGGGTGTCTCTATCTTTTTTTTTCTCTTCTTTTATTTGTTAGTACTGCCCTCTAGTGGTCTTCCTGTGTATGACAGACATTCTCTGGAACATATACAAAGAGCAGAAATGTCTTTTTAAACTTTCTCTTAGATAAAGAGCTGTTAGGTCCTCTTATTCTGGAATAAATTACAACTGTGCCTTCCATAATAGCTTATTTTTATCGACAAGTGTTTGCATGTGAATGAACACAATATATTTGTCGAATAAAATATTTTAAACCCTGTTGTCACTATTTTTTCTTATTTTTTCCTTAGTTTTCCTCCAGTATTCCACAGTCACAAGGAAAATTTATAGTGCTTTTATTTTGGAAGCCTTGCATGGTTACCGAATTCTGCTTAAAGCATCAAACAGATCACATAGAGGTGGCTTTGGGCTTTATGAAGAGGGAAGGATGGGCAAATGGTCTGGAATCTGCCAACAGGCTCATACATGCACAAATGCCACAGCAAGCTAATTAAAATACCCTGCACCTTGAGTGTGACATATGTGTCATTAAAGATGAAAGAGCGGGCCCAGTCACAGTGGGCCCTGACACAGTGGGCCCAGTCACAGTGGGCCCTGACACAGTGGGCCCAGTCACAGTGGGCCCTGTCACAGCAGGCCCAGTTACAGGGTGGAGCATGTGCTCTTGAATAAATACCTGGGACGTCGTTCAAGATCTAATGACAACAATACCCCACTAGCCTGCAAAACTGGGGGTTCCCAGCATTTTGATGTCGGTGAAGCAGTCTACGTCATGCAAAAATTTTGGTTCAGCGTACAATGTGTACAGAAATACAGGACAGATTGTGTATGTAAGTGGATCAATATGGGAAGCAGCATTTTATTATTTAATTATCTCATACTGTATGGGATGGTTGGCAACTCTAGCCTCAGTGTTCCGCAGCCTGGTAGAATATTGACCGTGGACCGAAAGTGGACCGGGGGTTTGGAACCCATAACATAAACGGCCCCAACCCAAATCAAATACCTGTCAGGTTGATGTAGACCATCAGCCTTGAGTCACACAGGACTAAAATATGAAAAGATCAACAATGGTCCCATGATAGAAACCTATAGCCACCTTCAGGTTAATAACTCTGACCAATCATCTAACCGGTTAGCCATTTCATTAAACCAGTTATAGGAGGCACATTTCCCATAAGTGCGTTTTAGTGAAGTGTGGTTTGAATGCCCTTCATCTAACGAGATCACTTTCAATTATCATCAGCTGCCAGCGTTGTCGTTTTCATGCACCCTGTTTTGTGTTGCACCAAGTTTCTGCGTGAAAGTGAACTCACAGTCAGGCCCCGATTCAGTCTGTCGTGAAGAAGCCCGGGGCGGACGATTCCACAGCCCTCAGAGAAACCGCGAAAACCTCTCCACAAGAAAGCTGAAGTGCTTTTTAGAGAAAACAAGTGGCAGAAAGAGCAAACGTGTGGCCTTCATTGCACCTCGGAGCAGAGTGCCCCAGCATGAACTTACTGTAAATCTGTCACTTTAAGATAAACACCCCCGTTTTCACCCCCCTTCTCACCATGATTAATCTACAGGGGCTTCAACACTCACTCCCCGTTTTCCAGCCACACCAAAAACAATACAAAGCCTTGCTCATTTCACTCTGTCATCTTTCCCACACAGCATATTTCTGTTTTTTTATCTTATTTCCAACAGGGTAAAAACACTATTCATGCTCTGCTGACCTGCGATTGCTGCAGCTGGGAGTGGACGCATTTCAGCACCATTTTCCCATGCCTTTGGGGGATTTCTCTTATTTTAGATGGCACAGTCAGGAGACCGGGCGGAATAAGCATTTCACTGTATGTTGTACAAGTACGACTGCATATGGATAATGAGAAACTTTGAACTTCGATTTCGCAAATGCTACAGTGTTTCATAACCATATATTCAGACCAGACCAGGCAGGTACCTGTGGGTACCATCCAACACTTATCTACTGGGGGGGCATCTAGGTCCAGTCATTTTATTGGGGTTGGCACTTGGTATGGTAAAACTATTCACAATCCTTCAAATTTTACGGTAGCTAATTCAATAATGGCAATAGATAGACTACATTTGTCTGCTACACACCATAAATGTAAGCTTGGATAGTTAGCTAACTATGTGAACCTTTATGCTAGCTAATGATACTTTATACCACTAGCAAAAGATGACTCAGTTCATTTGCCATGACAAATTCCACCACCTTAAATTACATTTCTAAATCAACTTACATGGCATTAATGTTTAAACAATCATCAACTGACTTGATTTTACCGTTAGCTAGTTGTGCAGTGCCTTCGAAGTCTCGCACTGCTGCGTGTGCGCTCCATCCGCATCGGAACAGTAGCCTATCAGAGCCATGCACGCGCAGGCCAATCATTGTGTGACAAAACTTTTCTTGTGATTGTCTGCAGTCATGTGCAGTGTGGCACGGGACGGGGGGGCAGCAGAGGGGGACCAAGCTTCAACCAGGGGGGCAGTGCCCCCCCCCAGGCCACCACCTAGCTCTGCCCCTGGTATCATCCATTGATCAAGTGCTTCTCCAGTGTAAGGTCATGGGGGTGCCTATCCCAAATAGCATAGGGCACAAAGCAGGGGAAAGTTTTTGCTGTTTAAGACAAAAACATTTTAGCCCTGCAAGGTCACGCTTAACTTTCATCCAGTGCGAGCCGTGACGATGTTGAAATCATTTGCTGTTTCGGGAACAAAGACTGGAAAAAATGCACTTATTCGCAGACAAGTAGCTGAAAAACAAGGACTAGACCGTCATGTGAAGCAGTGCTAACTGACTTTTCATCTCCTTCTATGTATCTCTCAGCATTTAGGACACTGGGGGCTTTGGCCAGTCATTTTGGGATTGGGTCACTTTGGTGACACGATTCTGTGTGGTGTAAGGCAGGCAACACACCTGGGATTTAAAGGTACAGGGCTTTGGTTAATCGCTCGACTGGTGGCGGCATCGCTGACGTCCTCCGCATGACCTGGACAGCTCACATATCTGCAAGGCTCGAGTCGCTGTAGGTGCAAAACCTGAAAGCGCACCATCTTTCTTTTTCCTACTTGCTTTCATCTTCTTTCTTTTTCATCTCCAGATATACGTATAAAACAGGCACATTTTCCAGCGTATGTTCTTGGAAATATTAATTTGTTTCTATGTGTGAATAATTCTGACATAATTCATGACATAATCTTCACACCTCCACCCCCCACCAAAAACAGAAGTCACACCCAGAAACGCACAGACAGCAGAAAGGGGGAACTTGACCTTGACCTGCAGTAGCCCCTCTCAGTGTCCAGCTTGCCGTGTGATTGTGACTTGCGGCGGAATGCCCGCGCCAACCGTCGCGCCATAAAAAAGTGCAATGGCTGGACACCCGGTGTCGCAATTATGCTGCGTGGGTGGCACTCAGGTTAGGAACAGTTAGCTAGAGGGTAGTGTGTGTGCTGCAGCTGCAGTGCTTTTAGCGCTGGTCCTAGCGTTAGCCGAGAAAACAAGAGGCAGAAAGCGCAGCAAGAGAAACAAACTCCTGGCATTCAATGTACCTTGTAGTGGTGTGCCCCGACATGAATTTACTGTAAATGGTAATATAACAATGCTAATATAAGAATATCGGATGTTTAGTGCCATCATTATTTTCAGCTGTCAATATTGCAGTGTTGGCAGATGAATTGTGGGTTGCAGTACATAGACATTTCACCAGTGTGGCTAACACATTGGCAGAGAAATTTGTATAACAGTGCATAGACATTGCAGCAACACTGCTAGCAGAGTCACGTTATTTCAGGGGTTGCCAATCTTATCCGCAAAGCGCCGATGCTGGTTTTTGGGGTAACCTTTAGGTCAGCTGTTCAAACCTAGGCGTGAGGACTCTTCCGTCCTCTAATTAGTAATCTTATTAGGGAGTTGCAACGAAAACCGGCACACACGGTGGCCCTTTCTGGATAAGATTGACCACCCCTGTGTTAGGTAGAGCTATTGGTTTAGCAGCGCATAGACAGGCCTAGCAGAGTGACATTAGCATGAGATATTTATACAGCAATACATAGACATTTTAGCAACACAGCTAGCAGAGTCACATTATTTTGAACTATTTGTTTAGCAGTGGATAGACAGTGCTAGCAGAGTTACATTAGTTTGAATGTATTGTACGAATGGCAAATAAAGCTTCACTGAATAGCAGTGCGTTGACATTTTAGCCGTGCTGCTAGCGGAGTTACATTAGCATGAGCTGTGTATTTAGCAGTACTTGGACATTTTAGCAGTGTGGATAGCGAAGTCACATTAGCAGAGCTTTCTGTAATGGTGTGCAAAGTTCTTGGCCATACTATTATTGAACTGCCAGAGACAACTGTGTGCACAGAATAGGTTGTGCTTTCCGCATCTTAATGCCCCTGGAATCGGGGAAGTAGCTCTCACATGACTGCCACAAAGCAGGAGACGGCACAGGGTGAGCAACAATCACCTGGCTGAGTAGCTAGATCACATGACCAGGGCTGGGTGGAACCATCCTTGTTCTCCTGCTTTTCGCCTGTGGACCTCAGTCAAGATTTCCATGAGTTCACCCTGCTGGAGGATGCCTAGGTCTTTAGTTGCATACATTTCATTTTGGTGTTTTTCCAAATGCTTCTTGACTTACAATAGTTACATTCCAATGAACCCATGGTAATAGGAAGATATCGTAAGTCAAATACAAGGACGATATAATAAGTAAGTAAGTAAATAACTACTGTCACTGAATAAGCAAATAAATTACTGTCATAGAATATTGTAAACACACTACTGTAACTAATTAAATACCAGCATTTGAAAAGAAAATAAATGAATACAAGTTTATTTCGTTAGACAGAAAGAAGACTCTGTTAAACGCCGTACGAGATGTTTGTGCTCGTGATCACTACAGACACTAGACGCTGCGTGAATGCTGCCATCGGCCGACATCAGTGGAAAGGACTGTACTGCATATCTCAAGGCCAGAAACAGATCAAAATTCAAATTTGACTACTGCATGTGCATCGCTATCACACCATCGTAGAGCCGAAATATCGTAAGTCGAACCTTCGTAAAGCAAGGAGCCCCTGTAGTTGTTAGCTTTTCCTAATAGCTGCTAGTGTTTAGCCAAGGGACACATAAACATCTTCAATAAGTTGACTTTGGGCAACCAAAACCAGGTTGTTTACAGAGAAACTAAGTGCTACGTGCAATGTAGAAAACTGTGCTAATGCCATCCAATGTATCAAGTCAGTATGCTAAAAATGGATTGAGGGTAAATGATTGTCACTGTAGGGGATACCTAGCCATTTTTGAGTTAACGTCTGCTTGCCTTACAGCCAGTCCTACTAGTCTGACCATAGTTGTGTCCGAATTCAGAGGCTTCATCCTTCGAAGGACGCGGGCTATGTAGCCTTTGACGGTGGCGTCCTTCAAAGGTCCGTGCAATGAATCTTGGGATATGTTGGGCTGCAAAGGATTCAGCAGGTGGATCCTTCACAACTGGGCAAAAGAAGAATGTATTTCTGGGCCACATTTGAAGGAGCCTTTGAAATGGGAAAGCCCTGTGATGTCGCTGTGACGCATTCGGTCTTGAAATGCAGCCTTAGAAAGATGCAGCCCCTGAACTCGAACCCAGCCTTTACCTAGATTTTGTCCTAGAGAAAACAGTGCCCCCTTGTGTCTATATCAGTCACCAGCTCATTCCTATTGTAATCCATAACCATTATATATCAAAACGAACAGGTTTAAATTTAATTTTGTGGCAGCGGGTGGTTCATGGGTCATATTGTAATAAAACAGATGAGAGCTCTTTTGTAAAAGAAAGGAAGTTGTGCCTTTAATGATAGTGACCAGTCACAGACCACATTAATAAATTAAGGATTAAATAAAATAAATATGTATACAAAAAATGTATAACATGGTTTATAGGCATATAATAACGGAACCCAAAATTGTCCACTGGAGCTATAGGAGAACCTCGTCCTGAACCTGACAGTTCATCGTTCAACTTTGTTCCTGAGGTTCTTTAGCTCATGGTAAACTCGAGATAGGAATTCCTTGTGCCTTGTCAGAACCACACAGCCATACACTTTCTGCTGGAAGGTATTCCTTGGTGAGTTGCTTATGGACCCCACCGTGATGAGCTCGTTGGGCTTCAGACACTGCAGGGCTATGTTGACATTCCATGCCAGGTCACCCAAGCGCCCATGAGCATCCCTCAGCTTGCTGAGCAATGAGTTGGGGGGCTCCTGAAGCAGTGTCTGCTGCTCTCTGACCACAGCCAGGTGTTCTTGGAACAGTTTGATTTTGGTGTATATGCTTTGAAGTTTCTCTGCACGTTCGAAACCAGTGATCTCAGGATCTGGGGCGTTATCCACAGGCATCTGACAGAATGACTTTGTGAAATCCCCTTGGCGTCTGATCTAGGCATCAACAGACAAGCAAAATATAAATTTAAGGAAGTCTAATTATATGCGTTTCTACCAAACAAGAGTGCTGTCTTGCACAAATCATTTGAAAATGCTTAGTCTAATGCAATATATTAGTGGAAACTGCAAGAGTTTTTGCAACAGGCATTTACTTAAGGAGAAAATAAGACCAATAGTCCAGGTTTACACAAAAGTCTTCCCTGCTTTCATGGGTTATTCTGTGCCAGTCACTGTAGCAGTTATAAAGCTGGTGATTGGCCCTTAGGAAAATGGGAGCCCCTGCTGTCAAATCCAGCGCTATGGAAGACGCATACTTACATACGTTCTGCGGAGTTCCCCAGCGTCCTTCCTCATTAGATCAGCAAGAGCAATGCTCTTCAATAAAACCGTGCTCACTTCACTGCCACATGCAGCAGCCTTACTAATGTAGACCAGCAGAACCAACCACAAAGCTGTGAAGAGCACGAAGACGTTAAGGTTACAGACACTGCAAGGACACCAGTTTTACCACACTGCACCATTTTATTTTTTAAATTAAGGCAGTAGATGCTAGACCTAAGTACACCTATATTTAATATCATTAGTAATAATCAATAAATATTGAACTATGCAAACACTTAAATTTCTTTACTTAGCAGACGCTTTTGCTCACAGCAACATTAAAAATGAGCAGAGGTGGAGATTTCAGGTCCAGAGAGTACAAATCCAGACCAAGTTTCTGTTTCAGCCAACCAGTTGAGTACTCTGTGACTGTGACTCTTTATACTCAACCGGTTGGTTAAAACAAAAACTTGGTCTGGATTTGTACTTTCTGGACCTGAAATCTGCACCTCTGCAAATGAGGCACATAGCACATCACAATCATACAGCTGCAGTCAGCTAGGTATAAGCATGGCTAGGCTGAGATTCCAGTGAAAGCCCTGTCACAAGTGTGAGCAGCACTGGAGCAAGAGCGATACAACACCTTTGAAACATAGTGGGAATATATAGCAAGACGTCTATTCAAATCACAAGACGAAGCACAACACTAGTGAGCGTTCAGGGACCATAAAGTGGGAATGTTGCTTGCTAGCGCAGCGCTAACGGCAAACCACTGAAAGTCTAGGAGCCAGACACCTGACGATCAGTGTAAGGAATACAACTCCGAAACACCAGCACCAGGCTATGGTCAGCGCTGATGCATGCAAGTTCTTTTCCGACACGCCGGCCGGCAGCGTCACACACGCACGCATGGACTCAAGCAGACAGAGTGACAGACACACACACACACATACATATTCACCATCCAAACCAGACTTCCTGGCTTCCAGCTCTAGGCTACGAATGTATGACCAGGGCTGTACGACTTAATTGTACTTACCTAAAGCTTGCTGAACACTCGGGACCAGACGGTAACTATGACCTGGCATCATGCATGTGGTGACACCGGCTCACTCGACAGTAACTACTCATGATCGGCGCCGCGCAAAAACTTTTTAAGTCTAACCACAGATTTGTCATAAGAGGAAATGACGCAGTAATCTCGATGTGGGGCAATACTTCTGAGAATTGCATTGCTACATTTGCAACAGGATTTTCACTCCCCTCCATCCTTATGGACGCCCCCACCTCAACTTGTCTCCACCCTTCCTCCTATGCATCAGTCAACAAGCGATTTGCGGTTTCACCCAAATTCAGAGCACAATATTCACCTGTTAATAACGTTAATAATGTGTCAGAGACATGTGTACAGTCAGTGACGTGGGTATGTTTGAGATTCTGCAGTCTGTATTATCTGGAATATTTAGCATGAACATGGATAATAATAAAACGAATCTGTCCATTAATCTTTCAGCGAGTTATCCAGAACGGGGTCATGGATAATAAAAATAATTATTAACTGTAGCCATCAGCAGGAGAATCAGGTTCAAGATGGATGGATGGATCTGTGTCTGGAAGGTTGTGAGTTGGAAAGCCATGGGATCAGAATAATCATACCACTGCTGGGCAAGACCCTTAACCCCTGATGCCTGGAGTATTTTCACAACAGGATGCTGTAGTAGAGTCACGTCATCACACGCAAAAAGAAACGTCACAGGATGCTGGCTACCTCATGCCTGTTACTCTGTGGTCATCTAGAAATACTTCTTTACCCTGAAAATGAGGAAACATATGCAGCAAGTGTCCCAAATGCTTAAAGTTAAATAAAAATATCACAAAGACTTTACAGTCCTGCAAGCAAGGTAACACTGACAAAAGCTAAAACGTTACTAATAGCTCCACATTTTAAAATTCATTTTAGAAGGCACAGAATATTTGCACACTCTTAGGTTATTAATTCAGACACGAAGAGCCTCTTTACTCAAGGTCATATTCTTACACTCTAATTCCGAACAAATAGCCATGTTCCTGAATTAAAACGTACGATTAGGAAAGTGCAACGTAATTTCTTCACTAAGACTCAGTGTCACCTAGTTTGATCTGGAGAATGTTGTAGTTATCTTTTTTTTTCTTTTAGTGAAACCTAGCTAGTGAGGAGGGGGTTGAGCAGAAATGGGACAGTGAGCTCAAAAAATGCAGAAAACTGCCATTTTGCTATGGGCAGGAGGAGTTTTTTGTTGCAGAACAGGGTCCAGGTATTGTGCAGGCCGCGGCACTTTCTAGAAGTGAATCAGCAAGTTAAACTGTGATCATGACACTGAGACCGTTGAGTCAAAGTCAAAGTCAACTTTATCGTCATCTCAGCTGTATACATTATACAGTGGAACCAGACGACGTGGCTCCAAGTTTTACAGTTTACAAAAAAGGCACATTACACATATATAAATAAACTGTAAATATAAACTCTAAACAAGAAATAAAATTGTGCAGTTTAGTACAAAAACATATTTTTAACATTCAGAAATTGTGCAAATGTTGCATCAGCAGTCAAAATGGTAAACAAGAGATGCATAATGGAAGGTGATTATGTCCGAGCAGCCTTTCACACGACACTGAATGAGCGAAAAGGGAAACCATGAACGCCCTGCTAAACGGCCTCGTGCGTTCACAGTTTCATGGTTGATAGCAAATGGTTTCCCGGTATTCATGGACACTGGTGTGAAAATAAGCACCAGGATCATTTGCACACTAATGTATTTCACTGCTAAGGCCGCCTTGATGCTTGTTGATGCACCTATTCATCTGTTGGGGAAATCCAGGAGATCTGTTTTTGTTTGAGAGAGGAATTGCAGAGCTTCTGGTTCAGTCCTTTAGCTAATGTGCAATGTCTTCGTGACTGCTGCTGCAGGGTGTTTGACACATTTATTTGAAGCGCCTTTTCTTACGAAACAAAACTTAACTGAAATTTTTAAAAAAACACACACGCGATTGAAAAAAGATACTAGTGGCATCGGAGATTTTCAGTCAGGCTGTGAGCTTTCCTGGTAATCATTGTTGTGGCTTTCACCCAAAGTGAAGACTACAGCATGAAAAAAAGTTTTTTTTTTTTTTGTTTTTTAGTCCTAACTGTGTGCATGATGCTAATTCTTCAGAAGGGTATCTGTAAGTTAGTTTACCTCAGGTAATTTCCCAAATATGAGCGTCTGGTTTGCCATTTGAAATTTGCTTGAGGTAAGTTTTGCCGTTGAGGCCTCGCCCTGTTGTGTTTCAATTATAGCATCCCTAAAACCACCAGGCTTTTTTTGTGTCACAGATACAAGATACAAGATAAGCAGATCCTCAGCAAACGTCAGCAGCAGACATATCTAATTCTAATGCAGAATATCTTAAAGATCTAAAAGAACATTTCCTTTTATGGTGGTATTTCTTTTCTTTGAATTAATCAGGTCTAATAAGACTTGTAGTAGATTACATTGGCTCTTATAGGCCCAAAACAAAGCCTGGGAATGCATTTCCGATTACCAAGCCTGAGAACACACTGTTTGGCCGTAGACCTCAGGCAATGAAGCCGGCAACGGCAAGATGGGCAATTTCCCAGGCCGGCATCGTTCATGGGGACCAACTGGGTGCCTGCATGACAGCAAGACTGTACAGCTTACTCAGATATCACCCAGGGTGTCAAGCAAGCCAGAACCGTCACTGACTTCAGCATATAGCATTTTCCTTCCTCCTCCATGAATCATTATAAGACGTTAACTTGACAGACATGGTGTTCCAGGATGAAGTCGGCTTAACACTGCGACACGAGCAGCAGCTAGTCACAGGGGAGGGAATTCCACAGCTGCCCTATCAGCCGAGGAACGCGTCCAGATCTGGCTCTGTCATTTTCAACATTGTGGGGTGGGGGGGGGGGGGGGCAGCGGGGTGCTTTCCAAGCCCCTTTCAGATACCTGGCTGT
>JAODKC010000117.1:14886333-14897339 GCA_026777985.1 Mormyrops attenuatus | reverse complement strand
GGAAGTCTGGCTCTCCCTGCTGAGGCTGCTGCCCCCGCGACCCGACCTCGGATGAAGCGGGAGATGATGGATGGATGATGGATGGATGATGGATGGATGGCATCCTATCATGGTACTACGTTTGAATTGAACATTTGCTTTTAAATATATAATATATGTAAAAACGTTTCATTTTGTTGCATGTTACAGTAGGCTTTCAGAAAACTGCATTCTTGCATTTGGCCATGCAGAGGTGTGTGCCTAAAGCAGCCCTCCAAAGTACTTAAATGTATTTTAGTCAGTGGCAGAATGTGCTTAAGGGTCATTTACAAGTGACACACCCATAGTTTTGTGTTTCTCCAGTCAAAGCATGTATCTTGCCTAAGTGCACGTAATCCCCACACTTAATCAATGGGAGAATACGCTTAAGTGAAAAGAGCACAAAGATATGCACTTTTTTGACGTGAGTGCATGGGAGAATACAGTAGATGTCACAGATGAATAGGCTATAAACCCAAAATAATCTCTTAATGTTTCCTTATGAATGGGCTGCAGCATAAACTCTAATATTTTCTCATCGAACTCAAAAACCACAACAAAGTATCCAGTAAGATTACTGGAAGGAAATTCAAGTAAGTCTATCGTAAGGCTTCTCTGGGTGGACCACCAAACCGATTCACGTGACACAGGGACGGGAGGATGGAGCCATGACCTTTATCCGGTGGCGGGCTGAACAAAACAACGGGAGCCACGGAAATAGATGACAGCTGTTCTAGATTCAGCACAAGGTAAATGTAAAAAATGAGCATTGCATCTTGGGATTGGCAGTAACTGGGATTGGGGAACAGTGTCTAACCTCATGGTTTACAGCTGAGAGACAAAGCAGAAATCCTTTTTTTTGTTACTGGTAATTGCACACAGGTGATTGAATGGGATAGTCATCTGATTTCAGCCCTAAAAAGTACAAAAACAGTTTTTTTTTTGTTAATTCCTTTCTGCCTCTTCTTGGTGGTTATTTACATACAAAGAAAAAAATGGGGCACTGCATCAGACACTCGTACACACACACACACACACACAGGTTTGTAATTATATCTTTGTCGGGACTCTCCATTCTCTTCGCACATCTTTTCATCAAAGATAACTCTCTGTGCAAGAGAGAACAGCGCTGTGAGTATGAGAGGATGATAGTAAATAAAAGGGAGTATGATTATGCATGTAAGAGTGTATAGTAGTGTTTGTGTAAGAGTATAGTGATGTATGTGTGAGACTAAGTATGAATTATCTCTCATAGAGCCTCTCATAGGTTTTTATGGTCCCCCATAATGTAATATATACACAACCCACATATACTCTCTCTCTCTCTGTGAGATAGAACTAGCACAGTACTCCGACTGTGATAATACAGATTTCCTCCTGACTTCTGGGGTAGGCTGAGAAATGGCTTATGACCTAATACCTCTTCAGCATGACTGAATAACCAATCTTCTGATGGCAGACTCTGAAGAAGGTGGACAGGGTAACAAAAGTGGCAGGTGTATAAAATCCATCAGGCAGATACAGAAATGCCTCACCAAAAATCCCAGTCTTCCCATTTCAAACAAATGACCTTTTGGGATTAACCGAATATTAACCCAAAAATAAGGCGAATCATCAGGTGACACTGTTGCCTCTAGGCATGTTTAGTTGGTAGATAGAGTTTGCCTGTTTCCCACTTTTCTGTTTGGGTTTCTGCTACCTAAGTGTTGTCCCATAGTCCAAAGACATGCAGTTGTAGTGCTTGTATATGTAAATTTGTCCCCTGCAGTGAATTGGCATCCCATTTATGGTGTACCCTACCTTATGGCCTGCTATGTTTGCAGGTCCCAGAAAAATATCTTTTTTTATACACTTCAGACATTGCAGAACTAAAACTCTCCTAATATTTATTTATTTATTGTATATTTACATTGTATTTACATCTTCATTGCTGCTACATCTTCTATACTGGAACTATACTGGAAAGTGTCAGGCTACAAGGAGAGTAAGAACTTCAATCCTAAATCTATCGATCATTTATTATTTCCCTGTTGGATTATTATTTCTCACTGATATTTCAGTTTTGAATCATGCTGTATAATGTTTCACTATAAATCTTAGGATAGATTATTTAAACAAGGATATTTAACTGAGTTAAGAAAGAGACATTCACTATTTCTCCTGAGAATCAAAACAAACAGCTCTGGGCAGTGATATTTTCCTGTGAGAGCTGATATTCTTATGCTGCTCAGAAAATGTTAGGGAAAAGATTAGGGAGTTCACTGCATGAGATAACTATTGCAAGTATTGGAAACCATGAATACATTATTTACAGCAGAGATCCATCCATTGCTCTCTCATACCAGTTATCCTGTAGGCAACCTGGACTCGACCACAGGAAACACCAGGCATAAAACTCGACAGACGCAGACCTGGGCGATAGGAATCAAACCGAAATCCGGCAGGTGTGAGCCACCTGCAGTACACATTTTATTTATATGTTACAGCTGTATCATTTCCCTTATTTACTGCAATCTGTAATAACAAAATTGGTTATTACAGTTTTATTACTTTATATCAAGACTGTGAGAATGATTGTTGGAAAATGGGTGCATCAGTGCTAAGGAAAACATCGTTAGCTTCGTTTGCCATATTTCTACCTCTAGGCGATCCTTTAGGGGTGGCTCAGTGGATAGACCCATGGCCTCACACCTCCAGGCACTAGAAGGTTCAAGTGTGTCCAACCCTGTGTATGGAGTTAGCATATTCTCCTCATATGTATGTGGGTTACTTCCCACATTCCAAAATTATGTGGTTATGTGAACTGATTTCCCCAAATTGCTCATGTTGCACAATTGTGTGTAATCAACCGGCATACATTCCAGTGCTCTCCCTTAACCCATTCCAGTGTTCTCCCTGCACCCATTCCAGTGTTCTCCCTACACCCATTCCAGTGTTCTCCCTGCACCCATTCCAGTGTTATCACCCTGCACCCATTCCAGTGTTGTCTCCTGGGATAGACATCAGGCTCATCATCAGCCTGTATTGGATCTCAGCACTTAGGGAATGTGGATGGATGCTCAGGATGTACAAGTTGAAAAGGACTTTGCTTTTTTACTTCACGATCTGATTTGAGAAGTCACTGCCCCTAAATATGTTGTCTGTTATTGACACATCGGCTCTCGAACTCTGGGTTCAATTTTGTATTAATTGAACATAACGACGCCTTGCAGGATAATGCTTTCAGAACTTCTCTGTCCCAAGAACCAGTGAACTTAGGGAAATAAATGAGTAGTGTGAACTGATGGGAAAGAGTAATGATTGTTTAACAGTTGATGAAGCTGAATTCTGTTTTTTGTTCTTTCTCAACATACTGAATTATGCTAAAACAAAAGCCGGGATTTTCCTTTGTCATTTGAATTGCTAATAAGCCTGTATTTCCAAACAAAACAGACTTTATAATTCATTACCAGGTATTTAATATTCTGTTTCAAATCATGTGTTTAGTAATATAGCTAAACCTCCAATGAGTTATTA
Organism: Mormyrops attenuatus; assembly: GCA_026777985.1. Lineage (NCBI taxonomy): Eukaryota > Metazoa > Chordata > Actinopteri > Osteoglossiformes > Mormyridae > Mormyrops > Mormyrops attenuatus. The sequence continues at coordinate 14,893,805 of JAODKC010000117.1, read as the reverse complement.
CAGTAGCACCTCACGTCACTTTTGATTTCTCCTGCTACATGCATTCATGTCTTGCGATGAATTTTTATGGTATAAGAAGGTAATTTAGCTTTGACATGGGAAAACATGATTGAAAAAAACATCAATATCCGGATTGTGAATCTCAGTGTCCTAAGACGAAAAAAGAAGGCCTGTTACCCTGGAGTGACTGTTATTACTCTGTTCCAGATATATGGATTAACATCATCAAATACATCACAGTTTCATCACCTATTAATGCTGGGGTGAAGCCTCAATCGTCTATTCATTTACTGCCGAGAGGGTGGCAAGTGATTTCAGTTGAATTAAAAAGTAATGACCACACTGACATAAACGTTGTAACGGGCAGTTTAAATTATCAATATCCACTTCAACTCATCACCGCTCATTGGTTTGCCATGCGTTTAACGTTAAATGCAGAAATTCACACAGAAGCGATTAAGCTACAGCGTTGATGTTTTGAACTTAAGAAGATCCAAAGGTTAAGCTGATGCAATATCCAGTCAGTGTTTGGGGAGCATGTGTCACAGAACGGCCAGCCAGGCGCGGGTGAAGGGAAAGCCAGATGCATATGCAGAGTCCCGAATGTTTATTGGGCAATACAGGTGAGTACACCTGTGGGAGACACATACACGCACGTCGACTTAATAAATGATCAACCTGCCAGACCGGGCCTAAGACCTTACAGGGTAAGACCCAGGTGCAATACATGAGGGCAATCAGGGTAGGATAACTGGCAATTATGAGACACAGAAAGGTAACAACAGGCAAGTCTTGCTGACTGTATTGGCCTCCTAAGGCATGGTGAATGCTGTAAAGCCCCTCCACCTAGTGGGCAACCCCTCGGAGGCAGTACAGGCGTTACTTCCTGGGCTACCTGGGGTCTTGAGATTATTGGCCTATGATCGCCTCAGGACAGGAAACAAAACTGGACAGGTGACAAGACATGACCCACCGCCGGGCTCTGCTACCTGGCAAATACCCCTTTGTAGGTGACGCAAACGGGTTGGAACCTGGTTGGTGACCACCTGGGGTCCCCAGATTACTGGCCAGTGAAACCCTTGGGACTGAAGGAAGACTGGGGCCCGGGATGGAACCTGGGATGACTGGGCCCAGGGCTGTTGATGACAGTAATGGAGACTGGAACTGGGCCCGCAAGGCGGACAGGACTGAAGACGGAAATTGGGCCCGCAGTGATGACAGGACTGGATACAGAAACTAGGCCAGTGACACATGAGGGCAATCAGGGTAGGATACTTGGCAATTACAAACACAATAAGCAAGCCTGACAGTACGAGTGATTCTCAAGGCCCATTTATGCAAATTACAAGAATGAGCAGTGGCTATTAGACATTTTAATTGTTTATGCTTTTCACGGGCAGCACTTATGATAAGCTTAATGAAATAGAATTATAGGCAAGTGTTTGGGCAACACACCACACATAATGATACAACAATGTATCGGATTCAGGATCAATAATCTGCTTTGTATTGAGCCAAGTGATCTGAAAGTCTAATGCTGTCTCTGAGTTCAAAGCATTCAAAGCAGAAAGGATTAGGTTCCACAGACTGCAGAAGATCTCCTTAGGTTAATATATATATATACACACACATACAACATCTATATATGTAAATATATCTGATCACAGAAATTATCTTTATTTTATGAATAATATAAATACTGAGGCATCTTTATCAGAATTGTTGAGTATATCATTATTTGGTGAAGAGAGAATGGAGAGATGTTATAACCTAATCGTGACACTTATACCACATGTTAATTTTTTTCAGTTCAGATTAAACTGGTATGTTGAGAAAATGGCACCATGACACCTGCAGGATTTCGGTGCGACTTTGAGGGAAATCATCCTGAGCACCAGCTTTGTCTCATTTGGTGACATTGGGTCTGGGCCAAATGGACCATGCAGAGTCTTTCACTTCCTCCTAAATGGTGCACAAAAGAGCATAACAACTGTGATTCACCAGCCCGGCTGCGGTCCATTCCCCACAGAGGCAGAAGTGACCAAAATGAGCAGTAATGAGCTTTAGAAATGTCTAAAGGTCACTTATACAATGGAGGCAGCCGGGAAGAGCAACAATCTGATGTAAATTAAAGATAGAAAAATATTGTTATAGAAATTCAATCTGGGTCAAAAAGAGAAAGGCAGACTCCTCATCTTAACAACTTATGTACTGTATACTCCATGCATGTGAGCATAGATTTGTCATAATACAAAATTTCTCACTTTCAACATTTGATATGTTGTCTTTGTTCCGTATACTCAGGTAAAAATGGGTTTATATGAATTGTAAATCACTGCATTCTGTTTTTATGTACATTTTACACACCATTTTCCCACCATTTTTGGAAACGTATTTGTGTGTGTGTGTGTTAGAGTGTGTATAATTATCAAGTATCAATCCTTATTGTAGTTCATTGTATTTCTCTGCCAACTACTTTTTCATTCACCCTTAAATTGATTTTTATTGTCTTTGTTTTTTTATCTTGCTTCTGAGCAAACAGTACTTGTGCCTATTTTATGTACAGCTGTTTGTTGGGAATTTGGCGTTTTCTATTAAATGTATCCCTATGAACTGTAAGAAATTACCATTCTCATTAACACGGGAAAGAATCTGAGCTACATGTTGCAGCAACGCCCCCTAGGTAGGGTTTACAGTCGGGAATAAATTAGCACATCTGCCTGTATTTTCAATGGTTGCTGCACATGAAGCAGACGGAATTAAAGCCATCAAATAACCAAATGCCAGTTAATAAATGTCGGGGGCTATATATTTTAGGTATTTTGATATAAGTGCCATTGCTTTGCCAAAGTAAAGCGATCCCCCTTTGAGATGTAGAATGTCAAATAGGATTAAATCGCATAGAGCTAATCTTCAGTAAATGAATAGCCCCAGGAGTTCTGCAGGTTTAAGTGTTCCTGGGTCACTGCTGGATTTGTGGTGCTCTTTTGTATAGCAGGCATCTCTCTGTCTTCTCTGTCACATGCTCTGTTGGGTTGCACCCCTGGCCAATGGAAGGAAATGCAAACCTGAGTTTCAATAGGAGAGAAAATGGAAAGGACGCCGGGTGTCAGAAGGAGACATAATTGTATCGGTCTTATTCACTACGTCTATTTGAAATATTTCACTAAATGTATTTAAAAGTGACTGCAGCAAGTTATAAGAACTTTCTTTGGTATTCACTAAAACTTATTATACACAGTTTTGACTTTCCAGTCTTACTGAAGTAGGAAACTGAGGCCTTGGGCGCGATAGAACAGGTCTTTAATATGGTCAGTGTCTGATGAAAAACACATACAGTCAAACCTCGGATTGCGGGTAACTTGGTTTGCGAGTGTTTTGCAAGACGAGCAAAATTTTTAAATAAATTTTAACTTGTTAAACGAGCGAGGTCTTGCAATACCAGTATTACGCATACGCTTTGTCTGTCGAGCGTCACGTGATCACGGCTGAGCAGACGGTTCCTGTCTCTCTCTCGCTGTGGGATTGTGGGTAATCGTCTCCCACGCTCGGTCTCAGTCGGCGTGCCTCAGTCGTGTAGTCACAGTTTAGTAGAAAAGCACCACCCGAATAAGGGTGTAGCAAATCTGTTTAACCCAAATAAGGGTGCAGCAAATCTGTTTAACGACAATGCAATGTCCGCATTTCCACGAAATCGAAAAGGAGGCCAAAGCGGTCATTGGATAGGTTCCTTGTTAAAGTCGCACGAAAAGAAAAAGAGTCCAGTGAGCCAACAGATAGAATCGATTCCGTTAGTTTTAGTGAAAGTCGTCCTACAATAACCCTCCTCCTCTCCTCGGTCTCATCTCCCTCACACCGTCCACGATTCTTTTCAAACGTAAAGTGCATGTATTTTTACTTTATATTTTGTATCAATCATTTTTATATGAATATTTTTGGGTTGTGGAACAAATCTTCTGAGTTTCCATTATTTCTAATGAGAAAATTCGCTTTGATATACGAGTGCTTTGGATTACAAGGACGTTTCTGGAACGAATTATGCTCGCAATCCGAGGTTTTCCTGTATCTCCAAAAATCCATTATTTCAGAAGCAAGAAACTACTTTACAAAGTAAACCTATAGCAATGTAATGAGACACCCTTAGCCCCCAAAATCTTTACGCAGTTGTCAGTGACTAGTTTAATTTTTAAATGGATTTAATTGGATTGTTGTCAGCGAGGCAAGTACGTATTTTAGCGTCAACAAGATGCAAACTAATCTCGCTTTATATTCACAGTTAACAATGATGTTAGTCAGCTAGCTATCTAGCTAAGAACGCTAAGTTGTTAAAGTGAGTGATATAAAGTAACCCATACAAAGGAGCATCATGAATACAAACGCTAACTAGCACAAACATAGGCACTATATTGGTAAATAGATGACTGCATTCCATGTATAGTAAAAAGCCATAATCATCAAGAAATGAATATATTATTATTATAATTGTTTCTTTTTTTGAGTTTCATAATTCTGGGCTCAACCATTTTGGATATGTATATATAACCATACAAACGTATTCATTGATTGCATTTCAGAAAATGTAGTGTACTTCAAAGCACACTGAGATAAGGATATCAACAAGCAGCTAAAAAACTGCATAGTGCTAGGCCCTTTTTTCACCTTTTGTTACGTTTTGTAACAAAGTAAATTAATGAGAGAAGGAAACAAAATCTCCAACAACAAGATAAATTTAACAGAAAATATATGCATTCCATCCATGGCGTTCATTGCCCTGTATTCTCAGCTTCCTGGAATAACAATTATCACAATATACACGGTTATGGAAAATGTACCCAATCCCAGATAAATACTGATAGTAGGTTAAACACTGACACTTCATTCTTGCATCTTGTTAGTCTTTCTTCCCTTGTTTTCTCTTTTATAATATTGTGACTATCAAAACCTTATCTACAACTTGGTCTCCAGGCGCGGCCCTCTGCTCTGTTAGAGAATAAAACTGACCTTCAAACAGATGGCAGCCGTACTAGTAACCTAAATAGCAAGTTGGCAAATTAGCTTGTTTAATGACTAATTATTTGTTGATTTCTGAGTGGGGGAAAAATGGATCGGCCAATTTAACATACAAAATGGTCTCTGTGTCCTCTAGACAAAATGTGTTTTGAAGGACACCTTCAGAAGTGGGCAATATATATAGCACTTCCATACCCGCTAACAATGGCAGTCAAATTCGCAATGACTGTGACCATAGACGTATTTCACCACCCAGCTTGACTACTGCAATGTGCCAAGCAGGATCTGACAATGCAGATATCCTACATATTTAGCTATTGAATATATTTATATAGAGAGTCAAGGATTTGTTGGCTTTTTAGGGTGTTATGATTAGCCTAGAGAGAGATGATCTTTCCATGTTGAGGGAACAATTCAACATTCAGTTGAATCCAGGACTCCTGGCTCTGCATATGTGTGTGGAGTATCAGTGTCCCCCTCATGTTTATGCAGGGTTCAATCTAAAAACATTAGCCCTCTAAATTGCCCATAGTGTGCCCTGTGATGGACCGGCACTCCAACCAGGATTGCCACTGCACTATACTTCATAGACTAGGCTGGGCTGTCTCACTCCGAACTGGATCAGCAGTCACAGATGATGGATTATTCTTTGGTGTGTTCTACTCCAGGCCCCATTAGTCAGTATTTTGTTTAGGCTACAGGCCTCTCGTACTAAACAGACATTAATTGATAGCGGGCAGAAATCGTGGTAGTGTGTGGCTCAGTGGCTATGGCTGCTGTGCCCATGATGAGATGATCACCAGTTAAAGGTCTGTGGTTGGCAAAGTGATGTCAGCACTGGGCCCTTGAGGGAGGCCCGTAACTCCAACTGCTCCAGGAACCTGCTTTCCAACACATATGACACGTTGGATAAAAGTGGCAGTAATATAAATGTAATATAAGAAATGAGGTGTGCTCGTGGCATGAGCAGTGGACAATCATTGCTTTCATTATCTCCCTCTGGTATCACAAAATTTGGTGCTGATATGACTAATAATGTTAAACATTGACATGTTTCAGTTATGCTAATCATTTGTTGTAAGAGACAGGGACTCCAGAAGGAATGAAAGTTTCCATAATACATGCAAGTAACTGACAGCTTCACTCGCCACGTGAAACGTTAATGAGGCTGACAAATGATGGCTTCAACTTATCGTTAGCTCCGTGTTAATTGAATATATAACAAAGGCCAAATATTCCTGTTTGTTAGCAGTTTCACTTCATACCCCCCGTCTTTGAGGCTAATCTTGACATTTTAGTGGCCACATTAAAGGTTCATTGTTTGACTTCTTGGTCACTTGGGGCTCCTTTACAAAGGCATTTCAACTGGGATTCCAATTGGATCAGGATGAAATACCTCTTCTGTTTCTATGAGATGCATGAACATGCAGAAACAGTCTCATATAAAGCTAATTTTATGTTTATTAAGAAAGATAACTGTAAATAATACTATAGAATGAATTTTCCCCTCAAAAACAGATACACTGTTTGTCAGTTGTTGAGACTGTGTACATCTTGCGTGCCACATTTTCACTTTTAGAATTAATATTGGGAATAAATGTTTTATATCTCACTCAGTTATCTCAGGAAATTAGAAAGAAATTATCTCTGCTGGTGCCACATTTGATTCACGTCACTGGAATGTAGCATCAAATTGAAGCTAATGCATTCAACTATGCCAAACTAATGAAAAAAGATCATCAAGATCCTTCTAGTGCATTTCCTCACAATCCCGGCCAGGATATGCGTTTGGAAAATGCTTTTTTAATGTATTTTTTAAATACTTATCTATCAGGTTTTTCTTTATTAAGTAAATGATGGACGGTACAGTGTCTGAGTATCCTGTCACACATCTCCAGGCTTTATTTCTGATTCCCACACCCCAACTATGCACATTCTGTTTGCACATTCTCCCAATTTTTGCACAATTTTTTTTGCAGATTTTTTTTTTAACTGTAGGAATGAACAATGTGGTTATGTGAAGGGGTGTGTCTAATTCACCCATTGAATTACATCTGGTGTAGGGGTGTGTCTAATTCACCCGTTGAGTTACATCTGGTGTAGAGGTGTGTCTAATTCGCCCGTTGAATGACATCTGGTGTAGGATGTCCTGTGTTTCCTTAGAGGAGTTCTCAACAAAAACCACAGAAAAGGGAACTTTCATGTTCGTCTTGAACGCCTGAGATAGATTATAGAATTGCATGCATATGATGTGCTGACTTCTTTCCCATACTTTATTTGGGGGTGGGTGTAGTCAACTCAAATCTCTGGAACAGTTTAAGGCAAATATCTTTCCCAAAAACCAAAAAAGTGAGTGGAGACAAAGCTTTCAGGCATTAAGAACATAGGAACATAAGAAATTTACAAACGAGAGGAGGCCATTCGGCCCATCAAGCTCGTTTGGGGAGAACCTAACTAATAGC
>JAODKC010000117.1:14872731-14884972 GCA_026777985.1 Mormyrops attenuatus | reverse complement strand
TGTGCATGTGTGTCCTACGACAGAATAACGTGTGTGTGTGTCTATGTGTGCGTGTGTGTGTCCTACAGCAGACTAACGTCTGTGTGTGTGTGTCCTACAACAGAATAACGTGTGTGTTTGCGTGTGTGTGTGCATTGTGTGTGTGTGTGTGTCCTACAGCAGACTAACATACTGCACTGGGCTGGGTCCCAAGCAGAGTGATCCCTTTTCTTTGTGTCTAGACTCAAAACGAGCCTGTGCCGGATAAGCGGTTATCAAAAATGGATGATAATTTAAATTTTTTATTTTCATTACAAAGAAGCAATTGTAATATCATTTATTATACAACTGCTTACTGCAATTCCATACGCCCGTCCCTCACTGCATTCGACCCATACAGCTCCCATACGCCCGTCCCTCACTGCATTCGTCCCATATAGCTCCCATACGCCCGCCCCTCACTGCATTCAACCCATACAGCTCCCATACGCCCGTCCCTCACTGCATTCGACCCATACAGCTCCCATACGCCCGTCCCTCACTGCATTCGACCCATACAGCTCCCATACTTGAATACTTCTTTGCATTATTCCACAGCCATTCATTATTGCTAGACCTGATATACCTGTCATTGACCAATGTAGGGTTTGCAATGAACCTAGAAGTCACAGTCATTAGGGTTGCAGTCTATCACTGGTCACACACTATAGGGGCAGTTAACATTGCCGAAACTGCAGAGAGAACACAGATATACCCACACACAGACCAAGGGCCAGTGCAGTGTGCAGTGAGATCAAATTACCATAGTACTTTTCTGTATCCTGGTTTCTCAAAATAGAACAATTATAAAGCTCTTGTTAATTGTTCATTCATTAACCTTAGCACCCACTTTTCAATCCTTTTATGGACTCCTGTCTCTGGATGTGATGCTGTGCCTTTCCACACTGCACGTCAGCAAGCTTTTCAGCTTCTCCTGCAACTCCAACTGAAATTTACTGACCTTTAAAGTGAACAATGGGACCCGCACAGAGCTTGGGTTCACTGCACATCTCTATAGAGGCCATTAACATAAAAATGTCATTCAGGTGTGTTAGTGCCCAGTCAATTGCATTCCTTATCAAAGGCTATAAGATGAACTGAAAATGCCTGAGATGACTATACAATCAATTTACCCAACACTCTGAGTACCCAGATATTAAGAGCTTAGAAGCCAGTGTGTTGGGAGAGACAGAAGCTGACACTTTTGACGCTGTGCCACGTCTGGAGGGTATGATGCTGTCAAAGACTTTGCAGTTTAAGCTTGGCTGCAACACATGGACTATTAACTGTGACCATAAGAAATAATTGCACTACTGGAATCACCGCGTAATTGTATATTTTGATTAAACTTTGATTAACTTTTGATTAAACTTGCAACATGACACATACAGCTTTTAATGTGCCTATTTCTTGGGATTAATGAATACAGTAATCTCTTGACCTTTTAGTGTCTCCAGTGTTTCTTTTTTCTTTTTTTAATAAACAATTAGCTAAAGTAGAGACTCCAAATTAAAGCTGACTTTCTTCACCTATATGATTTGATACACATGATGAAAAGCACGTGATACCATTTGTCACACACATTACGTTTTTTTCTTTGTGCAGTGTAGTTAAAACCATTGTCAATTAATTCTTATTCTTAAACCACTCGAAGTATTTTTTAAATCATCCAACTCAGTTGAGCTGAATTAATTGAACTCAACTCAAGATATAAAATATTTACGTCTATGAACTGCATGAATATTTAAAGGGACACAGTTGATACAAATGGGAATTATATTAAATCTCGACCTAATCTACATGGGAGAATGGATAAATCAGACAATTAATAACCCAAATAAATAAGAAGAATTACCTATAAAAGTTTATATTGCACTCATGGAGTTTCTAACTTAGAGTAACATACTAGCAACAGAAATCCTGAGAGAATGGGAGTATAGTGGGAGTATTGTTACTAGCGAACAACTTGCATGCACAATTTAACATAAAAACTTCTTTTAAATATACTATAAACAAAAGATTATGGAGAGGTAAGGAGTGTGCGCTGATCAGCGTGTTGCCACACACACCACATGCCGAACCACCTCGGGATGAGAGCCCAACTGCAGCCGTGCAGTGGGTGATACTTCAGCACCACACTAGTTCGAATGGAATGGAACAGTATAAAGTTTTTTCTGGTGGCTGGAGTGCCAATCCTGCTACCAAAGACAAGTAGACATTGTGCAACTCCCATATTCCCTTCCTGGCTGTTTCCACAATATTAAACAAAAACAATCATGTTGCTAGGCCAGATATCAACAGGGCACTTGCATTATTAATAGTATTATAGTTCTATGAATTTGCATTTAATATAAATGATTACCAATTATTTTGTCTGTATATACATCCTACGTTCATTGGATTCCTGTGTGATATAGTTTAATATTACATAGCATGTAGGTTTAATGGAATTCCATAGGAAATTTTTAGCAAGTGGAGTAATTTAGTCAGGTCATATCAGGTTGGGATGCATGTACTGGTACAGTTCGCTGTAGCACCCACCAGATGACGAAACACTTCAAGATCCCAGTTGAGGGTGGTATAAAGAGTAGTGTTTTCCCCCCGTAGCTGCCATAATCCAGGCAATCATCCTTCCCTTTCCAGATAAGGACAACAAGTCCCATTTCCAGATAGATGGGATGGCGCCCATTTCCCAAATGGAAGCAAAGATTACCTGCAATGCCAGGAGGACAGCCTTACCACCAGCCTGGTGAAGTTCAGCCCGGATACCACAGATCGCTGCAGCCTTCCCTACCCCTAGCAGGTTCAACACCAGTGCAATCTCGGCGAGATTGGGTGGTTCATAGCTGATTGGAGGATCAGCCTCATGAACTGTGGACCCAGAGATGTCCAACGTCCAATTCCTCTGTAAGCAGGATGTATGTCGCCAGACCATAGATGGTGGGACACTTGCTCACAGATTCCTCTAATGAACATCTCCCTATCTGCTCTCAGGGTCCTTGCATCTGGCCTTCTCAGTTCACAACACACACTAAAATTGCCATTGCACTGCAGGTCCTCTCGATGATATCCAGGGTGCCCTGCGAGATTAAACGCCTCCTTCTGGGAACAATGGCAACATAACCCTCAGCAACCTTCAGGGACTTGTCATGGAAGGGCTCCCACATCACGTCAGAATCAGCAGTCGCACCCAAGTCTGCAAGTTCCTCACACAAGCTGCATGCAAAATCATTAGAAACAGCCTGAGCTTGGACCCTGGCCAGGTCCAGCCTCATTCTTCTAGTTGGTGGTAACCTATTTGATCTAAGCTGAATCTTCAGAGTAGCAGCAACAAATCTGGGGTCAGAATGATTAAACTGGGCACTTCTGTAGACCCTGCAGTTCTGTAGGAGCCTGAAGGATGCAGTTTAACGTCATATTCAACCAGGTTAGGAGGGCAGTCTGCCACAGGACAGCACAAAGGCAGAGGACTTATCAGAATGCCATGGAAGGAGGTCACCACCTCCACTCCTCACTGCACTAGTGAATGTCTCTGGTCTGTCTATGCTGTGTTACACATACAGTCCATCTGTCTGCTTTATGGTGTATTGTATCTATTTTGTATTGTGTTTTGCATTATACTCTTTCCTTTGTGCATATGTACAGTGTATACTTTTGTACAGTTGTTTTATGTACCGCACTGCTTAGAGGAAACACATGACCCAAAACTTCACTCACTATTTGAGTGATTTGATTTGATCTGAACTGCGTCTGAAACCTAAAAGCATGCCTAGTCAATCAGCCCAATCAGAACCAGCTTGGTGTCATTAAAGTGAAGAGTCTGTGGGAATGGGGGCTGATAATCAATCACCATGGAAACACACGGGATCACTCATCCCCGTATCATTGCCGTGCTTCCTGCTGGTTCACCAAATGCTTCATGAAATTTAGAAAGAAGCTAAGACTCCCGCAAACTGCTCTCACAGCCTGCAGCATCTACGGTATCTTGTTGCCATAATAATTTATCAGAAAAGGTAGACGTGTCTACCTTTGTAGTGACATAAAAAAATTACAAGTATAATATATTTTATAAATAACGTAATTTATAAAGATGTACATTTAAGAAATGCCATGTGGAAATGCAGTACAAAAAAGAACAGGAAATGATTACAGCAAATAAAGATAGCAGAACACCTGCTTTCACCATGTAGTGAAAGGCTCCGTTTTCACTCTGCTGTGATGAAAGCACTGAGAACCACAGTATAGAGCCTTGCTTGCCAATATGCAATGACCTAAATCTCCAGCGTCAAATCCTGAGTTTAAAGAATTAAGCCTGAACAGAAGCTGGACTCCAGGTAATTTTGCTATTTATAAGTTTCCTGTAAGATTTTCCATAAAGTAACCCAACACATCCAATAAATGTATTCTGCTTTGATACTGGGATAGATCTATGGCTTTTGTGATTGGTTGAATGTGCCACAAATTATGTTTATTTAATTTCACTTAGAATACAACCTCTGATATACTTTGCTATCTCTTAGTGTTTTCTAACAAAGCTATTTCACATGAACTTCTGTCAGACTTGATAGGTTTTACCTCTGATCACCAGGACAGTGAGCAGAATGTAGTTGCCCCCTATTTGTGTGCTACAGCACCTGGGGGGCTAAAAAAGAGAAAAAAAAACTATGGAAATACATAAAACATAACAATTTCTTAACCTTTTTTTGAAATTAATATACCTTAGAAGTTAGAAGACTGTACTACAGGCAGCAGTAATAGTGAGTTGATCACATTCATGCTGGCTGGGTCACATCTGAGATTTGGGTTTCCTGGTGAGATAAGATTGCACACAAGCCACTCAATAAGATGAGCATGGCATCCGGAAGAAGGGAAGGAAGGGAGGTAGGAAGGAAGGAGGGAAGGTAGCAAATAAGGAAAGAAACAAGGAGGGATGGAAGGAAGGAAGGAAGGAAGGTAGGTAGATTCATCTGTTGAGCTTGCTTTTGAACTCTAAGCTGAATTATGTTGAGTTCCACACGAAGGCTCAGCCCATATATATTATTCACACTCATACTGTTTTGTCAGGGTGCTTTATAGCACTGTCACTACTTATTGCCACACTGTGAAAAGAGCACTAAAATCATATCAACAATTGTTTCCTCACTTCACCCAGTTAAACAAAATAGCTTTTCATAATCTAGTCACCAGTGACCTGATCCATTTTCCATGAAGGTGCTCTGTCCATATTTATCCCTGGTGAGTAAGAGTTGCTGTGGTGTCAAAGCGCAAATTACAATATCTGCAATAGCAATAAATGTATCATTGATGTATTATTAGCATTAGGGGTCAGTTAAAATGGCAAAGCGTTTTGCCAATCTGACCGAATCTTACTCTGAGTGCATCTTAACTGGTGTTTGCATGTCGAATGTTTCTCAGTAAACATGTCTAGACAGGTAATTACTTAAATTTAAGTGCTTATCAGTAAATTAAAGAAAATGCTTCTTAGCATTACCGAAAAATCATAATTCAAGCATAAAAGTGTTTTATAAATGAGAAGCTACCATGGAAGTGGTAGCATCAGCAGAGAGAGCCATATATACTATGCAAATGTCCCTTATTATGTGTGTCTATGCAACTATCAGTCCAAGCAGTTAAATCACCTGATACAACAGATATGTGAGCACCACGTAGCTTGAGTGAGTTCTGCTTCTAATGGATGGCCAGCGTCACCAATGTGAGACTCAGGACCAGAAAGGAATTTCTGTCAAACTGTAGCATCTTACTTTCTCCCTGTGTTTCTTGGTTCTCTTCGGTTGGATGATTTTTTACATCATGGGTACATGTATAACGTGGATGGGGAGCCTTCAAAATAATCCACAATGGATGGAGACAGTGTCAGTCTTGAACACTTTATTGCAGGTTTCAGATGGGTTCTCTCAACATATCAACTTCCTACTTTCTGTTATTCCCACCATCATCCAATCAAATCGCCCCATAGTCAAATAGGGAAATTTATACATTAATCTTAAACAGCAGATTACAAATAACACTGATATTCCAATGAACAGACAGAATTAGAGAATACATCAAACAATTCTACTTAAATTCTCAATACAATGTCAAGTCTTACTATGGAAGATACACCGATGAACAAATACAATAAGACCATCCTCATGTGAGCAGAATAACGTTGACTATCTTGTGAAAATGGCACATGTCAATGTCTGAAATATATTAGGCTATAAGCCAACATTCGGTACTCATAGTCAATGTGATGCATATAGAAGAAATGGACAGACCTAAATGACTTTGCGTTAGAACATCTCTGAAACTGCAAGGCTTGTGGGGTGACCACGGTCAACAGTGGTGAGGGTGGTTCAAGGAGGGAAAAACCACAATCCACTGTCAGGATGTTGGGAAGCTACGGCTTGTTGGTGCAAGATGTGAACAAAGGCTGTCCTGAGTGTTACAAACCTACAGAAGGGCTACTATGGTAAAAACTGCAGATTTTAATGTTGGTCATGTAATGTGTCCTAACACAGGGCATCGAGGCCTTCTGCATATCGGGCTACATAGCCATGGATTGGACTTGTTGGTCTCATCAGATCATGCCACCTTCTTCCATTGATCCATAGTCAAATTCTGACACTAATGTGCCCATTTTTTGTGCTTTCGGTGGCGGACAGGGATCATCATAGGCACTCTGACCGGTCTGCAGCTACGCAGCCCCAATTCAGCCTTTGCATACCCATCTCACTCTCCTATGAGACACACACACTCACAGGCACAGACAAATGAGAGCAAAGCTTAGGGTGAGAGCTGGGGGTCAGCTGTTTATCAACCTTCCGGAGACAGACGTCAGCAACTTATATCACAGCATTTGTATTCAAGTATTTTTTGTGTCTTTTTTTTTAACCAAAACATTCCTTATAATTCAATTTCATTCACCCAGTTTTACATTCAGTACCCACGGGATTGGGGCACAGTCTTTATTAAAGAATAAATTATAATTTATGTGACCCTGTTGAGACGTGAGGATTACACTTTGCCAACTGAAACACAATATTTAGATAAACATTCACAGTTAACTCCCCTACCATCCTATTGGATGTATTTGCCTCCTTGAATCTCTCCACTCATGGGGCTCCTGCAGTTGGGTTTATTAGAAATTTAACATCCTTATGTAAGACCATAGCTGCCACTGCAATGAAATTCACTGGGGACCCAGGAAGAAAGGAAACCTGGTCTCCTGTACATTCATCTGCTTCATGTATATACAGACTCTGGAAGTGCAAGTAGCCACCGCCAGCTGAATCATTCGAGGGCAGTGCTTTAGGTGAATAGCTTTAGTGTTTTGTCCTGCTCTTCCTCCAGCACTTAGCAGCACTGGCACCTCAGCTGGCTCCTTGACAGCAGTACACTTGTGATGTATAATCTGTAGTGGGCATCAGAAATTGTGGGCCGAGGGGGAACCATGGGGGGCCGGGGGGGAACCCCCCCTTCCAAAAATAAATAAATAAATAAGACCGTGATTCTTACCTTTCATCATGAATCCATGTGTTACTCAGGCCAATTAAATGCGCATGCAGAGCCTGAGGATGAAACATATACCTAAGAAACATATACCTAACACATATATACCTAAGAAACATATACCTAACATACACATACCTAACACACATATACCTAAGAAACATATACCTAATATACATATACCTAAGAAACATATACCTAACATACATATACCTAACATACATATACCTAACACACATATACCCAAGAAACATATACCTAACATACATATACCTAAGAAACATATACCTAACATACCTATACCTAACACACATATACCTAACATACATATACCTAAGAAACATATACCTAACACACATATACCTAAGAAGCATATACCTAACATACATATACCTAAGACAAATATACCTAACACACATATACCTAAGAAACATGTACCTAACAAAAATATACCTAAGACAAATATACCTAACACACATATACCTAAGAAACATGTACCTAACAAAAATATACCTAACATACATATACCTAAGAAACATATACCTAACATACATATACCTAACAACGACTGTAGTGTCGTATCTCATTTAATCATTTGGATCAATAATTTTTACAAAAATGAGATATTAAGGCAAAGTTTGATAAAGGGATGTGGAATACAGATACTGTTATTTATATATAAGAAACAGGTTAACGCAGAATCTCATACTTCCTCACTAAGGCAAGTATCCAAGTATAGGAGGGCTGTACTGGAGCCTGGGCAAAGCGTACAATGCTGAGCTACACTTTGGACAGAATGCCAAATTTAATCTCTGTCTGGTATATAGAGTCAGGTCAAACATACAGAATGAAACTAAAGTGAGGTATATAACAGTCATTATGCTCATTGCACATCTCTTAGCACCTTTTGGAACTTACTGCAGAATGTCACTTTTATTTTTGAACTTCAATAATTCATAAGCAAAATAATATAGTCACATCAAACTATACAATGAATAATGAAAGTGATAACCATCGCTCTTCTACGTGTGTGTGTGTGTGTGTGTGTTGGGGGAGCATTATGTATATATGACGTCCTCACAATGGGATATACAACTGTTTTTTTTTTTTTTTACCTTGCAGGGACATTTTTCTGGTCTTTCTTTGTGTGTGTGCATGTGTGTGTCTGTGTGTGTGAGAGACAGTGTGTGTTTGTATGTGAGCATTTATTCTATGTGGCGAGAATGCCAATCAGTTATACTGACAAAATCTGAAGTCTGAAATTGTAAGCAAATGTTGTAATAGTTATTGCAAAAATGTGAGTGCTTGTGGGAAAAAGATTTCTCAGTATTAAGCTATACTGCACACATTGCAAACACCAAGGGAAATGTTAACAAAGCAAGTACCTTTCCCACTTATTCCTGTCCTCATTTTGGTATTCAAATTATATCTGTAAATTGAATTACACCTTTTTGTTGTTTTTTCCCCCTGCATAGAATCTAATTACTTTATCCTGTTTTGAGGCACGCTGGCAAAATGACATTTAATTAAATACTGTTTAATACTTATATATTCAAAAAATATGTTTTTTTTAGCTCGCGTAATCTGCTGTGAAATAGCTCTCTTAAAATTCATCCTGTTGTGCCTACACCATTTAAATAAGTCCTAATTTACTTTTGAGAACAACATTAGCATCATTCAAACAGGCTGCTCCCATAAAACACATGAAGGAAACAACAAACCCTTAAAGTTAGCATGTCACCCAGCAGAGGGCAGCTATATGTGCCCCCCTTGTGCTCTGCCCATCCTGCCTGGGAAGATCAGAGGAACTGCACTTAAGTCGGCAGGAGGAGGACATATGGAAAGGGGCAGGAAATGAGAAACAGAGGATTCTGAGCTCTGCATCCCATTGGGCAGCTGTTTTTTCCCCTCTGCCTGTACAGTGCATCTGCCAGAGAGTCTCTCATGGAGCCCCTGTTAGCACTGCTGCCTCTCACCCTGCTCCACGCTACCATCGTCTCTGGGGCCATGGACTCCTGTTACGATGACCGGGGTTCTGCCACCCGCTGCATGCCCCGGTTTGAGAACGCCGCTTTTGAGAGGACCGTGTTGGCCTCCAATGTGTGCGGCTCACCGCCGGAGGACTATTGCATGCAGGCCGGCTCGTCGCGCTCCTGCAGCCACTGCGACGCTTCTGACCCCCGCTGGCACCACAATGTCACCTTCCTGACGGACTTCCACAGCGACGAGGAGCCCAGCTGGTGGCAGAGCCAGTCTATGTTCTATGGGGTTCAGTACCCTCAGTCCGTCAATCTCACCCTCCACCTGGGTAAGAATATCTGTTATAATCATTTATCGGGTTTTTAGATTAATTTTTGCCTGTGAGGTTCTAATAGTAACTTCTAATAGTAACTATTCGACAGTGAAATTCTCAAAGACCAGCCTCTTTCTGAAGCAGTCTTTCCTTTAAATGTCTGTTGAGCTTATTATCCTTTTGCATGTTCAAAACCACATCAGCTACAGAAGTAGTTTAAAAGTGTTATTCTCAAAGGCACTGCAGGTATCTGTGGCTGAAAACGCAGCCACGCTCTCATATCACTGATGTCAAGTCAATCAAATAAAAAGAGAAAGGATCTGAAAAATTAAGTATAAAACATGCATGTTTATTTATTTCTACTGAACCATTGTCTGCAGGATTTACTAAGATACAGTCGGTAAAGCAGAGGAGACAAAGTATTTAAAACATTTATTGCTTTTTAATAAAAGTGAAATAATACAGATATTACAGGATACAGCTCCATCTGGCTGCAATTCAGACAGGCAGTTCTACAAATCAGTATGATATCGCTTGTTTTGGCAAGTACTTTTTCATTCAAAAGCATTCCAAACTGCTTACCGTTCCACTCAGAAGTTCAGCCAAAAACAGCCAATTGAACGATTCAGGAAATTGTGTTTCGAATAAAATTTCACCATTGTTGTTTTTACCCCA
The DNA here is from genome assembly GCA_026777985.1 of Mormyrops attenuatus. NCBI lineage: Eukaryota > Metazoa > Chordata > Actinopteri > Osteoglossiformes > Mormyridae > Mormyrops > Mormyrops attenuatus. Next base: position 14,874,474 of record JAODKC010000117.1, on the reverse strand, counting down.
ATATCTGGGTCACACTGCTGCTCTCATTTTATAATCACAAGGAGTGTCTCACTAAGATATGGGTTTTTCACATACAATGTTAGAGCAGCATGAACCCAAAAAAGTAAAGTTGAATGTGTTCTGAATTAAATACAGCCGCTTTCAGGAGGTTAACACTAGTCAGTTAACACTAGTCAGTTAACACTAGGCAGCAGTGCTGTACTTCATATGACTGATTTATAGAAAAAAAATTCCAAAGGTTTGTTAACAGTAACAGAGAGATGCGAGTTGCAGATTTCTTCCATGTCAGGCTGTGCCACTTGCTTCCTGAGTGTTGCTTTCTTCCCCTTCCATGTACAACAGCCCGAAAATGCAGAGGAGAAACTTTATGATGGCACATATGCACAGACATACACAAAGAGCTCCAGGCACAGACAGCCTTCAGGTCAAGAATGTGTTGGGCAAACAAACAAAAACACAGCAAAGGAAATAAATGGTGGGCGGTCTGTCCGCTCGGATTTAGGGTCAGGGTTTTCCCAGACACACACCAGGCGAGCGCATCTGGTTTCAATTCGGTGGCGTTAAATGAAAGGACTTCCTGTCTGGGATGAAAGAAGGGAAGGAAGATGTTGTTGCAGGGAAGCGGCGTCTCATGCCTACGCAGGCTAGTGATGTCCCATTTCAGCTGTGGGAGAAGTCTGCCTGTGTTTCGTTAGGACAATAAATGAACTTTGCTAACTTGAAAATCATAAATCAAACATCCTCAAAGTACAAAATATTTCAGCCCTAGGAAAGCCTGCTTCATTTAATGCAACGGCCATACCTATTTACCATTCGCAAAACATGTGTGTAGTAGTATGATTTCTATTTATTATTTTTTAAGTTTAATTATTAATTAATTCATAATTAATATGTCCATCCATCCATCTTCTAACTGCCGTGGGGGATTGTAGCCTATCCTAGCCAACACAGGGCACAAGGCTGGCAATACACACAGCTACATACTACAAGCAATGTATACATGCCAACCAACTTATCTGAATGTTGTTAGACTGAGAGAGGAGAGTAAAGTAGTGAGGGAGTCCCTCCCCCCCCCCACATACACACACACACACACACACAGGCAGAACATTGAAGATTCTCCAAGGTATGCTTGGAGGTAAGGTACTCCAAGGTATGCAATGGCATTTATTTATAAATCCATAAATGGGATGTTCTATGGCATCTTGCGTTCATGGATGGTGAAGAATTTGTGTTTTTTCTTAATTTTGATCAGATCATGAGAAGCAGGAGGCACTTCGCGTGTTATCAGCACTTTCAGCACTAATTAATAGTTAACAGTCATCTATGAATTTAGATGAAGTGTGCATGTGTGTTTATTGTGTTTCAGTAATGTGGACTGTCACTCAATCCATTACTACTCATCCAGCACAGGGTCGGAGGGGAGTCTGCAGGCTATACGAGGCCGCACAGTACTCATCCAGCACGGGGTCGGATGGGAGACTGCAGGCTATACGAGGCAGCACAGTACTCATCCAGCACGGGGTCGGAGGGGAGTCTGCAGGCTATACGAGGCAGCACAGTACTCATCCAGCACGGGGTCGGATGGGAGACTGCAGGCTATACGAGGCCGCACAGTACTCATCCAGCACGGGGTCGGATGGGAGACTGCAGGCTATACGAGGCCGCACAGTACTCATCCAGCACGGGGTCGGATGGGAGACTGCAGGCTATACGAGGCCGCACAGTACTCATCCAGCACGG
>JAODKC010000117.1:14858596-14872273 GCA_026777985.1 Mormyrops attenuatus | reverse complement strand
TCCCGTCAGGATGCTCTCGATGGTGCAGGAGTAAAAGTTCCTCAGCACCCTCGGTGGTAGGTGGAAGTCTCTGAGGCATTTCAGGTGGAACAGACACTGTCGGGCCTTCTTTACCTGGGCATTGATGGGCAGGATCATGACAGGTCCTGTGAGATGTGAACCCCTAGGTACCAGAAGCTGTCCACTCTCTCCTCTGGCATCCCACTGATGTGAAGGGGCTGGTACTGTAGCTCCTCACCTGCTTCGTGCTGAAGTCCACGATCAGCTCCTTTGTCTTGCTGATATTAAGGAGGAGGTTATTCTCCTGGCACCAGTTCTCCAGGTTTTTAATCTCCACCAGATAGGCTTCTCAATGTTGCCAGAGATCAGGCCCAGCTGGGCTTCAAGCTGGGCCTGATTGCAGTCCACACACACAGCCATACTCTATAGCTACAGGTTTTTATACAGTGCTAAGATGCATCAGTATGATCATGCAGGCAATATGTAATGGTCAAATCTTACCTGTCAATTCAAGGTTATTTCAAACTCCTGCTGTACAGGCAGTCTACAAAACTCATACTTCCCCACAGACTGCCATAAAGCCTGCCATATTAACTATTTGAGTTATATACAACGGTTCATAATAGTGAATGCACACACAACTTTGTGACACTCATGAAAACATTGTGCGGCTTCTCAACTTGAGGTACAGTATAGTACCACATTTAGATACTTTTAATATTACTCTATTATTATTATTATTATTATTACTATTATTATTATTACTATTATTATTATTATTATTATTATTATTGTTGTTGTTATGTGCTGTGTTATTATTATTCCTAGTTACCTACCTAGTTAGTCTCACAATTACATAACTGTAAGAAAAAATGTTGTGGAAAAAATAGTCCCTAAAGAAGAAATTGTTGTAGCATTTTCATATTATGACAAAAAAAATTATAATTAGTAATTCTTGACTATATGGAGTGTAGACGTTCTCTCCATGTTATGCGGAATTCCTGTAGGTGTCCTGCTGTACTCCAAAAACATGGTGAATGGGCTCCTCTAACCTGCTCATGGCATCTGGGTGTGTGTATGCTCTGTGATTAACTGTCTCGCTACAGTCTCTATCCCTACCTCATGGTCTGGGCTTCTTTGCATAGGACTCAGCACCTCTGCAGCCCTGTACTGGATAACCAGTTGGAAAATGGTTGGATGCTTGGAATTATTGACCAAATAAGTATCAGGGTCACCAGTGGCCTTTCAACAGCTGCAGCCCTTCTAGGAATGATGTCACGCAAGCCCTGAACTGTGTGTAGGTAGATATTGATCCATTCTTCAAGAAAAGTCTCCAGTCCTTGGGGGGATGAGCAAGGTGGAAATACACTTGGCACTCCGTGCTACATGAAAGTTCAACAATGTTTAGATCTAGTGACTGAGGAGGCCTTGGAAGGTGTTCATGAAATGGCAATAGACTGCTTTTCGATTTAGGGTGGCCTGTCCTCTGTGCTTCCCCTAATAGGCTTCAGACTCAGCATGACCCTATACTAGATAAAAACAGAAGATGGATGTAACCAGGGATGGAAAGTTCAGGTCCAGAAAGTACCTGAGATTTTGTATGAGCCAACTCTGTGTGAACCAGTACTCTGTGATTGTGACTCTTTATTCTGCTTGGTTGAATCAAAATCGCAGTCTGGATTTGTACTTTCTGATATACTTGTACTGGATGTACTTTTCTACCTCTGGATGTAACACTGAGTAGCAGGGTGGGTGTGTCCTTCTCTGTGGTGGGCGTGGCCTTCCCTGTGGTGGGCGTACCTTTAGCTTTTCGCTATGGAGTCGGACCCTTGTGGGGAGGCTAGTCACAGGGTGGTGGTTCCACGCAGGGTGGTGGTTCCCCGCTGCATGAGAGGCCAGTATGCCATGTGGAACGTTCACTCTTGGGGTTGCTGTGTTTATGGGTGTTTGTGTGGGATGTGGACTACCCTTCTCAGCTAGCTTTATTGTTTTTATGAGAAATTATATCTCGTAAACACGTACTGTGTGAAGGTCTGTAGCCCCCAGATTTTCAAGTTGCATGGCAATCCTACCATTTGCTGACTCAGTGCTAAATGAAATGTGTGTATGTGGTTGATAAAATATTTAGCATTGATTACCCACGCCTATGGCTTCCATATGTTACAGGTCTGTGTGTCCTTGCGAAGGCAATAGTTAGTTCTTCGGGTGAAAAGTGGTGCAGTCGGTAGCACTCCCTACCGGGCGCTGGGAGGGAATAGAAACTTTGACTGTCTATGGGTCCCCAAAGACCAGATTGAGAGAAACTGCCTTCAATTATAATGCCTTCACAGAACAGTCCCCCAGAGCACCTGCCAGCCCACTTGGGTGGCCGGTGCTGAATGAGCTACATGGACTTATCTTCCAGCCTTAAACAGGGCTGCTGTTTATTCTGCGCGGCGTGTGGCGATGGACCTGGGAGCAGCAAAAAACTGTGACACAGAAGCTGGAGCCACCAGCCCAACACCGGCATGAAGACCACAGCCGGTGTGACGCACACTTATCAGCAGGAGTGTAGCCGGACACAGAGTTATGTTGTAGTATACAGTGTAATGAAGATAAAGCTTTCCTGTCTTCTAAGAGTTACCACATAAACATTTCAAAAGAAAATATTCTTATGATTAGTAATAGTAATCATCACTTTATTAATCCCCACGGGGAAATTGTCTTTATGCCTCCCTCAACTTGCTCTTTGCAGAGTAAGCTATCCGCGAACATTACCTGTATGGACATTACCTGTATGTACATTACCTGTAAAGTATAACTTTAAAGGAGCAATGAGCTATGAGATGGTTTGAGGACTAGAGGTGCTAAAGTACTTTTGGTTCAGGGAGGCCTGTGGCATAGTGGTCAAGGCAATACTAGTAGCCTAAAGTTTGCTGGCTTAAGGCTGCAGGGGGACCTCAGTGAGGGAGGTGGCCTGACTGCTCCAGTAAAATTCATGTCACTTTGAATAATTAAATGTATGATGCAACATAGGTGGAAAAAAGGGGATTTCAAAATTTTGTGTTTAATTCTTACACTTACCTTTATATTGTTATAGCAATATATAGCATTATTTAAGAAGTAACTGCATAGTTACTTGATTTGATGAACAGCTGGATGTACGATGTGAAAAAATGACTTTTGTGAAAAAATGACTTTTTTTTATTACCACAGTAATAAAAAAGACAAAACTTCTAGCTTTTTTTCCCCGTTGAACCTGAAGGTGCTTAAATAAAAATAAAAATAAAAAGGCCACAGATTAAAGGAGAGTGGCAGCACTTCTCTGCATGGGTCACCTCTGGCAGCGTTGTATCCTTCTGCATCATTTCCCTCCATTTAAATCAGTTCGCTTCTGCATCATTTAATCTCCGAATGAAGTCAAGTGGGCAGGTACTGAAAAAAGAACTGACATCAATAAAATTATGCATAAGGCATTTAAAATATGTCCTGGTTGCAAAACTTTGGTTTATTGCTTTGAATCTCTGAAGAATGTCTACTGGGCAAAGCACTCAGTGAGTTGTTTTTTCTACAACAAGATAAAGATTAAATAAAAAGTAATTTACCTTTCAGAGCATCTTTCAGTTCGTATTCACTTTTAACATTTATGGTTTACCCTGGGGGGACGTGGTGGCCCTGTGGTTAGTGTAGTCACCTCCCACCTCTGGAGACCATCGTTCAAGTTTCCACCCCAGCTGTTCAAGTGTGGGGTATGAATGTTCTCCCCATGTCATCCTGGGCCTTCCTACAGGCTCCCTGTATATTTTGACAGCAGGTCAAGCTGTGAAACTGTCTGGAAATGAATGGTACTGGGAGTCAGCTTTGGCACAAAGTGAGCCTTTTCATAAAATTCTCATACCATCCTACATTGTACTATAAACATATACCAAATAAAAATACACATTGCAGGTATGAGCCTTTGACTGTAGTCCTGCTAATGAAGACAAAACATGGATTTTTTTGGAGCCCTTGCAAAAAGCAACGTTAAGATTTGCACTGAGGTCTACAGTGTTAGAAGAAGGCAGTGTACTTTTTGGCTGGAGTGGTGGTAGGGGATCACTTTGTCTGTTGCAGAACTAATATATATTACAAGACTCCCTTCCACTGTACCCTTCACTTTGAGGGAAAATACACTGTTATTCCAGCTTTTCTCTGTCTTTAAGGAGCTCCTTTGGGATTATCCAGTAAGTCTTGCCCTCAATTTAGAACAAGGTTAACCTATATTTATTACAAACTTCTCCATTTGCACTGTGTTTACAAGGTAGGTAGAAGAATAATGTTTTTTTTCAGATACAGCCCCCAAGACCATAGTCCCTAGTTTTTTATAAAACTCCCTTGTCTCCATCACAGTAACCCAGCACCCAGCATATTCGTCTATGATGTCCGGAAGCTAAATTTTCATGTTTCAGTTTGCAAATGTTGAATGAAAAAACATGAGGAATCATACCTCCCTAGAAAATAGAGGTTCCCTCGGAAAAAAAAAATACTTGTGCCATTCTCTTCCTTTTCTCTTTCTTGACAAGATTTCATACCAATTAAAGTTAACTATAACTTAATATTAATTAATTACATTAATTTAAGAAGTGGCAAACTAAATAAAAGAGGCACTGGAGAACTGCTCATAGGTCTTGTTTCCCTGTTCTCACCCTGTTCCCACCCTGTTCTCACCCTGTTCTCACCCTGTTCCATGCCTTCCATGCTACACCATAAACAAGATCCTGTGACCTTGTAATCATTTACATGCATCTGTTTTTTTCTTGTAGGTAAGGCTTTTGAAATAACATACATCCGGCTCAAGTTTCATACCAGCCGGCCCGAGAGCTTTGCCATCTATAGGAGGACCCAGGAGGCGGGACCTTGGCTGCCGTACCAGTACTACAGCGCCTCCTGTCAGAGGACTTACGGGAAGGCCACCAAGGGATACCTTCGGCCCGGTGATGACGAGAGGACGGCCCTGTGCACGGACGAGTTCAGTGACATCTCCCCTCTGACTGGGGGCAACGTAGCTTTCTCCACCCTGGAGGGCCGCCCCAGTGCCTACAACTTCGACCAGAGCCCAGTGCTTCAGGTGAAACAGACTGCGTGCTTGTGCTTGCATACGTTGGCCGTTTCTGTCCACGTGGGGAATAGTACTGTAGAAGCTTCACTCCAAAATGAGCCCCTTCAAAGGAGACTTGCTTTGGGTCCTTAAAGAACAAAGGTTGTAACTATTTCTATGTTGTTAATGTTCATTCACAATTCAGCTGGGAACTACATTAGTGAGTGTGTGTGTGTGTGTGTCCCTTTGTGAAAGTGCTATCAGAGTTCAAATTATGAGCAGGATTGGGGGGGGGAGACAGGGGGTCCAACCCCCTTAATTAAAACTTAAAATCCCCCAAAAGGTAAAAACAACAGTTCAAAGGGGATTGACACATTTATACAGCCATCTCACCAGTGCTCCTGTATCTTACACAGTACAGTACAGTACACTAAACATCAACATTTTTTTCCTTCAACCACTACTGAATTCTTCAGTAATGTGCAACATTATGCACAGGATATTTATCTATTTGTTTGTTTGTTTGTGTGAACCACGATCGCTCAAAACTGATCTATCAAAAACCAGGTACGATGTAGGATGACTGTATTACAATATATTTCCCATATTCCTGCCTTTAAGAATCTTGTAATATAATTTCAGATACCCTTAAAGTGAACCATACCATTACTTAACCTTGACGTTAGTTGAACGTCTTGTCTGCCTACGGCGTCAAATCAGACTCACTACAACCTGAATTCAGGTCAAGAAAATGCAGGGTGAGAAATTCAGGTTCAGAAAAACAGGGAAAATATCCTGGATATTTTGGAAGAGCAAACGAGCGTAGATCAACCACAACCCTGGCCAATCACAAGGCAGGTCACCAATCATTATGGAAGAGGTCTTGTATATCCACTACCTTTATACAGTGGCTGATAACATGCTGCAAATTCAGAAAACACTTACAAAATCCAACAGACACATACAGAACAAAAAAAAAGCTGCAAATCCACTCACAATACAAAGGAAGTTTCAGTGGGAATAAAACTAGACAAACCATTAGGGCTGGGTGGTATATTGAATGTTTACAGTATATTGATATATTTTTAAAATGAGACATTGGATGACAGAATACCATTTATACCAATACACTTTTATTATGCATTATTGGGAGTCTATTAAAGATTTTGCATAGAGACTAATAGTATTCTTTCCGGTGGTGACATTGCACAGAATCTTTGCATTCACAGCTAAATTCAAACCATTTAGGTAGTGTCTCACTCGGAATTTGATGCAGTGGACAAATCATTGTTACTTGGTTCATTGTGTTTTAAATCGTTGCCAAACGGCTCACATTAAACATATTGGAATTTGCAGATATTGTTTATTTCTTTTGCTGATGCCTAAGGCTTTAAATCAGAGATTTTTCTAGGTATTACACAAACTTTCAGTGGTTATCAGGATTCTATTTTCAGAGCCATTTGTGAAATAGGTTTTAGATTTAGATTATTTATGAACAGAAAAAAACTTTCACATGTTTTGAGAGAGTATCACAAACACAGGAAAACAGTCCAAGGACGTATTGGAGTGAAACATGTTAGGGCTGCTTTATCTGAAACAGGCAACAAATACAAGACATAATTTACTTTTTCATTATTTTGAGACTTATATATTCAAGGAACTCAAATTCAGGTTTTAATATTTAGGTAATGAATTCAAGCTAAGGTTAGCAATGAAATTCAGGTAAATTCATTCAGATTCAGGTTGTGGTGATTCTGACTTGATGCCATATCTGCCTGCCTCAGTCGCATCATTGCAATGACTCACCTCCTTAAATCTTTGCTCCTGTGCATGTGCACGAGCCAATGGAGACACTGTAGGCCAATGTGACATTAGCTAGCTGACTAGCTTGTTTAATGTACTTTACTTTCTCCCCTTTGAAGCTTCTGAATTAGATTGTGTCATGTGTCTATAGATGAACATTAATGTTAGCTAGTTTTTAACATTTGCCTTAAGTTACAGTTCAGCTCAGCAATGTTAGTTAGCTAAAGCTAACGTTTGCCTTACCTAACATTAGCTAACCAGGGCTCGCAAAATCGCTAGCCCGACGTCCCGGGGCTATTGTGTCTTCCAGTCGGGCTACCAAAATCTATCTCAGCCCTGCCCGTCGGGCTATCATAGGAAGGAAAAATATATGTCAATGCTTTTGCATTCTTTCGCAAATGTAGCTGGGTAATTATGTCATTTTCGGGCATCGATGAGCCACTGTCAATATGTGAAATATTGAAATCGCGTTTGAATTCGCGCTTGTTTTTTCTTTCACTTTGCGATTGCGCGAACTTTGTATAGAGAGCGACGATACTGATGGGTCAGTGACGGATTAATTGCGCGCCAATTGCTCTGACATCGTCTTATCACTCATTAGCTTACTATTCAAACGTGACAAGTGAAATCTCCCGCAGCAAGCTTAAACATGTGATAGAGGTTGATTGCGCAGAGAATTTAAAAAATCACTGACCGTTATGTGTTTGCGTGTGTAAAAACAGATTGATTTACGCAGGTATTATAGTTGTGCTAAGCCAAATAAGACAGGTCAGGGTGAAGAAGGTACAGCCAAAGAAAAGCCTACCACAAAGCGGAAAAGTTATGACAAATCAGACTATGAGGCAAAAGAAAGCGCAGCTTTTTGGTTTCATAGACAAAAGAATTTCTGTGGTTGGAATATGACGAGCTAAATAACATAATGTTCTGCCGGGTGTGTCGTGAGTTTCCCTCGATTTCTGACTCGACAAGCCCCTTTGTTACTGGGACAATTAGAACCAAATATTTGAGTTGATGATTGTAATTTTTATACAGTTGTTGTAATTTGTGTTTTAACAATTTTTTGATTGATGTTTTGTTTCCTTTACAATATTATACATTAAAAATAATCTCTTTTTTATTCGGGCTACTTAAATTTATTTTGGACTACCAAAAACTGAAGAGTGCCTGCCAGGGATTTTGAAATTTTGCGAGCCCTGCTAACTAGTATTAGCTAGCTGATGGCGCTCCATTTCATTTCCACTGTTGGCTCAGAACATTGTTACCAAAATAAAACATCACTATGGAACGTTAGCTAAAACTACATTGAGACAATGGAGGACTAGTTGTTGCAGTAATACATTTTGACTTCAGTTTAGAGTTCATTGTTTCATTTTAAATGTGTTTTGTGTGGCTGTGGTGGTTTAGTTAGTCTTTTGCCTTTTTAACATTAGCTTTTATAATAGACACTTCCTTTTTTACCTGGTTGGGTAAATGAACAGTATTAAAGTCTATGTGTGCTGAAGGATGAGTAATTGTATTAGTTAAAAAACTACTTTATTGAACTCAAATTAGATTTCATTAAGAGATAACTGGAGATATCTGGCACGTTTTGGTGCTAAAAAAGAATAAGCTGAAACTTGTAAGAATGAGGACTTAGAGAGGTTAATGCAGCCTGTATTTTCTGTGGCTGTCATGAAGGCTTAATATTGAGCAGGATAGTATGTGTGTTAGTCAGCTTCACATTTATGTGAGAGGGATGTCAGGAGTAGGTCAGGAGGACAGTCAACAAGCTGGAGTAGGTCAGGAGGACAGTCAGCAGGCAGGAGTAGGTCAGGAGGACAGTCAACAAGCTGGAGTAAGTCAGGAGGACAGGCAGGAGTAGGTCAAGAGGACAGGCAGCAGGTAAGAGTAGGTCAGGAGGACAGTCTGCAGGCAGGAGTAGGTCAGGAGACACGGCAGCAGGCAGGAACAGGTCAGGAGGTCAGTCAGCAGACAGGAGTAGGTCAGGAGGACAGTCTACAGCCAGGAGTAGGTCAGGAGGACAGACAACCAGCAGGAGTGGGTCAGGAGGACAGTCAGCAGGCAGGAGTAGGTCAGGAGGACAGTCTGCAGGCAGGAGTAGGTCAGGAGGACAGTCAGCAAGCAAGAGTAGGTCAGAAGGACAGGCAGCAAGCAGGAGTAGGTCTGGAGGACAGTCAACAGGCAGGCAAAGGTCAGGACCTAGTAGCAAAGAGGTGAGTTAGAAAGGAGACTGCACTTAAAGATGTTCAAAAGGTCCTTCAGCAGCAATTGTGATCATATAATTCACACTCTGCAGTGAAAGCTTTCCTCTCCTGGGGGTGTTTCATAAATTTTTTTCCTGTGTCTTTAAAACATGCGAATTCAAACACAAGTTTTACATGGAGTAAGGAATTCTGTACAGTCTATTTCCATCCCAAGACACAATACAATTTCAAAAGCAGGGGTCACACTTTACTTGAAGGGACATAAATAATGTACTAGTACACACTTACTTAATGTATTAATTAACCAGTAACTAAGTGTTTGTTATGAACTGATGCCATGCTTGTTCATCATTAGTCAATCATGACAGTTCATGTATTCCATTAAGTAATTAGTTAATAATGGTAAGATCACCCAAGGAGACAAGCATTACTTAACTGACTTACTACTAAAGAACAAATTATGAACTAGTAGGTTTCCCCATGAAATACATGAACTGTCATGATTGATTAATGATGAATGAACATGGGATCAGTACTTAACTAAGACTTAGCTACTGGTTAATTAATGCATCAAGTAAGCGTGTACTACTACATTATTCATGTTCCTTCAAGTAACGCTTTACCAAAGCATCCAGCCATCCATCCATTTTCCACTGCTTTTCCGGGTCGAGTCGCGGGGGCAGCAGTCTCAGCAGGGAAACCTAGACTTCCCTCTCCCCGGCCACTTCGTCCAGCTCCTCCTTGGGAATCCCGAGGCGTTCCCAGGCCAGTCGAGAGACATAGTCTCTCAAGCGTGTCCTGGGTCTTCCCCAGGGCCTCCTCCCAGTGAGACATTCCCAGGACACCTCACCAGGGAGGCGTCCAGGAGGCATCCTAACCAGGTGCCCGAGCCACCTCATCTGGTTCCTCTCGATGCAGAGGAGCAGAGGCTCTACTCTGAGTCCCTCCCGAATGACCGAGCTTCTCACCCTATCTCTAAGGGATAGCCCAGCCACCCTGCGGAGGAAACCCATTCTGGCCGCTTGTATTCGCGACCTTGTTCTTTCGGTCACTACCCACAGCTCATGACCATAGGAATGTAGATCGACTTGTAAATCGAGATCTTTGCCTTTTGGCTCAGCTCCTTCTTCACCATGACTGACGCCGCACTGATCCGCCTGTCGATCTCCCGCTCCATCCTTCCCTCACTCGTGAACAAGACCCCGAGGTACTTAAACTCCTCCACTTGAGGAAAGACCCCCAACCCGGAGATAGCACTCCTCCCTTTTCTGGCTGAGGACCATAGTCTCGGATTTGGAGGTGCTGATTCGCATCCCAGCCGCTTCACACTCAGCTGCGAACTGTCCCAGTGAGAGCCGAAGGTCACGGTCTGGTGAAGCCAACTGAACCACATCATCTGCAAAAAGCAGAGTCCTAATCCTGAGGTCACTAAACCAGACACCCTCAACACCCTGGCTGCGCCTAGAAATTCTGTCCATAAATGTTATGAACAGAATCAGTGACAAAGGGCAGCCCTGGCGGAGTCCAACCCTCACTGGAAACGAGTCCGACTTACTGCCGACAATGCGGACCAAGCTCTGACACCGGTCATACAGGGACCGAACATCCCTTATAAGGAAGCCCGGCACCCCATACTCCCGGAGCACCCCCCACAGGACTCCCTGAGGGACACGGTTCTCCAAGTCCACAAAGCACATGTAGACTGGTTGGGCAAACTCCCACGCACCCTCCAGGACCTTGCTGAGAGTATTGAGCTGGTCCACTGTTCCACGGCCAGGGCGAAAACCACACTGCTCCTCCTGAATCCGAGGTTCAACAATCTGACGGACCATCCTCTCCAGAACCCCCGAATAGACCTCGCTAGGGAGGCTGAGGAGTGTGATCCCCCTATAGTTGGAGCACACCCTCCGGTCCCCCTTCTTGAAAAGGGGGACCACCACCCCGGTCTGCCAGTCCAGAGGCACCGCCCCCGATGTCCACGTGATGTTGCAGATGTGTGTCAACCAGGACAGCCTTGCAGCATCCAGAGCCTTGAGGAACTCTGGGCGGATCTCATCCATCCCCGGGGCCTGGCCACCAAGGAGATTTTTAACCACCTAAGTGACCTCCGCCCCAGAGATAGGGGAGTCCACCCCCAAGTCCCCAGACTCAGCTTCCACATTGGATTGCCATGTGCACATATGGACACCCTTATGTTTGATCATGATGTTCATTATGGACGATCCGTGACAAGCACAGAAGTCCAATAACAAAACACCACTCAGGTTCAGATCAGAGGGGGGTGTTCCTCCCAACCACGCCCCTCCAGGCCTCACTGTCATGGCCCACATGGGCACTGAAGTCCCCCAGCAGAACAAGAGAGTCCCCAGGAGAAGCGCTCTCCAACACCCCTTCCAATGACTTCAAAAAGGGTGGGTATTCTGAACTGCTGTTTGGCACCTAAGAACAAACAACAGTCATGTCCCCCCACCCGAAGGCGAAGGGAGGCTACCCTCTCGTCCACCGCAGTAAACCTCAATGTACAGGCGCCCAGCTAGGGGGCAATAAGTGATGGACTGTGCCCTGTGATGGACTGGTGTCTCATCCAGGTTGTCCCCTGCCATGTGCCCTGTGATGGACTGGCGTCCCGTCCAGGGTGTCCCCCAGCCTTGTGCCTGTGATGGACTGGCGTCCCGTCCAGGGTGTCTCCCAGCCATGTGCCCTCTGCTTGGGATAGGCTGCATTCCTCCCATCACACAATACTGTATAAGCAGTTATACTAAAGAGATGATTGATGGGTAGTATGATATAATATATAAGAGAAAAGAGTATGTGAGAGAACGACCCATATGCTCACTGTTCTTGGAAAAATAGTGTTTCTAATTTTGCCACTTATTACTGATGGTGGTTATGTAGTACTGATGGTGGTTATGTAGTACTGATGGTGGTTATGTAGTGCTGATGCTGGGTATGTAGTACTGATGCTGGGTATGTAGTAATGATGCTGGGTATGTGGTACCTGTATTAAACCTGAGTGTGGAAAGTACTGTTATCTTAATTGATTGAAAAAAAATGTTCTTAAGATAAATATAGCGAAGGAAAAAGGTGATGACTGCATGTTGTAATTACTTTGTATTTTATAATAAATAAGCCCTCAAATGCAGTGGTACTCTAGATGCCAAAAAGGGGACAATTAACTTATTAATTAAATATTTAACTTATCAATTATATATTGCTGCTAGTAAGATTACACCTAAATCAACCATTTATCAGATCATCAAGAACTTCAAGGAGAGAGGTTCACTTGTTGTGAAGAAGGCTTCAGGGCACCCACTCCAGCAAGCACCAGGACCGTCTCCTAAAGTTGATTCAGCTGCGGGATCGGGGCACCACCAGTGCAGAGCTTGCTCAGGAATGGCAGCAGGCATGTGTGAGTACATCTGTACACACAGTGAGGTGAAGACTTTTGGAGGATGGCCTGGTGTCAAGAAGGGCAGCGAAGAAGCCACTTCTCTCCAAGAAAAACATCAAGGACAGACTGACCTTCTATAAAAGGTACAGGGATTGGACTGCTGAGGACTGGGGTAAAGTCATTTTCTCTGATGAATCCCCTTTCCGATTGTTTGGGGCATCCAGAAAAAGGTTTTTCTGGAGATGAAAAGGTGAACTCCACCATCAGTCCTGTGTTATGCCAACAGTAAAGCATCCTGAGACCATTCATGTGTGGGGTTGCTTCTCAGCCAAAGAAGTGGGCTCACTCACAATGTTGCCTTAGAACACAGCCATGAATAAAGAATGGTACCAAAACGTCCTCCAAGGGCAACTTCTACCAACCATCCAAGACGTTCGGTGACAAAAATTCCTTTTCCAGCATGATGGAACACCATGCCATAAGGCAAAAGTGATAACTAAGTGGCTCAAAACATTGGAACAAAACATCAACATTTTGGGTCCATGGGGAAACTCCCCAGACATTAATCATTGTGGTCAATCCTCAAGAGACGGGTGGACAAACAAAAATCTACAAATTCTGACAAACTCCAGGCATTGATTATGAGAGAATGGGCTGTCATCAGTCAGGATTTGGCCCAGAAGTTGATTGACAGCATGTCAGGGCGAATTGCAGAGGTCTTGAAAAAGAAGGGCCAACATTGCAAATCTTTGCATAAACTTAATGTAATTGTCAATAAAAGCATTTGACACTTATGAAATGCTGGTAATTATGCTTCATTATACCATAGAAACATCTGACAAAAAGCTCTACAAAAACTGAAGCAACAAACTTTGTGAAAACTAATACTTGTGTCATTCTCAAAACTTTTGGCTATGACTATAGCTTCCAAGTTAGCACCAGTGCTTGTGGTTGATCAATCAGCAAAACTTATCATTATAAGCCCCACCCAGTAGTTCCTGGTCAAGCAAAAAGCATCTATACCACAGTATGGACTAAAAAAAGGCCCAGGAACTATCTCCAAGGAGCTTCAATCAGGCCAAGTTCCTGGTCGCTGAAGAAGGTTCTGGTTCGAGGAAATGGTTCCATCCATCCATCCATCGGGTAGCGGGGGCAGCAGTCTAAGCAGGGAAACCCAGACTTCCCTCTCCCCGGCCACTTCATCCAGCTCCTCTGGGGGAATC
>JAODKC010000117.1:14798015-14811455 GCA_026777985.1 Mormyrops attenuatus | reverse complement strand
TTCTATCCCCTTTTTTGAATATGGGCGTAATATTAGCATGCTTCCAATCCGAAGGTACCACACCAGCAGATAACGATATCTGGAATAGTAAGGTTAAAGGTCGGCTAATAATTTCCCTCATCTCTTTTAAAACTATAGGTAACTATAGGAAAACTCCATCGAATCCCCCCCCATCTCCAATCCAAAACTAACAGTTAATAAAAAAGCACCTTTCTCATTACATTTGGCAGGATCTTGAACACAGACCCCTTTTAAACACATACCAAGTTTTTCAAATTTGGTTGACTTGGAGAACAAGCTCAGATTCCATTTGCTCTTCAGAGTTTCACAATTTCCTGAGCCTTTTAAAATACAGTGTTTAACTATCAAGTCTGCACAGCCAGTTTCCTTCAGGCCAGAAACATGCAGTTAGGCTAATTGGTGCATGTGAAGTACCCTTGTGAGTGTGCGCCCTGCCATGGACCAGCATCCCGTTCAGGGTGTTCTCTCTCTCTGTGCCCAGTGCTGCCTGAGCTAGGCTCCACACACCCCACCACACACACGCCTGCACTGGGTGAATGGCTGGAAGGTGGATTGATGGATGGATGGATAGATGGATGGTTGGATGGATGGATGGATGGATGGATGGGTAGGTGGATGAATGGATGGGTCAGTCTATCAGTTAATATTTCTTTAGCTTGAAAATGTCTTGTTTTTCTTCACTGATCTATGATTACGATGATAGTTTTCAGATATTTTCAAGTTTTAAGATGCAATTATAAATTGTGTAGAACTTTGAAGGTTAAGAAGCATTTTTAGTTAAACTCAGGGTTCATTTCTGTTCAGTAGTTTATTTCAATGCTGTATTCATTTCAGTAGATCGTTTATTTAGCACTAACAGTGAATTAGGGTCAAGATAAAATGAACGGTATTGACACATTACATGGTATACTGTAATAGTGTTAGGGTGCAGAAGCAAATTAAATCTCCACTTATATACCTATAGTGGGTTGTCTTACTACTCTTCATTAAAATAATAGATATATTTGCAGCTTTTGGGGAAAGTGCTTGGTGGAGGAGTGATTGCAGACTCAGATTCACAGTAGCTATTTAGTCTACAGTGCAGGCAGGCCTAAACTGTAATGAGATTATTCTGTCACAGAGAAATCTACAGATACAAAATGTAATTATGTTATACATATTTTATTTGTTTTGCGAAGACAGTCAATTTTGGGCAATTTCGTTCTAGCAGATTACCCTCAGTGGTAGAAAGTGCTGTGAAAAACGCATTTGATGTGCATTTTATTAGTGCAGTTTGTTTTTGTATCAGACAGTACTGTCATGCACAATAACACATTGTTGAAAAACCTACTGTTAATGGATAAAAAAATTCTTCAGATAATTTCTGAATTTGAAACCATCCAGGCACTTTCAGATCTTATACCCCTTAAGTCTTTTGACTGGCATTAATTTGATTGTGTCCCTCTTAGTTTCCAGCATCCTTGTTTTCATAATTTGTCGTCAGTCTAATGTCTAAGTATTGTCTTCCATATGGCTCCAACATAAATTGCTAAGCTGCATGAAATAAATGAAATCTGTCTGTACCCTGCATTCCGGTGGCAGGGAGCTGTATTCTATCACCATCGGAAATGCACCTCAGCTTTTTCAGAGAGCCTGTTTTTCACCAACTGTATTGCAGTAACACGTTATAATTAGTCCCTGTTGTATACTTGTCTGCCAGGGTTGATTATCCAATGACAGCCAAGGGGGGGTGGCTGCCTGGGGGCACCTTGAGGAAAACTGCATCTTAGTCTGGTGACTGATGAACAGTTGAGAGTTTGATTGTGTTTATTTCCAATCCCAGGAGGTTCCAAAAAGTTGGCATATCGGTTATAGAGAAATTAAACATCTGTACAGAGCACCAGGGGAGCGTGCAGCAGAAAAGACTCTTCACTAGATGCATTTATATCGATAAATGTTCCAACCACAGAAATGCTTCCGTAACTTTGCAAATATGCTTATATTTATAATAGTTATCCAGGAAATGCTCCCATAACTTTTCTTTGTGATCATAAATACCATTAGAGTGCAATTCTCTCTGTGGGCAGCAGTTATTAAAACTCTTCAATGTATGGAATTCCAACCATAGACCCAACCCTAAGGCCCCAAATGGACTCTGGTATTAATTCATCTTTAGTTAATCCTGCATGTAATCCATCATTATTGCTCCAGTGGAAAATTCAGCTCTCTAAAGGGAAAAGTTTGGGGGAAAAAAGACAGCTGAACAATTGATTTTATGTGTAAAATATGTGTATAATGTATTGTAATAGCATCCATATTATGCAACCGGAAATCCAGTCAAGAGATGAATTAGTTTTATTTATATAGTAGTACCTTTAATACACTCAAGGACACTTTACAATTCAACAAAAAAACACGTTTAATAAGACAGTACAAGATACAAACAAGAAGACTGTCACATCCCGATCGTTCCGATCCTCCAGTGTGCCACGCCCCCTTGTTTACCTTACATAGAATCCTCTTGTTATCAGCTGTTTCTAGTTGTGTTTAATCAGTTTGGTGTATTTAAGTGCGTGTCAGTGTATGTTTCGCTAGTCCAGTCATTGACGTCGTTCCATGCTCCTGAGTGTGTCTATTCCGAACAAACCCCGTGTTCCCCCGACTCCTGCGCCTGCTTCCCCGCTCTGTGCCAGCGTGTTCGTGACAAAGACGAATAATATTCATTGAATAGATGTGTTTTTAACAGGAGCTGGAAAATGGATGATAGATTTTTCTTCACAAAGACCATGAGGAAGAGCATTCTGAATTTTATATAGCACTATTAATACACTAAATGCTCTGCCACCCATAGTTGATAACCTGTGCTTAGGTGCAGGAAGTCTGTATCAGATGATCTTAGACCGCGGGCTGGAGTGTAAGGAAGCAGAAGCTCAGACAGACAGTCACAGGCTAAACCATGAGGGCTTTAAAGGTGATAAGTATCATTTTATATTTGATTCTTGAAGAAACTGGCAACCGTCATGGAGGACAGGAGTGAGGTCAGCAGATTTTTTAGTGTGCGTGAGTAAACGAGCAGCAGAATTCTGAACATGCTGTAATTTATTGATATATTTAGTAGGAAGGCCATCAAATTATGCATTACAATAGTCCAGATAGGTAGTGATGAGAGCATGAACTGAGCCACCCACATCTGTGGAACCATCAAGTCTACAAGACATAAAAGCATTTGGATTCATGTATACTTTGTAAGTCTGAGAACTCAATGTTTTGTTATATAACATAGGTGCTTTTGGGAAAACAGTGTTCTGTGATTGACATCACTCAGAGCCAATCACAAAGAGGCAGCACCCAGGGGGCCAATCAAGCCCGCCCCCGCCCCAACCCCCCACATTGTTGGCTCTATACTGTATCTGCATGTTTACTAAGCCAGCTTGATCTTTATGACCAGAGTGTGAGAGTGATTACAGGGGTGGTCCGTAACTATCAAAATGCTCCTAAATCATCCATGAATAAACATTAAGACATAAATTGTTTTCTAGGTGATTCCATTTGACATCCCAAAAGAACCAAACCAATGGGCACAGCTGGTGAACGAATCTCATGTTCTAGGAAAAGGGTATGTGATCCAGTTAATAACAAACCCAAAATACAGGTTATTGACTATTGCAGATCACGTTTTATGATATTTTTGTCTTGACTATTTTGTTTCTCTCTCTCAGTCATGAAGAAGTTGCCGGGCATATCGAGGTTGTGGCTAAAAAGGCTTTGGCAACATCAAACCAGGCCTTCAATGATTTGATGATGCTTCTTGAGGATAATTCAACAGAGCAGTTCATGAGTAACTTAACACAGCAGTAAGTACAGAGTTACGATCGCTGTGACCAGACACAGGTGGGTAGAAACCCAGACCAAGATTTTGTTTCAACCAGCCAGTTGAGAACTTGGTGATTGTTTATACACAGCTGTTTGGTTGAAACAAAATCTTGGTCTGGACTTTGATTCTCTGGACCTGAACTGCCCACCTCTGAACATCTGTAGCAGTACTTTTCTAAAGATGCTCCACGGAGTTAAACTGAAGGATACAATATCTTCTGTTAATTTGAAGCTTTAGATACAGGACGGCCAACAATTATACCCTGTTATTTAAATGTTTTCAGGGATGTTTGCGCAGTATGGTAATGACAGTAGCACTCAATTAAGCCAGTTTCAAAACAGTACTACAGTGAACCTTATGATTTTAACGATATCTGTAATGGTCTTAGGGGGGTGCAGTGGTCAGCACTGTTACCTCACACCTCTGGAATGGGGTTCAAGTCTCTGCCCTGGTTCTGTGTCTCCTGAATACGACAAGTGGGTACAGAATATGGACGGATGTAAGGTTTTCATTATTGTATGGGATGGTACATTTCTTTGTTGTTGTTGTTTATAAAGCACAGGTCAAATGACATGCAGGACAGGAGAGGCACACACAATCACACATTAACGGCAAAGTGGTGCCACTAAGGCAGCTAAGCCACCTGCCTTCAAAGTGTGGTAGAAAACCTTCACAAGCACAAGGAGAACATACAGAATCTATATACAGACAAAGCTGGAGAAGAATCAGACCCACTGCCCGACATGCATGAAGCAGAGCGTCCTCAGTTTGCTAATTCTTACAGGTGTAATTTTGAGGTGTACTTGTGCTCTGCTGTGTTTTGACAACTAGAACGTAGAACATTTCCCTGTCTGACCATCTGCTGTGTGGCGATTTTTCACCTCCTCCTCCCCAATGTTATTAAATAATGCTGAGAATGATTATAACAGCTTGGCTAAAACCCCTAGTTACTCAAGATGTCTTTTAAAACATATTGTTATGTTGCGCTAAGAGTACATATCAGCTTTTTTTCCTTAAACAATTAAATACTGGGAACAGGGAACTATTTGTGTAACGATAAGACAACAAAGGATTTAATTGCAGAAGCATTAGTTTTATTTCCGAATTGCATATTGAAAAAACGTAATCCAAACGTAACCAAAAACAAAGAACCAAAACTAAATCCAAAATCTGTATTCCATACACTGTCTGAAAGTCACTGGGCCGATAAGTACGACACAGAAAAAAAGATAAAGAGGTAGAAAACCAGTAGGTCACATTGAGGTCATATACAGAACAGCAACAGCCACAGAGTTACTCACAAGGTGAATAAAACTGAGGCCCTAATATACATAACCAGGAGAATGTATGCATTAGTCACAGCCGGGGGCGGAGCATGACCATTTTGGGCGTGGCTGCATGGGAAACCGGCCGCCTGCAGGTGTGCAGTTTGCACTCGACATTTAGAACTATAGTGAGACTTTAGAAAGAAATACTGTCATAAACAGAACAGTATTTACAATGTGAATATGGAGTACAATTTTCTTTTCTTCGCAAGAGCCAAAAAATCACCAGTGATGCATGAAAGTTTGCAGTGCTTTGTCTCCTGCGCAGGTTCCTAGAAATGCAGCTAGCTAAAGAAAACCTGACCACAGAGGTTAATGAGACGCTGACAGATGTCAGGGCTGCTAACATCTCTGTCCAGACCCAAATGGAGGAGACAGCAAGCACCCTGTCCAATCTCACCTCCTCTGTTCTGCCACACTGGCATGCAAAGGTACCTTATTCATTCAGTTAAGTGGTTTTCAGATGCTTTTATCTACAGTGGAATTGTTCAGCATAATAAAGTGTTAGGTTTACAGCACCAGCTCTGGCTGTCTGAGCAGGCACAGTAACCTCTGTCACCTCCCTGTGAAGGGCGAGTGATGAACATAGGAGCAAATGCGTGTGTGAACTTAGCATTATAAGAGATGTTGCTCATGCCCGCTGAAGGTCGTTTGACCTCAAGGGTGACGTGTAGCAGCTCTACACCAGGGACGCTACACCAGGGCAGGGCAGTACGGCCACATGGCCGGTTACTTTGATCTTAAATCTGGCGACCAAGACCCTGTGTTGCTCTCCTCCTTCAGGAAGTAGATCTAAGAAACAAAACTCTGGAGCTGGAGCTCCTGGTCAAGTCCAAGGATGAGCTGGCGACCAAAATAAGGGAAGAGCTTGAACCTTCCATAAGGAGTGTGGAGACACACTTGGAAACCATCCAGCAGTTTGACCAGGTAACATGAACTGCAACTCCTTGTCTCAACCACTGAGTCCTTCTATCCTTCTATAACTAGTTAGCAGGGATGTTATTTCAGTGTTTTCCAGATTAAGTTACTATAAAGTGTTATATGAAAATCCCAAGTAAATAACAGCGCAGATTCAGAAACATGGGTTGCTTAATGATGAAGGTTCCGTTGTGTTTCACATTTCCTGGTTCTCTTCTCATTGTCTGCATGGTTCTCTTCTCATTTTCTGCATCCAGCTGACAACCCAGGTCCAAGCAGCAAAGCTGGCAGCTCTATCTGCCGTCGTGGAGGCGAAGGGAACCGACTATGAAGCTGCCACACTCCTAAAACACGTGGATGGTGCCATTTTGTTCCACTACTGAATGAATGCCATATAGGAATTGTAACATATAACGATTGTAATGCAAATGAAGAAGTAAAACAGCAATCTTTGGGATATTCTTAAGTGAATTTTAGTTTCCTACCCTATTACTCATTTTATATATGATGACTTAGTAAATTTATGATGATGTATAGCAGGATAATATGTAAAGCTATTTTACTATTTAATTTTACAGAAGTAAGCAGCTCGAATAGTCCATGCCTGCAGATTTTCTTGGTCTCTAAGTAGCTCAGCTCTGAGGACATTCTTTATGATATTGGTGCCTGTATGATTATCTGTAGTAATTGATCTAATTAAG
This sequence comes from Mormyrops attenuatus, assembly GCA_026777985.1. NCBI lineage: Eukaryota > Metazoa > Chordata > Actinopteri > Osteoglossiformes > Mormyridae > Mormyrops > Mormyrops attenuatus. The sequence continues at coordinate 14,804,637 of JAODKC010000117.1, read as the reverse complement.
GTCAGGCTTGAATAAAATAGAAAATGTGCCACCTGTACCTCTTCTCTGTATTTTCCAAATGTAGTCATACAGAAAGAATGGCATGAAGCTTTGGCACAGGCACAAACTGTCTCAACAAAGGAGAAGATGGTAGAGGAGAGGCTTCTGGCAGACACCAGCAAGAAGGTGAGCCAGGGGGAGAGAATGCTGAAGCCTGCTCTGGAGAACAGCACCGCCTCCAGTAACACAGCTGCTGACGCCAGGGACGCTGGGAGCGCGGCCTCCAGGGTGAGTCCCGGGGCGCCGGTGCTCGCCCATCTTGCCGCCACGTTCTCGGATTGTACAGGATGCACATGTGACTTACGATGATTTTAAGTGGTGCACATCTTCCCTTTATATAATACATTTTTTTGTTTGATATTTTCTTATTTGACATCTGCTGCTGTTTTGTGGCATAACTGGTTGCATGGTCACCTTGCACCTCCACGGTTGTGGGTTCAAATACCCCCTGCTCTACATGTGAGGAATTGGATGTTCTTGCCATGTCATGTGGGTACCCTGTGATGGACTGCTGTCCCATCTAGGGTGTCCCTTGCCTTGTGCCCTGTCACGGACAGGCATCCCGTCCGGGGCATCCCCTGCCTTGTACCCTGTGACGGACTGCCGTTCCGTCCGGGGCGTCCCCTGCCTTGTGCCCTGTGACGGACTGCCGTCCCGTCCGGGGCGTCCCCTGCCTTGTGCCCTGTGACGGACTGCAGTCCCGTCCAGGGCGTCCCCTGCCTTGTACCTTGTGACATACTGCCGTCCCCTCCAGGGCGTCCCCTGCCTGGTGCCCTGTGACGGACTCCCGTCCCATCCAGGGTGTCCCCTGCCTTGTACCCTGTGACATACTGCCGTCCCGTCCAGGGCAATCCTTGCCTTGTACCCTGTGATGGACTGCCATCCCATCTAGGGTGTACCCTGCCTTGTGCCCTGTGACGGACTGCCATCTCGTCCGGGGCGTCCCCTGCCTTGTGCCCTGTGATAGACTGCCGTCCCGTCCAGGGCGTCCCCTGCTTTGAGCCTTTTGCAGACAGACATAGCCTTTAGCCCTCCTGCAATCCCATGCTGGAGAAGCAGTTGGAAGATATATGGGCATAAATTATGGGGGGGTGGGGGGGTTATAACCTGCCCCAAAAAAAAAAATTAAGCCTGCCAATACCTCACCCCCCCCCCCAATGCGCAACCCAAGGTTATGCCCCTGGGAACATATAAGAATGGAACTGTCTGAGTGGTATCTGAGGTGAGGCTACCATTAGACGTGATGACCCGACACTGGGAAAAAAGCCCGGATTGGATAGTGGGGAGGGGGGTGGGGGAGTTAGACAGTGAACAGTGATTCGGTTTTCCATCAGAGATGCTCTAACCTGAAAAATTGCAAAGAGGCTTGTAGCCTTAGTGCAACATGCCGCAAACAGAAGTGAGGGACACGTGATGCTTGGTGTTCAGCGATGCGTGTGTCGAGTCGGCCGCGTGGAAATGCTGTTACTGTACTTTAGGCTGAAGGATAAAAATCATAAAAAGCATAAAAATCATGTGTAAATCATGTGTAAATCATGTGTAAATCACGTGTAAATCACTTGTAAATCATGTATAAATCATGTGAAAATCATGTGTAAATCACTTGTAAATCATGTGTAAATCATGTGTAAATCACGTGTAAATCATGTGTAAATCATGTTGGCCGTGGATTTCTTCCTGTACTGTAGCGGCGTAGCTTTTGTTCGAGCAACATGACCATGACATTTTCCTATTCTTAGCGTACGCAAACAATGCTGCTACAACACTAAATGCAGATTGTCTGCCATGTTAACTGAAATGTATTGATACCAGTATCTCATTTAATGCTTAGTAGTTGATAAAGAGGAAAAAATATGGGATTGGTATTGGGATTGGCAGATACTCAGACTATTAATACTGGTATCATATTGTGTAATCTCTAGTTACGATGATCAATCCAATACAATACAGTATGTTGACCCTCACACACACAGTACTTTGATGGTTACTGGTGTGACGTGATGAATATTGTTTCCTTTGAGTGTAGGAAGCTAAGGATTTGCTGCACAAAACAAAGCGCACAAGAAGTTCCTCTGCACAGCTGAGCTCCTCTGTGGACACGGTTTTACTGCAGCTGGAGATCCAGGAGCACAGAGCTGCAAAGATCCATCTGGAAGATTCCAGTGAGGTAAATACTATAGCCATTTTATAGCCATGCCAAATGTACTTATGTAAGTTCTTAATGTCTCCTGAGTTCAATAAAGTTCTTTATTTTGAGCATAAACTATGGAAGCCCAGAGAGGACACTTATCATTATTTTTTCTTCCTGGTATCTCAAAATAACAGGATATTTTTCTTTTGATCTCAACATCACAACTTATATTTTTTGTTTTCCTGAAGTAGTTACGTAGATGCCTGTCACTCTGTGCATGCCAGCGTCTGCACACAGGATGATGCTGTGGAACTTGTTTGAACCACATCAATGGCGTAGGAAAGAGTTTGAGGAGGGCACTACTATTTGGTAATGCCTAACTGCATTAACTGCATAATTTACATAAACTTGCATAATACCTTTATAGTGCACTGATAGAACATTCAGTGCACCTTCATAATGCATTGATAATGCATTCATAGGACATTCAGTGACCTTTATAATTCATTCATAATGCATTCATAGATTGAACAATCATAAGCAGCATGTAAGTGTACCTTAACCTACGTACCTTAACATCCTAACATACCTTAACAGCTACGTGATTATAATGTTTGTTATTATGATATGAAGTTTGTTATTAATGTACATTAAAGCTACATGCTGCTTATGAATGTTCTACAAATGCATAGTGAATGCATTATGAAGGTGCACTGAATGTTCTACGAATGCATTATGAAGGTGCACTGAATGTTCTATGAATGCATTATGAAGGTGCAGTTAATGTAAATCGTTATGAATCATTTAATACAAAGGCCAGTTTATTGGGGGGACGAAAGAAGCCAAATTAAACATGGGGGACACCCCCCCCCCCGTTTCCTACACTCCTAAACCCCATAATGAAGACTAATAATCAATCTTACTAAGAGTGTTTTGTAGCAATCGTTAGGCTACCTAGCGGTCTGCGATTATGTCCTCTCAATTACAGATCAAAAGTTAGAATTCTTTAACAGCTCAGCGTTATCTCATTGTAACATTTCCTTTTATTAGAAAATCAATTCAAATCTGTGATTTAATTGTCCTCTTTTAGTGAGGAACACTAATATGATGATTGTATAGCGCTGACAGACCTACTGCTATTCCTGCTTGTGACAGACAGTCCATGATCACTGGTCCACGATAGTGACGTATAGCTAGCTAAGCTGCTAAACCTGTCACAAGATCATAGGCGACAAAGTTATCTCAAAATGACAAGAAAAACCAGTTGTGATCTCGATATAGCAGGAAGAGAAAAATGATGATGAAGATACGTGTCGTCTCTGGACTTCTGTAGTTAACTGTGTCTTACATTTTTGTTTAATTTCTTTTTTTTTCATAAGACAGTCATATATACAGAACATAGTCAATAACAGAGGGAAAATTAACAAATAACTTTTGCTCTAGTCTTAAATGATAATGATCAACTGAATTTTAATAGCTGTAATGAGTCTTGGTTCTTTTACTGCATATTAATTTTGTAATATCAGATTGAAGGTATTGAGGGCGACATGAAAGAAGCCATCGAATCTGCAAAGGCCCAGCTGGAAACACACACACATATGCTGACTGAGCTGCTGCAGAAAATCGGTGAGAAAGACAGACTTTATCGCCATTTTCAAATGTCGTTTCTTAATGGATCCTATGTGTTAAGAGGGTTTGTTATTCTGTACTGACTGTGACCAAGTCAGAATTTAAAGGGTTTCAGATTCATGAAATCACTGGTCTGTAGATGAACATTCGTTTTGCACCCCCACACGCAGAAGAGAATGACACCGTCCAGAAGTTTGACGTCATTTTAAACGAGACGGCCATCCGACTGGGCATCCTGAGGCACACCATGGAGAGCCCAGCACTGGGCGTTAAGATCCAGGCCCTGCGTGACGCGGCGAGTGACCAGCGGGCCCAGCTGGAGCAGGTGGAGCGCAGCGTCAGGGAGATCACTGAGGAGAAGCAAAGCCTGCTGGACATTGCGCTTCACCTGCCCCAGCGATGTCCAGAGGAGTCGAAGGTCAGCAGGCCTTAGGAGGGATGCTGGGTGTCCCGGGGAGCAAAAATGGACGGCCTCTGAGCTCAGGGAGTGATTGTCCGCCTTTCCGGCATCTTCTCCTTCGGACATGAGACAAAGAATAGCTGTAGTATCTCCCCCGGCTAGAATCACAAGACCTGGCGTTCTAAGACAGAAAAATGCCCATTGTCTGACCCATTGGCGTCTGCTCCCACCCACTGGGGCTTCGGTTCCGCTAGGAAGGTCAGAACAAAAGTGGCCCAGTAGTCTGATTATTCCAGCACATCCCTAACAGTATATTGCTTTTCATTGCTGTATGTAGTAATTTAGCTGACACAAATGCAATTAAAAACTGTATTAAGCCAAAGATTTCAATGCATCGAGTCAAGATCAAATTATGTTTAAAGGGATTATCACTAAGGGATTATTATTGTTATTAAGGTTTAATTGGGAATCAAGTAATTATTACGAGCTTAACTGGAAATTAGTCATATGGCATTATTAACATTCGCTCCTTGCTCTGCTTAGTTAAAATGCACAACCGTGTGTTTTCTCATTCTCATTTTACAGTCCTTTATTCAATTACATTCTGAATTAAAAAGTTGCCAGCTATGTGTCAGAGTTTAATAGCAGATAACGCTGATGAATAATGGAATTGTGCTGATGGGCCCACTCTCCGTCATGTGGAATGGGGCCCCCTTGTGACCCTATTTGGTTTTGCTCAATAATGGAATTCTGTCAAAGCCCATGATTTAATTAAAAGTGTATAATGGTATTGAGGAATGGCTTTGGGAATGTGGAGCGAGGGAAAATGGAGAGTTCTGCTTTCTATCATTGTTTTGGTTTTGATTTTACAAGGTGTTGCTGATATTCATATTGTCCACATGGTGGTGCTGTTCATTTCTGGTGAATGAAATAACAGTATTTAAGATGAATTTCTAAGGTACAGTCAAGAGGTGCAGAAAGACATTATTTGGCAGCCACGTGTCATTTTTCTTCAAAAGTTAATCAAACATAACAAATGGTGGTTCATATGCTAATAATTGCAGCAGAGGAACATTATGTTATAACTGTAGCCAATTTTTCCAGAAATTGCTAATTACCAGTTTAGTCATATTAATCAATGTATGTATTTACTAAACTATAGAACCTTGAAATCCTGTTTCAGCTGGTGATAGATGAAATATTTATTTTTGTGTGTTTTATTCAGCAAAATGTAATTTGGTTCTTTGTGTTTTTTGCCCAGTGGAATTGCACGTCTGCTGTTATTTGTGTGCATCCTTTCAGCTGGCATTTGTTTTAAATTTGATTGTAGTTGGTTTTTATGATTATTTGAAGTCTTACATTTTTTACATTTTCATTTTGGGCACTTTCTGAATGTAATATAAGGAAATGTGAGGTTTGATAGAATCAATAAATAAATGACTTATATGTCTGGGTCACGATATTTCAGAAGGTGACAGACAGTATGTCTAAAATGTTCAGTGGCAGCCTTTATTGAAATATAATGAAACATGATGCATAATCAAACAAAACAGTGTCATATCAATAATATCAATAAAATGTTAGCATACAATATAAATAAATTAATTGTGATTCAATTATAGTACAAATACTATAATTATGGAGTTAGACGGTTTATGTATTTTCTTTGTCCCTGAATATGCCTTGTGTGATCAACATTTGATTTGTTTTGAGTGATATGCAGCTTACACTACATGGCCACCACACTGATATCTGCACACGTGTCCTGATTACTATTTCATAATTGTTTGTATTTTACTGTAATATATAAGACTTCTGGGCAGGCTGGCGAACAGAAAAACATCAAGCTGGCATTGAAGGTAACAATGCGGAGTTTGTCTGAGAGTGGAGATGGTTTAACTCAACAAGGGAGAGGAACGAAAACCAAACAGTTGCTTTGACTTTGGAAAGTGCCATATAAACAAGGCCGTTCTCAAAAATGAATGAATAAACCTTGTTTTCTTAAAAATCATTGCTGGATAATACAGAGTCTCCAAGAAAGGAGTGAGGTAAAGTCCATATGGCATGTTTGGCCACAAATCAGGTCATCATTTATTTATCCATATATCAATTATGTATCCCCACAAGGCATCCTCATTCATATTTCATGTTTGTATTGTTCTCTCTCGTGTTGCGTTTTCATTACCTGAACGAATATAATGTTTAAAATGCCACAGACACGCTATACACGATTGTGAGTTTGCCTTGGGTGTAAATAAATTATTAGCCATAGCTTATAAGTTGGCTGACTTACAAGCTTCGGACCTTCATCCTACATCTGGATATTTTTCTTTTAAGACATGTAGGTTAAGTCCATCTGCTCAGGAGTACTGCAGCAGAACCCTCACTGGGATTTGACCCTTTCCCTTTTAAGTCCATCTGCT
>JAODKC010000117.1:14781771-14797915 GCA_026777985.1 Mormyrops attenuatus | reverse complement strand
TGCTCAGGAGTACTGCAGCAGAACCCTCACTGGGATTTGACCCTTTCCCTTTTAAGTCCATCTGCTCAGGAGTACTGTAGCAGAACCCTCACTGGGATTTGACCTTATCCCATTTAAGTCCATCTGCTCAGGAGTACTGCAGCAGAACCCTCACTGGGATTTGACCCTTTCCCTTTTAAGTCCATGTGCTCAGGAGTACTGCAGCAGAACCCTCACTGGGATTTGACCTTTTCCCTTTTAAGTCCATGTGCTCAGGAGTACTGCAGCAGAACCCTCCCTGGGATTTGACCCTTTCCCTTTTAAGTCCATCTGCTCAGGAGTACTGCAGCAGAACCCTCACTGGGATTTGACCCTTTCCCTTTTAAGTCCATCTGCTCAGGAGTACTGCAGCAGAACCCTCCCTGGGATTTGACCCTTTCCCTTTTAAGTCCATCTGCTCAGGAGTACTGCAGCAGAACCCTCCCTGGTATTTGACCCTTTCCCTTTTAAGTCTGTGTCAGCATTGTGGGGTAACACAAACAGACAGACATGCTCCTGCATGGCTACAGACAGAAACTCTTTCTCTTTTTTGTCTTTTCCATCAAATTAAAAAATGTATAGGAAAATATCACTACACGGCATGGTACCCACCTCTTAATTAGCTCACCCGAGCTTTCATTATAAAGACATTTGCATACTTTACTTCATGAACATGCTGTCTTTTTCTTTGGTACCTTTATCTTATGCATGGGGTCAGATCAAGGGAGCTGTTCCACAAAGCAGGATATCTCAGTTAGCTGGGTTAACTTAAGCTAGAAGTCATCATTGTCCAATAGGAATGCTCCTTACCTAAACTCCTACTGGACAATCATGACTTCTGACTTAAGTTAACCAGCTAACTGAGAAATCCTGCTTTGTGGAAAAGCCCACAAATCCTAGAGTTAAGCCTTTTCGGTATGCTTCTCACTGTACTACCAAGTCATGCTAAGCCATGGTCCATTATTTATGTTTGGCAAAATGTTGCTATTGTAATATTAACAAATGTATTAATATTCATATTTATTCATATTAAATGACATACATGGAAACAGATTTTACAGTAATATACAGCATATGCTGGTAAACGGTCATTCCTAATCCCTGTAGAAATACGACTGACAACCCATGAATGACTACATAAATCAACTGACAAATTGAAGTTTGTTTTGTATGTCTACATACATCGACTCGTCAATCTTACTGCCGTAAATAAGATTATAAAGTAGTACTGTTATGAGTGCACTGCTAAATCTAAAATACGAGTTAGATCTTACCGCTAGGGGGCAGCATCAATGACCAGGCTGGGGGAGGTATGAGACTGAGAAACGCACGTGACAGTGCACTAAAAAAAGCTGAAGTGGGAGATCATTCCTCTGAAGCTGCATCTGAATATCTGGGTCCCGATGGTTTCATGGGAGAGTGGAGTGAGACTAGGATGAAGTCATCGCATGTAAGGTTTGTTATAACAGTCAAGAACAACGGAAATTGCACTCCCATAGAGATCAGCTGTCAGGACATGATGTGACTCACTAAAAACTTTGAAGCAATCAAGCTAACTTCATTAAATGAGAGTATAAATAGCACCTAATTTTTGCGTGACCTCAATCTTCTCCATTTCTCTGGATTTTTAAAATCCTACTAAGATAATGGAGCCCATTTTACCACATCCAGCTTTTACTCAGCAAATCTCTCTGTGCTATTCTTAGACGTTGCAAATATACTTCTTCCTTTAGTTCCACTTCATTCCTTAAATTCTTCTGCCAAAGATGTTACCACAGCTACATTTTCATGTGGTAACTACACCACTACGCTTACTTGGTTTGATACACCAACATATCACTAAGCATAACCCCAGAACTGCTTTAAGGATAGACAAATTGTTGCATTCAGAAAAGCTTTTCTGTGCACTACTGTGGTACTGAGCTGTTTTTGCACTTGTGCTCTTCCCGTCAGCTTTAACGAGTCTGGCCATTTTCCGCTGACCTCTTTCAGGTGTGTGTGTGTGTGTGTGTGTGTGTGTGTGTGTGTGTGTGTTACTCCTCTTCTACATTTCATAGCCTTTACTTCAGCACATTTGCTCTTCTTTCTTTACTCTCTATTGCTCTTGTAATCTGTCATTTGACAGTGACACACAATCTTATCTAAATGTGTACTGTAGCCTTTTCTGTATTCTGCAGCAGTCTGATAAGCTGGTGTTGACACAGCGAGCATTGCATGCCATGTGCTATACTTTGATGTTGTTTAAAAAAGATGTCTCATTCTGCTGACATTGTTTCTGCTCAAATGTATATTTTTCTTCATATACAAAGAGTGCTTGTTCAGCCATGCAAACTCGGCACTCGGATAGCTCCCCACCGCGGGCTGACGCTACTGTCTCGACTACGCAGCAGCCAAGAAAGCCAGGCCTCTACTTTGACCATGCACGGTTGGGTAATAAGGCTAGAAAGTGCACTGCCCCTTGCCATTTTAAGGCTGATGCTAACGAGCATCGGCCGTGCTGGCAGCCTACTTTTTGTCACAAATGCTGTGTCTGGCCTCCACTTCCTCTGTGACACGAATGCTCAGGTCAATGTTTTGCCCGCATCAGTGGTGGATTTGCGCTCCGATAGGAAAGGCCAATAGCAGCAGTACCCATACCTTTGGCACATGTGACACGGCGGTCTGTTTCGGTGGCCAGTGCCTCCGGTGGCATTTTGTGGTGGCAAAAGTGATCACTCCCCTGCTTGGTGCTGATTTTTGTGCATTAACAACATGCTGGTGGACGTAAAACGCCAGCGCATAGTTAATACCAAAAATTTCCATTCTGTGCCATGCTCGCGCAGCAGTGCCGGTTCGTTTCGGCTGTCGAGTGCTTTGAGTGCAGCTGACCCCTTTGCCTGCCTGCTCGCAGAATTCCCAGACTTCACCCAACCTACCTTTTCATCAGTTACAGCCAAGCACGGTGTTGAACACCACATCATCACAACAGGGCCGCCGGTCTGTACCCGAGCCTAATGCCTTGACGTGTTGGAGCGCCTCGGATGTGTTGTTCCAACAATGCCTAGACCTCCCCTCTGCATATATTGACCAAGCCGGGTGGGGGATGGCGCCTATGTGGCAATTACCACAAGCTTAATCATGCCACGACCCTGGATCACTACTTAACCCTGCATATTCAGGATTTTTCCGCCCAGTTGGCGGGGACATCCATTTTTTCAAAGGTTGACCTAGCGTGTGGCTACCATCAAGTCCCCGTGCATCTCAGGGACATCGCAAAAATTGCAGTCATCACCCCGTTTGGGCTTTTTGAATTTCTGAGGATGCCCTTTGGGCTTAATAACACTTCCCAGTCTTTCCAGAGGCTCATGGACAGTGTCCTTAAGGACTTTCCTATCTAGTTCATCCATCTGGATGACATTCTGCTGGCCAGTAACTCAAGGGCTGACCATTTGGTGCACCTTTGGACCCTTATTCAGCGTCTGAGTAACCATGGGCTGATCATCAACCCACAAAAATTGGCTTGTCCTCCATCGGTTTCCTTGGCCACCGCTGGCTGCCAAAGTGGAGGCTATCTCTGCATTTCTGCAGCCTGCTACGGCCAGAGCCCTGCAGGAGTTTCTGGCCACGGTTACCCATAGCCTAATTCTGGCCCACCCATTGCCTAACACCCCAATTGCACTCACCACCAACTCCTCAGACTATGCAGTGGGGGCTGTGCATGAGTAGTGGGTGGATGGTGCCTGGCAACCGCTTGCCTTTTTCAGCTGGCAGCTCAGGCCGAAAGAGCGGAAGTACAGTACCTTTGACTGTGAACTCTTTAGCCTGTACTTAGCTGTGCATCACTTCCAATTCCTCATAGCAGCCCGCCCTGTCAATGCTTTTGTCGACCACAAGCCCCTGACGTTTGCGATGGCTAAGACTTCCGAGCCTTGACGTGTCAGCAGCGGCAGCTCTCCTTTATATCGGAGTTCACTACCAACATCCTGCGGGTTTAGCTGAGGCGGAGTATCTCTTTGTCTGTCATGATGCTCATCAGGGCCTGCTGCGACCACCTTATGATGGCCCGTTCCGTGTGCTGCGATCCAGAGACAAGCTTTTCACATTGGAGTTTGGGAGTAATCTGGACCTGGTTTCAGTGGACCGTCTGAAGCCTGCCCATTTGGATGTGGACACCCCAGCAGGACTCCCCCCTGTGGCGGTGCACAAGCAGTGGACTGCTCCCGTGGAGGCTGGGCAGCCAACCTCCCCACCCATCCAGCCCACGGTGACCCATTCTGGTCAAGTGGTGCAGTCTCCCCGCCAGTTGGACCTGTCTTTGTGAATTCTGGGGGGGCGTGTGTAGGGGTTACTACTGAATAAACAGAATTCACACTGTCCCATAGCTATGCTCATGTGCACGAGCAAAGGCTGGCTGTACATGCCCGATGGACATGGTGCGGGTTTGCAGATGTTGAATTAGTGTGAGGTCTGAATAAATAGACCAGTTTTTTTGCTGCCCAACTTGTGTCAGCTGCCTCTTTCCTTTTTTTGCCAGACTGCTCCTCCACAACCCTAGCTGTAGGTAAATGTACATTTTAATGTGCAGAAATGGACTCTGAGGAATATTTTTGTACCATTGGGGGGACCTTAGTGTTATTTGTACCTTGGGGTACAAACCTGTACTAGTGCGGTTCCGTTTTTTCTGGCAGTGTGTGCTTCACCAAGTAAAGCCACTGGAATCACACCTGCATCTTTTTCATCTTGCTTCCCCTTCACCTGAGCCTGGCCACTGCGGACAGAATGCTTGACTTCAAACAAAGGATTCATTGAGTCTTCCCTGTCTGTTCTGGAGCCCTGCTCCTTCCACAGGCCACTGATTTGGGGACCCCAACTGGGTTCACAATGGTTCAGGCATCCTAGAGTGGGTGGCCCACCAGGCAGCACAGATGGGCTCCTGTTCCGTGTAGAATGTCATTTATGTGTTACCTAATGAAGTCAGTCCCCTTGCCTGTTCTGTTGGTACCAATCCGAGTAAAGATCCATCTCCAAGCCTTGTTGTTGGTTATGTCCCCCCTCCCCCCAAGTCCCATCTTCAGTACAGTCTGACCCAGCTCCACAGTCCTGTTCCCTGTCTGGGCTCAATGTCCCTAGTCTTGTCGCCAGCCAAGTCCTGTCTGCTGAGTTGTGTCCTGTCCATCCAGTCTGTCCAGTTCTGTCGCTGGCCCAGTCCTATCTGCTGAGTCATATCCTGTCCACCATGTCTGTCCAGTCTTGTCACCGGCCCAGTCCTGTCTGCTGAGTCGTGTCCTGTCCATCCAGTCTGTCCAGTTCTGTCGCCAGCCACATCCTGAATGCCGAGTCATGTCCTGTCCACCCAGTGGAGTTTGGAAGCATTGAGGCTTCTGTGAACAGTAATCCAGAGACCCCAAGTGGAAGCCACTGGTCCGCCCACCTCAAAAGGCTCCCCCTTGCCCTGTCCTGAGGACGCTGCAAGCCAGTGATCCAGGGCCCCCAGGAATGAGTGGTCTGTGCCGCCTTGTCTGTGGCTTACTTGTAACCTCTGTTGTTGTAGCCTACCCCATGTATTGACAGCTGGACCTTCCACATTTATACCTGGACTAGACACAATTTTACTTCATAAACTGGGACTTGTTATTTTGGATTTCCTCTGCGGCCCCTGGAGGATGGGCTCCCCCGTTAGAGTTTCTCCCAAGGTTTCTTCCGTCTAGCAAGTTTTCCCTTGCCACTGTCACCTCTAGCTTGCTCACGAGGGGCTTTGGGAAGGGATAATGTAAAGCACTTGGAGACAATGTAATGTTGTGAAAATGTGCTATACAAATAAAATTGAATTGAATTAATTTAATTTAATTAAGTTGAATTGAATTGAACTGAATTGAATTGAATTGAGTCCAATTAAGCCCTTGGACTCACAGCTGCTTCCCAATTTCCCTTCACAAACATCTGGCCACTTCATGACAGCTTTGATGGGAGAATTTAGTTTTGCCATGCATCAAGATTAAATGTTTTTCATCTTATCTGAATGAACAGTTTCCGAGAACACAGGATGAGATGTTACTATCTTTTGTGCAATGATGAGATGTTACTATCCTTTGTGCAAGCACGTACAATAGGTGCAATGTTAAGCTTATCGGTAAATGGTGAATATTAGACTTGAAGAAGTGTCATATAGGCTGAAACTTTGGGATGGATCATCAGTAGTGCTCCTTATAACACACTTATAATAGATTTTTTTTTATATAGTTCTGTGGTTTAACCAAACAAGAATATCCAGCCTCAAACCAGAATATCAAGCCCAATCAATACTTGTATTATGATGATTTAGTGATATCTGGCATTGGCTACTGCTGTATGTGTGTGAAAAAAAGAGAGTGCCAATTGTTTGTATGCATTTTTAAAGATAGGGAATAACAAAATGCTTTTAAATTATTAATTTACCCCAGTCAGTGCTGTGGCCTGCCAGCCAAACAGACAGCATTCCTCTTGAATGAAGTCTTGTCGGCACCCCTAGGTCTCCAACGGCATGGTCATTTTTATGATGACGGGATTCATCCACCTTTTACTGGTTCTCCTCTTTTCCATCATCTTTTCCGGTGCATTGGATCTTTTCTTAATATACCCAAACTAATATTTCTTTCTGTCCATGATTCGCTTAAAATGTTTCACCAGCACCAAAGTTTAAGGACTACTGGGATTTTTTGGCATTTACTGGGATTTTTATGACACTGAAGACAGAGTCTCTGATGTTTTTCATGTGACTGTATCCCTCTATAATGACAGAGTAACCCAATGAAAAATACCTCTGAAAGTGCAGTTAGGATTTGAGGCTTTTAAATATTTTTGTTAGCCTATTTACAGAGTTATTATAATAAATACTGTTTTGTGCTTTTATGCAAAAATGCACTTTCCTAATGGCTAAATTTTATTTATAATTACACATATAAAGTACATTTCTGTAAGTTATATTGAGATGAATACTCTGAATAGGAACGTGTAGACGTACAATTCTGTCTAAATCTAAATAATTACATTTAGAAAAAAAAATAAAGAGAATTTAAACAAGGTTGTCATCTCACTTTACCAATGAATATTGACTATAGAAGTCGAAACCTTCCACGCAAACATATCAATATGCCGTTTATGTAGGTCCAAACCAATGGCAAATTATGTCATACCTAATGATGATATTGGATACTGAAATATCGATTCCCTCCCGCCGCCCCCTTTAACCTTATAACTATAATATTTATATTTTAAAAGGGAGCACAACATGGATTTCTTATACGGAGCAGCATCACCCATTTCCTTACCAACACCTCATTCCCACTCGCGGTCTCAGTGACACCAATCCTGGGTCTGGGTCGAATCGCATCGAAAAGAAAATCGGTGCTATCGCCCCCCCCCCCCGACACCCTGGGATCCGCGTGCGCTTCCACTCGTCGCCCCCAGGCGGACGCGCATGACGCCTGTTTCTCTTGCAGTTTCGGTTTATTTCACAGGGGGCGTGACTTCGCTCCGCCGCTCCGTAACGCGCATAAAGGCTTCGGCGGCGCCTTCGGTCCGGCCGACGTCTGCAGCCGCCTCCTTCTTCTCCGGATCTCCGTATTACCCTCGTAAAGCACCCGGAGATGCCTTCAAACCAGAACACACAGGGTAATTCAACTCAGCATAGGAGTATATGGTTTAAGAAATATGTGTATGCATTGTTTTGTTGCACTGGTCTCATTAATATGCTTTATTTTAAAAAATGTTGTTCGAGGTTCGTGGGGGGTGATGGTTATTCCCGACCCCCCCTTTTTGGCGGTTTTGATCATAATAGCGATTTCTGATTCCAGGAGGGAAAGCATTTGGGTTATTAAAAGCTCAGCAAAGAGAGAAGCTGGACGAAATTAATAAGGTAGGTCATCCGTGCGCCTTTAAAATAAATGTGCACCCCCCCCGTTTGCAGTGTGAGATTAGCTGCGCACCACCCGCACTGTAGCAGTTCCCTTTATACGGCCACGGCGCCGAATGGGACTAACGGGGGTCCAGGCCAGTTACTCTGTATTTCCCATGTTTGCGGGCTTTTTACCCGCAGAAACAGGACACAGTGTGTGGCTGGTAGTCAGCAGGGTCAGTGGGGGGGCTGTTTGTCCCGAGCAAAGATGGGCAACCAGCTACTTGTTGCATACTAGTCATGTCTTTCAGCCTTTGGCGGAGCGGCATGGTTTTAATCTTAAAAATAAAGGAATATGTGGCCGTTTGCAGCGAGAGAAGCCGCCCCTTCATCGCGCTTCCAGCTGCCTTATATTGCCTTTATATTGTCGGTTATATTAGTGTAATATTAGGCGACGATGTGGGGCAGGTTTGCCGAGGATGTGGTGTGAAGGTCAGTTAGCCTCCATAATGCTTTAAACCGCTGTGAGACATAAAAACAGCATGTATCAGGAATAATTGTAATTTGGATTGAAATCCACTTTAAATGTGCGTCCCCACGCCTTGGTGGGGCTCCGGTGTCCCCGTAAGCTGGTGGGTCCCCACGCCTTGGTGGGGCTCCGGTGTCCCCGTAAGCCGGTGGGTCCCCACGCCTTAGTGGGGCTCCGGTGTCCCCGTAAGCCGGTGGGTCCCCACGCCTTGGTGGGGCTCCGGTGTCCCCGTAAGCCGGTGCATCTCCACATGTGTCTGCGGACACGATGCCTGGTGCGAATCTGATCATCTGATTAGAATCCATGACAGCTGGGATCTGTTCTCTTTTATTGGTGCCTAAAATGGCCCAGACTGTGAAACTGGCGTCTGAAGGTCAAATTAATATCAGCTGAGTGTGTACGGAGGAAGCTTGAAAAGTCACTTCATGCATAGCAGAAGTGAAATTAGCTGCTCCCACTGTGAATGAATGGCATGTTTAAATATGGGCTGCCGTCTGAAACCTCCATCTTTGCTCCATTTTCTGTCCGACTTTGGCAGGAGGTTCAGCACCTTCCCCCGGGTCACTTGGGACGCATTGTCCCATCTCGGTCACACCGGATGATCTTGCATGTACTGTGTCCATTCAGGCTAAATTCTTCATTCCATATGGGGGATGGTTTTATACTCCCTCTTCTGTTATATCCTCTGTGTTTGCATGTGGGAACATCTTTTTGTAGGGGAATTAAATATTCTGATGAACTTTTTCCTTGTGTATGTTTCTTTGAAATAACAGATTCATGTTTTGCAGTATAAGAGCTCAATACCACTGTGCTCTGAAGTTTTTTTTTTTTTTGGTTGTCCGTTGTTCAGTTTTGTGTCCCAAACATGTTAGTCCATCTTTCCCTTGCTGTTCACGCCCCCCCCCCCCCCCCACTGATTTACTCCAAAGATTGGAGGGGTGGCATTAGTTGTCAGTTTCAGGCAGTGAAGCACGTTTTACTTGACTTGTTGAAATAACATCACTCTGGGATGGCTTTATTGCCCCCCCCCCATGTCCAGATGCTTGTCACATGCCGTCATCCTCACACTCCCCCACACTCACGCCACTGCACACTCGCACGGACCTGCTATCTCAGTGTCTCTCTGTTCCCTGCAGCTGTGACTTTAGTGCATCTGCTCAGATTTGAAATCCTCTGTGTGTAAAAATAAAGCGGTTCTTTGGCTGCACGTTTGGTGGAAGCTTCTGTCTAAAGCAGCTCGATTTGTGCTTTACCTCTTGGAATCGGCTATTTTATCAAAACCGGTTAAGCGACGGTCATGTTAATTTGCTTTTCAGGGGAAACCTGCCTGATATGTAAATGAATGATTGTTTGTCTCACTTTCGTTATTGCTAAGCTGCCTGGCATACTGACACCTGTGGTTTGTGTGGGCCAGATACCTTCTGTTCGCTGCCGCTGGTGTGTTGATGAATGCAAGTAGAGCACACACACACACACACACACACCTACCTTTGAGACAGTGTTCCTGTCCTGAATTTTGATTTAAAAGTCCAAGGAACAAAGTTAACACAAAAGAATGACTCATGAACACAGTTCTTGGAGTTAAATCTGTCAGCTGTTGCCTGCCTATAAATTCTGCTCTGTCAGCAGCTTTTCGAGTTTTATGAGCTCAGCATTGATAGTTAAATACTTTTTTTGTTTTTTTTTTTTTTAACCGGGGTGCTTATCTTGAATCTTGGTTTGCCGTATGCATGATCTGATAGGTCTTTAAGACACAAATTTCCAGGGTCATCCTTATTCCAGGAGGCTGACACACTCGTTATATGACATATACAATCAGAACTGATTCATATTTCAAAAGAACATTCCATCCTTTTGTTTTCACCTGCGTTAAGCGAGTGAGTGGGGTGGGCGACATGGCAAAAATATCAGCACAATTTTTTTTTCCCTTTTCGAGCGAGATCATGATCCACTCTCTTATCATGTTTGTGTTTTTAAGTATATTTCGCAACTTACTGAACAGTACAATAAAATTAATCCCCCTGTTTTAAAAAATATAACCCTGTATGGTAATAGAATTTGAAGTTCTTGGGGACCAGCTCCTCCATGTCGTTCATGCTGCTGTGATGCAAAGAAGGGGAACTTGTTGCATGTTGGGACGAGGGTGCGAAAGGGAGGGAGGAGGGAATCCAAGGCAGCACTACCTGCTGTTTGCTATCGCCGCTTTATTGCTGCGTTGGAATGGATTTGGATACGTGTTTGAGCCATAGAACTGTAGCTGATATAATGTGCACCTCTCTCCGTAAAGGCAGATCGTGGAGACATCTTAATTGTTCGTAATGTAATATTGGCAAATCGCATACCCCTAATTTGTGACACACACTAATTCCTTCCATCTGTCCCATTTTCCAAGTTCAAATATTAATTGCTTCATTAGGGAGCTAGCTGTAATTGAAATGTATTGTCCATTTTGGTCCCGTCTAGAGCCATGGTCAGTGACCGTTAAGTCAGTCAGCACTGACTTAGCCTGACAGTTTTGGCATAGATGGTATTCCATTTGTTTCTAACCTTTTTGTATTATATCAGTAATCTTACTGTTGGCACTGACCCCAGCTGGCTCCTGGTTTCCTGAAGGGTCATCAGTTAAATGTATCGCATAGAGCAGGATATTTTTTGAAGGATGGCGTCTTGGATGATGGATTTGCTGAGCTGAGGTCCGCAAAGATGATGTTCTTCCGTTTTGTTCTCTTTGCAGGAATATCTTGAGGACCAGAAATACAGTGATGAGGAAGACCTGGCAGAGAAGTTGGATTCCTTTAAAAGTAATGTTTGTTCTGCAAAGTGCGCTGCATTTCCCAGAATGCCTTCTCTTCTGCTCTTCCTTTTATGGTGTGGTGTCTGTTTGCTGTGAGAATCATCTGAATCTTATGTTCTTATGTTTTCATCTGTTTTCATACCAAATAACGAGCCTTAATGGTAGTACTTCACATTTTGCCCCCACAACAAAAGAACTGCCTAAATAATTAGGTCTGTGACTGTTTAGTCCTTTTTCTGCTCTTTTGAATCACTTCATTTGAATAATCATTCTCCTTGTTGGCTGCATGCGTCTTATCCTGTCTGTTAAAGCGGAGGCCGCCGGTGGCAGTTGGCAATGTCAAATGTAGCGGAGGAATGTGGAGGAATGTCAGAGAGAGAATTCCGCATCCTGTTTGTCCTAGAGGCCACGATCTGCTGAGAATGTGACACACAGAGGTTTGAATTCC
Organism: Mormyrops attenuatus; assembly: GCA_026777985.1. Lineage (NCBI taxonomy): Eukaryota > Metazoa > Chordata > Actinopteri > Osteoglossiformes > Mormyridae > Mormyrops > Mormyrops attenuatus. Next base: position 14,786,274 of record JAODKC010000117.1, on the reverse strand, counting down.
ATGCAAAATAGCGTTGCGGTTTTAGACACGCCGCTGATTCTTCCCAAGGTATTTTGCTGCCACTAGCTTCATTGCAGCTGTTGTTGCCTGGGAACGGTCATGCACCAAGGAACCCTGAGCTTCTGTTGTTCGTTTAAATATTCCCTGGCAAAGGGAGCCGTGTGACATGCTGCCCCCTTGCATCCTGTTGTTTTGCCATGGCCTTGTCGTCACCCTGAAAGTACCGTGTTTGTCTGCCTTGTTTTTATCGTTAAATTTTTGTTTTTGACGCAGTCAGTACTTGGTCTTTGGGCTTGGAGTGAGCTGTAAGTCTGAGCCTGACGGGCTGAACGCTCCGGCCCCTCCCCCAAAGAAGAAGGCCAAGTTTGTGGAGAGAAAGAGGTTTTTGTTTGTGTTGAAAAGACGTAAACGGTGCCCGCAGCCCACAGCCAGCCTCGTCAAGCAGCCCAACCTCTGAATGATGAGTTCGTGCCGGCCAGGGCCAACGCTCATGGCGGCCCTCACCTTCAGACATAATCGTGGGAGCCACGTGAGAGGCGGAGCGAGCCGTGCAAGGACCCCCCCTTTCAGCCGTCCCCCCTGGCTTGGGACAAGGCACTGGGGGTGCGTTTCCCAAGAGCATAGTATGCTAACTGTGCCATTGAATTGGTCCAGCTTTTTAAGCTGGTAACGCGACCATTTAGGAAATGCACCCCGGGATGGTTCTATGCAAATGGGGGGAGCGATTGAGGTAGGGACACACAGACACACACACACAAAGCATTCTTGTGACAGGACAGGGAGAAATTTGGGAGCCTGGTGCCCTGGAGTTCAGTAACAACATTGGTATTGTTCTCCTTCACTCACACGGGGACACAGTTACAGAGCTCAAGTCAACCCAGATACAGGCTACCTTTTGTGAGGGGGACGAGGTCGGCTTAGTCTGGGGACTAACTGCACTGCTCAGGAGGCCTGAATCTTCTGCAGCTCATCTCAGGTTACTTTACCATGCATTCCAAGATATTTTTTTTAATAGTAATTTTTGTGTGTTTAATCTTTTTCCCTTTTGGTATTGTAATCTCTTTCCGGAAATAAAAAAGTAAGCAAATGGAAGTATTAAAAACAAAACTACTTTGTAGTAGGATTTCGTTTTGTTGTAAGCATCCAGAATTTCTTCAAGATGCGTCCATGAGGTGTCATTTTATTAAAAGCGAAGCGTTAGCCTTAGTTTGAGATTGACCTAAGCAATTAAAACTTTTTAATTAGCTGAATCAGAGTATGCGTGTTGCTGCACTCCCTTCTCGAGTCAGTGTTTTCTCCCCCTGTAATTGTTAATTCTTTTAGGCTGAAATACTTTCCTTTTTAGGGCAGCTCATGTTCTGTTCCGTATTGCCGTTTAGTGGGTTTGTTAGGGTTTATTTTTAAACGAGCGAGTGGGGCATTTCATGAAGCAGGTGACATGGCATTCAGAGATGGCTGTAACGCCCACGTCTGCTAGCCCTTGTGTGAAAGGCAGGCTGACCCGGCTCGCTGGCTCCTTCACAGACGCTCCTCGGGGACGCTCGCTCTCACGTTACCCTTTTGCTGTCTAACCAGGTCACTTTTTTTTTTTTTTTTTAATTCCTCTTCCTCCCCCTGGATTTGGAAGCCCTTGCCTTATCTGCTTTTACCATCAGGCTTTGTCTGCTGTGCGTAACCAAGGCCTGCTAAAGGCACAGCTGTTCCCACACAGACTGGCTGCTCCAAGCACCTGCCTGCCCTCTGCATGCCGACCTGAACAAGTGCCCCGCTTTTCCCAGCTGAGCTGAGACTGAATTTGATACATTTTCACAAGAATGTTCCACAAAGATCTCCTAAGTCAGATGCCTGTAGCGCATAACCAACAGTCAGTGTTTTAAAGGGGCGGCGGCTGTGTGTAGCCAGGACAGTCTTTGGAGAGAGATTGTGTTCCCAGGGCTGCAGTCTGCTATTCCTGATCGTCTGAATTTTCATTGTGAAGGAAATTTGATTGTAGATACACTGTGGTATAATTAGACGATGTTTGGTGTTGGGTGATTTATGATTTCCCCTCTCTCTCTCTGTTTACCCAGACAAATATGCCGAATTTGACCTAAATGACCAGGGAGAAATCGGTGAGTAGATGTTTATAAACAACTTTGGAAAAAGTATACTTTTCTACTTATTTAGAGCTAGTTCTTTGTTTCTTTTTGGTAAACTAATGGTGCTAGGAACTGCTAAGAATTAATTGCATTCTTTTGAAATATGAATCAGATTTTATGTAGGCAGAGCATGTTAGTCTGTTACGGGCCACGCAGGTACTCGTCACAGTGTGTAACAGTCAAAGTTCAGCTAGGGTGAACTTTGACGGCTGCACACGCACGAGGTCGCCGAGCGACAAACCGGCGTTGTGGAAGCCCTGGGAGATAACGGGTTCCAGTGTGCAACAGAGCTGTGGTGTGTCTGTCTGAAAGCCTCATTAGGTTTCTTCTCCCCCATGTGCAAAACGGTCTCCAGTTCACATCACTTAGTTAAGCAACTCCAGAGATCCATCAAGTGCCTTTGAACAGGAATTGTCAACCTTTACGCACTTGAAATGTTTCGATTGGGGGTCGGGGGGCAATGTAGGCCATGTTTTTAAAAATACCGTGTGTGTGTGTGTGTGTGTGTGTGTGTGTGTGTGTGTGTCAGCTTTCCATATATCCCCAAAATCCCAAGCACGCAGTACAGCATCACTGGATGTGCAGAAGCCTACAGGGTCTCCTCAGTTGCTATAAAAATGCTGAAAATTCACATGGTTTGATCACTTAATTTACATGGTCAATGACCAGTGAGGAAAAAAAAATGGAAAGAAGCTTTTGGCTGGAGCCAGAATCGAGGCAGGTGTGTGTGAGAGGTGAAGCGCGTATTTACACGTGTCGCATTTACCCATGTGCTTCTGCACCAGACATGATGGCATTGAAGAGGATGATGGAGAAGCTGGGCGTGCCCAAGACCCACCTAGAGATGAAGAAAATGATCTCGGAGGTTACCGGAGGCAGCAGCGACACGATCAACTATCGGGACTTTGTGAAGATGATGCTGGGGAAGCGCTCAGCCGTACTCAAACTGTGAGTGGGGGGGGGACAGGCCTCTGAGAATCGCTTGGTGGTGACGCTGCCCCCCGGACCTTTACTGCTTCATCAGCTTCTTAAAGGGGCAGAGTCTCTGACTTTTTTATTTATCGTTGTATCTCACTAACTTCAACCTTGGGCTGCCGCTAATGATTCCCTTTCTATGGATTAATCTATCGACTATTTTACCAATAGTTCGATTAATCTAAATGATTCATTTTCCTCCAGAAATTCGAATAGGCCATTTTAATTTATTTTTTTGAGAACAACAAACTGTTATCGCAGGGCTTTAGATAATGGACGCCGGCTTTTCAGCACAATACAGACATTATTTTCACCCACAATTCGCTAAGCAATTTAGCAGTATGTCTAAAATATTAAGATATGCGTTTTGTGATGCCCAGAAGTTAGTAATTCAGCGGAGATTATAAGGTAGCAGGCAAACAACTTTATGGCTTTAAATAATGAGTGTATTTTGCAGCTACATGGCTCCATATTAACGGTAAGTTAATAAACATTAATAGATGGCACTCATGGTGGTTTTGCTTATTCTGGCGGTCCATCACCCAGAATAGCGCCTGTGCGTTTCCTCGTCAGGTGCTCATGCCGCCGTGGTCCTGCCATGGAAACTTGCACAGTGTAAAACCAGCTTTTTGTTTTGTGATTATTTGAACTGCTCCCATAATTATGCAGTGATATTTAAGGAAAACATTAGTTATAATGAAGAGTTTTAAAAATCATAACGGTAATTTTCATAAAAATATAAAAAAGATGCGTTTTCAGCACCAACATCATCGTGTACGTCGCCTAACTGCAGCAGCCCTGCTTCAATCCCGTAAATGAACGCTACCAAGCGGACAAGTCCAGCTCTGGCAGTCCATCTCGCCACGACGTGTAGTTACAATTCATGTCAGGCGACGGCCAGGGCTGTGCCGTAGGGTCCGTGGCGCCTCTCGCCGTGGCGTGTAGTTACATTTGTGGGGCGGTGCATGTCAGGCGACGGCCAGGGCTGTGCCGTAGGGTCCGTGGCGCCTCTCGCCGTGGCGTGTAGTTACATTTCATGTCAGGCGACGGCCAGGGCGGTGCCGTAGGGTCCGTGGTGCCTCTCGGCGTGGCATGTAGTTACATTTGTGGGGCGGTGCATGTCAGGTGATGGCCAGGGCTGTGCCGTAGGGTCCGTGGCTATGCCGCACATATGACTGATATCACTATTATCAGCCTTTACTGTGCAAAAGTTGTTTGCACCCTATTTAGACCCCACTGTCACCTGCTAATTAGGGTTTTCAGTGCCCTCCACCCACTGGCAGGCCAAGCTGGCACCACACCAGCTTCCCCTCGCAAGGCATCACATGATTCCACAGTGTTTTCTTGGCGGGGGGGGGGGGGGGCGCGCTGCGGTGATAAAGGGTAGAGA
>JAODKC010000117.1:14742890-14781761 GCA_026777985.1 Mormyrops attenuatus | reverse complement strand
CCCCCCCCCCCCCCCCCCCCCCCCCCCCCCCCCCGCCCCCCCCCCCCCCCACCACCCCCCCCCCCCCCCCCCCCCCCCCCCATGCCCCCTGGGGATGGGGGGGGGGGGGGGGGGGCGCCCCTCTCTGCAGTGAGTAATGGTCTCTAGCACTGGGATTTTTTGCAGTATTGTGTCAGCATTTAGGAATCTAAAAAAAGTTCTGCGGTCATTTCATGCTGACAAATCTGCTTCTGGTCCTAAACATTGGTCACCTGAATCTCCTCCTTAGCAATGAAGATGGTCCCTTCCACCCATTAGTCTGATCATGTTGAAATTTTGATCATGGAGAGTGGGTATTTTAGTGGGTATTAGTGTAGATTGTGTAGTGTAGCAGTTTAGGTAATCTGAATCAAGTGTGCTAAAGTAAAGTCTGCTTAAATACTGAACTCATCAGAAAGCGTATGTCATTTTGGTAGTAAAAAAGACATGATGGCTTTCTGTGAAAGTTCTAGTTCATAGTTGTTATAAACTGCAGGACATGATCTTTCATCTTTTAGGAATTCTACTCCTTTTTATTTGCTGTAAATATCACTTTGAGTGGTTGGCTAACTTTTTTGGAAGAATCTTCGTCCCAGTTTGCCAACATTGTCCAACAAAATGCATTTCATTGTATTTTTTTTTTTTTTTTTTTTTTTTTTCCCTCCCCCAGTGTGATCTAGAGCACACATTCTAGACTTTTAGTTTGGGGCACAATGAAATCTGCTGTAATTTGGCCTACACACATGCAGTGAGTGCTTGAAGTGGAGTGCTGCCCTTGAACGTGCAGTGTCGCAGCTCAGGGCAGGGGCACTGGGAGCGTCGGTTTGCACGCGCAACATCACAGATGCCAAGGGCGCAGGCCCGGGGGTGGGAGGCTGCAACAGCGGTGTTATCATGTCACATGGAAGGTGACTTCCTACAAGGAGAGTTGCTGTAATAAAAAGGAATTGCGTATGTGATGAAACATGTGGCTAGAAGAGTTTCAATTAGCTCGGTGCCTGCTACAGAGTGATTTCACCATATTATATCATTGAGTCCTTGCCGTCAACCAAGGGAACCAACTGAATTATATGACTGAATTATTTTGCTGGTGGACTTGGCAGCCAAAATCACACAAGCTGTGTCCTTGATGGGAATGCAGATTGGGCCGTTTGGCTGGTTCACTTCCAAACCTCTGTGTTTGGCTCGGTCATCCTCACAGGCAGCAGGGATTAAAAAGGAGACTGCGAAAGCCCCCTCCTCCATTTGTGACCCTCACCTTCTAAAATATTCTGAATATCATAGGAATATGCAGACACGCTTAGCACTTGTGACATTAATTAATACTTGTTTGGCTGGAACGTATGAGGGCGTCTCCCTGAATCATAGTCGACCGGAGGTTACTGGGGGAACTTCTGGCCCTCTGATGGGGTTTCATTTTGCCACCAGTTTAACCATTGGGATGACTGATTAGCTCTTAATGGTTCAGGAGGCTGCATTCTAGGGAGTAAAATTCCTCCAGTTTTTGGCTCATGTTTTAATAAATGTTTTAATTATCTTAATGGATGTTCTGTATTTTGTCCTGGTCTTTGTATATTGTTCTGGTCTTTGTTTTTTGTCCTGGTCTTCTGAGCAGCATCCTTCTTGGTCTCTCCTCTTCCTCACAGCTCTCTCTCACTTCCCTGTGTGATTGCTGTGTGTGTGTGTCTCTCTCTCTCTTGCAGGGTTATGATGTTTGAGGACAAGGCCAATGGTGCAAGCTGCAAGCCGGACGGGCCCCCACCCAAGCGGGACATAGCCAGCCTGCCGTAGATGGGGGTGTGATTGTGGGATTGGAAGCACCATGATTATCCACTGGTCCACTCATTATCTTTCTTCTGAGAATGTAAATAGCCTTATTGCGAGTCACACTTTGAGATTGAAGGAGAATCTTTTTAGACTGTGATTTCATTTCCATTTAAAAAGTGGGGAAAACTATATTTGCTGTGAAAAAGTAATGGCAGTAGTTTTTATATGAGTAAATAAATGTATATATTTGTATTAAAAATGAAATAACGAGGTTAATATTTTTAATTGCCACTCTTCAGCTCACCTTAAACCACGGGAAACTGCAGACCATTTCTTCCTTAAAATAGCAGATGCAGTGCTTTTGTCCCTTTTAATTCTTTTAAGGGGCTTGAAATCCCGTTTTCTTCAGGTGTAGGTATTCATTATCAAGGCTGGCGCTAACTGCAGTTAGCCATCAGGAGACACATTCCACATGCTGCATTAAATCCAACTTTGTCTAGACAGGCTTCTCCATTGGCCAGCCTGAATTTCACAGTTCTGTGATGTTGACCAAGATGTGTGGCTTATCTGAGGAGCAGGAGATGGAGATGCTGTCTGAGCATGTGGCAGCATGTAACGGTAGGGGAGCTTGGCCGGGCTGAGGCTTTCAGCAGCTGTCTAGGTACTGCCTTCTGGTCTTTCAGGATTTCTGGGAGGTCTACATCTCCAGTTTATCTTGGACATATAGTTGGTATGGAAGGCACAGCAGATAAAAGCACATTTTGTTTACCGCTTGTCTTGTCAGAACATTTAGCAGGGTGATATCTAGACGACCCATTCCAGACCCTAGTCATTCTACTGCAGTTATATGTTTACTATAGGCTAACATGTATGTATCACATTAAGACCATGTCCGTGTTCCAGTACGCTGTTTTATCCCTTGAGAGTTTTATTTAATGCAGAAATATTTCTCAGTATGAAAGGGAGGGTATTTTTTTTACTTTGTAAGGGATTGAACAGAGCTCAAACTGAAAGGCCCATTTTGGAGAATCTGCTTTGATATTTGGATGTTTTCTGTTCCCATGACTACCTTAGGGGCACCCTCATTGCTTGGCTCAAAAATTATACACATGAGGGATACATAGGTCCACCAGTTGTGAGTATAGCAATGTTTAAGACTCCATGTATATTTGTCCAACCTAATAGTAGCATAACAGATCACTTATCTCAATGTTATAAACAGCTAGTGATGGGACTTTGTCAGAATTCTTTTTTTTTTCTTGGAAGTTTGTGTGTGTGCGCGTGCGCGCACAAATTGGGTTGTTTTGAGAGCTACTACTTTTTCAAATGAGTTTGAGTTTGGTCTTCTCTTACAGACAGACCAGTCAAAATGGTGTTGGTCCTGCCTGGGGGGGCCTGGCCGCAGAAGCACCCTTTTGTGTCCTTATTTCCAACCTAATGTATCAAAACTTCTTTTTTTTTTGTTCTCTTCCCCCTGTGCCTCTCTTGTCACTTACATTAAACACTAAACACTGTCTGTAACTTATTAACTACATTTTTTAGCTTTTGTTTCTGGATAATTTAAGTCTTATTGGAAGTTTAGCAGCTTGTATTTTCTGAAAACACCAAAGGAATTAAAGTTCTTACAGTAATGCTGACGTGTGAAGTACTATTTCTATTATGCTGGACTATCTACATATTGTCTTATTTTTCTTCTTGTTTTATGGGATAAAGAGCTTGGAGGCTTTAAATTGCACCTTTCAGTAAAGTATATTGTAGACTGCAGTATGTATTGGTATAAGGAACTGTAGTGGACAGAAGTTTATATGGGTTAATGCAATACTGTAAAGCCAATACAAAGCACATTGTTTTACCGTCTTACGAGAGTGTTAAAATAGCAGAATGTACTAGCGGCTCATTTATAAATGCAGACTGTGCACCATAAAGAGGCTTAAAAATGCAGACTGTGCACCATAAAGAGGCTTTACCATATATGAAGTCAGTATGACGCACAAACATATATGAGCCTTTTTATTGCCTAATTCTACATGAGAATTAATGTGGAGAGGAACTGTACTGCATCATTGGACGCCAGTAATCTACTGAACGATTTGTATTATTTTAGGCTGATCTTTTAGTAAATTTTTTAAATACACACCGAGCCGGCGTTGGTGCATTCTTCATCCGAGTAACCCTCGCGTTCTTGCAGTATTCTTCCTTATGAATCTGCAAGTGCCTAATTAGACTTATTATATTAAACAACGCTCTGTTGCTTCCTCCTTTCGAAAGGATGGCATTGCAAACATTGCCAATATCCATTGGGCTACTTTGAGTTTCCAGAATTTCCACATGGCTGAAATCTTGATAGTTTGTAGCTTCGATCCACATGCCTCAGGCTTACTGGAGTGTGTGATTGAATCTGTGCAACTGACCTAAATGGGGCAAACCGGGGAAATGAAATAGATTGGGGTTTGGTAGTCTACACTGATCTGGGGTTGGGTGGCAGGGGTAGCAGTCTAAGTAGAGATGTCCAGATCTCCCTCACCAGCCAGCTCCTCCGGGGGGGGTACCAAGGCCAAGAGATATTATCTCTCCAGCATGTCCTGGGTCCTGGGCAAAATTTTGAATAGGCCCAAAATACCTCCCCAGGAAGAATTCAGAAAGCATCCTAGTTAGATGCCTGACCCACCTCAGCTGGCTCCTTTCGATGCAGAGCATACTGGATGTCTGAGCCCCCCCCCGAATGTCTTCACCCTGTCGCTAAGGCTGAACCCAGTCACCCTGCACAGGAAGCTCATTTCTGCTACTTGTAACGATCACAATCGTTCAGAAAGTTCAAGACAAAACATCTCATATTGATTCAAAATAGAACACAGCATTTTATTTGTCAATCCGAGGGGATCGCACAACATACGGGATGGATGCCAAAAAAAAATAATGAATTTTCTTATTTACAGTACATAAAAGGGATTAGCTACATTTCACAAGAATGATATTTACAAATCAAAGTATTTTTAACTCTTGGCTCTTTCACTTAGAGTAGGCTATATTAATTCCATGCCTGAAAATCAACAAGGAACATTGGTGAACAAGCAACTCAGATACACACACACACACACACAGTTGAGAACAAAAGACATTTATCCAAGATGTGAGTCCCCGCAGGTTGGAGCAGGGGGTGTCTCTGGTGGACATCACCAGCCTGAGTGCAAGTAGCCCTTTATATGTGTGGTTCCACACACTTCGGCATACTTTTTTCCTATTGACATGCCCACCTTTCAACACACCCACAAACCTTTTGACACACCCACAAGCCTTTTGACGCACCCACAAACCTTTTGACACACCCACAAGCCTTTTGACACACCCACAAGCCTTTTGACATGCCCGCTACTCCAGTCTGCAGAGACTTGTACTTGATAGATCCAGCGACCCTGCGACACTTACTGTGACTTGTCTTAATGAAATGGGTTCACTGGGTCCGTATCTGTTACTTTCATGTGCTACCATGACTAGGCTGGGCTGGCCTAGGGTGAAGTGATAAGATTAAATTTCAAAACAAACACAGTTATGTAATCTCCTGCAACAGATATTAGCAACAGAACAGGTGATTATACAGAAGAGGTTGTTGACATTCCACTTTCGGGAAATAAAGCTGAAGTGATGAAATTTGAATGAGATTTTACCTGCATTAGGTCCAGTGTGAGGCTTTTGATTGATTTGATTCTCTTAAGGAGATTCCGCATTTCCAGTCCTGTAGCGACATCTCCATGAAATCGCCTGTCACCAAACCCGCATCTGATGCACAATAACTTTACCTATGTGCAGTTAATGAACAGCACAAAGTGAACCAGTCATCCGAAGCAGTCATCTAAATGTCCTGTTGTTTTGTGCACTATATGGCCAAAAGTATGTGGCATTCTTATTAATTAGTGGAATTACTTAATTAAGCTAAGCCCGTTGCCCACAAATATTAGCAGCAGGGTGGGTGGCTGTACAGCAGGAGTTAGTGACATTCCTCTTGGCACCATCATAGGACACCATCTTCACAACAAGTCAGCTCTCCACATTTCTGTCCTGCTAGAGCTGCTCGGGTAACCGCAAGTGATTATGAAGTGGAAACAAATGGGACTAAGTTAAGCTGCAAAGTGGTAAGTCATGCAAGCTCCCAGAAAGGGACCTGATCACCCAGCATGAATACCCAGCCTAAATGGCAGCAAGTCCCACCAGCAGTGATCCAGTATCTAATGGAAAGCCTTACCAGAGGAGTACAGGCGAGTATAGCAACAATGGGCAACCAACGTCATACTAATACCCTTGGTTATGGAATGAGATGTTGGACAAACTGGCATCAACATGTTTTTGGACATTTAGTGCAATAGGAGAAAACACAAAGCTGTGAAGAATTGTCCGGTATGTCTGACCTCTTACTGTAAAACTGACCTGCAACTTCATAAATAAATGTATCACATGAAACATCATTGATGCCATCAGCCAACTACAGGACAAGATCTCTTCCCACCATGACAAACCCCTGGAGATCTATTGCTATACAGAATAGCATTGTGCTTGTCTGCTGTGTGTGATGGATCAATATCAGCTACTGCAAGAAGGGCGGAGAAACAAGTAAGGCCAGAAACTTCTATAAGTTATTTCTGAAACATATATGAATAAACATAAAAATATGATGTTCTTGGGTGTGCAAAATGTGACGCGTGTTTGTGTACTTGTGAGTATGTCTGCTCTGAATGCACAGAGATCACTTCTGCATAGCTGAAGGGTGGAGAAACAGGTAAATCCCATTGGTTAAGATTCTTAAAGTAAGCCTTAATTGGTAACGTCTTACTTAACGGGGCAGAAATACTTCATCAGTTTCTGCTGAAGTACAGATCATGAACAAATATAGTCTGGTTGAGATAAAATCATGTGTGTGATTCATTACACAAACATGAGATCAGTATTTCACTGGTGTTATTCATGACTAGTTCCTTCACTAGTTCACCAAGGTTTACAGAATTAACAGACAGAGTAACAAATATAGTAAATGCTTGAGATAAAGCATGCGTCACGATTCATTAATGATTAAATAACATTAGATCAGTTTGTAACTAAGACTTAGTTTGTGGTTGATTAATATATACAAGTAATGGCATGACACTATGTTATCTGTGCCCCCTCAAGTAAAATGTTACCGAAGCTCATAATCATTCATAATTATGTAACATTCAATGTGACTTTAAATATGTCCTAAATGATGGTTGGGACTCAGGGCTGTTTTGCTCAGACTAGCTACTCTCACTGCTCTTGGGCTACTTGCCGCTTTACACTTTTCTACAAGAATGGCATGTTCTGTGTCAGTCATTGAGGATTATTTGAAGTGAACAAACCACACAATGTGGACAAAAGTATTGGAACACACTTCTGAGTCATTGAATTCAGGTGATTCATTCAGACCCATTGCCAGAGGTGTATATAATCAAGCACCTAGGTTTTGTCAAAGAATTGGTCGTTCTGAAGAACTCAGTGAATTCAAGCGTGGTGCTGTCATAGGATCCCACCTTTATAAGAAGTCAGTTTGTGAAATTTCATCCCTGCTAGATATTCCACACCCAACTATAAGTGGTGTTAAATTGTAATGGTATGATTTTGTAATGGTATTATATTGTCCATAATGTTACAAGAGTCACACCACCTGCAGTCAGACTAGGAAATCCACCTAAAGCTAAGCAGGTTTGGGCTTGGCCAGTGCGGGACATTAGTGTGGCCAACAGGTTACCCATCCTGTGGTCTGTGTGGATCCCAGTGCACCAGTGCAGTGACAGGGACACTGTGACCAACAGGTTAGCCCATCCTGTGGTCTGTGTGGATCCCAGTGCACCAGTGCAGTGACAGGGACACTGTGGCCAACAGGTTACCCATCCTGTGGTCTGTGTGGATCCCAGTGCAGTGACAGGGACACTGTGGCCAACAGGTTAGCCCATCCTGTGGTCTGTGTGGATCCCAGTGCACCAGTGCAGTGACGGGGACACTGTGGCCAACAGGTTACCCATCCTGTGGTCTGTGTGGATCCCAGTGCACCAGTGCAGTGACAGGGACACTGTGGCCAACAGGTTAGCCCATCCTGTGGTCTGTGTGGATCCCAGTGCACCAGTGTAGTGACGGGGACACTGTGGCCAACATGTTAACCCATCCTGTGGTCTGTGTGGATCCCAGTGGATCAGTGTTTTGCGGGGACACTGTGCTGTAAGAATGAGTTCTGAGGAACAGAATGACTGCTGTCACGTCATCCAGGTGGGGGCTACACATTGGTTCTGTAAGGCACTCTGGGTGTCTTGAAAAGCACTTTATAAATGTAACATTCATTCATAATTTATCCATAATGTAACAACATTTCTGAATCAAAAATGAAACAATATTATGCACAAAAATGTTTCCCTGGTTATTATTTTATTGGCTGCTACAACTGCAGTCCTATTAGTTAAGATTCTTAAGAGCTTAAATTTCATCACAGTTCTTGAAAATGAGCTTCATAATCCTTCACAATTCTGTAGCATTAAAATGTAACTTTAAATACATCCCAAAAGCATTAGTGATAGTGGGGATAGTGGAGCTTCTGCTGCGAGGCTTTGAGCGGGCAGCCGCGACTGTGATCGCTCCCGTGGCGCACTAATGCGTGAGTGCAGTCGGCTGTGGCAGCCAGTGAAGCATGCTAGTGTCGTGATATAACGTGATACAGAGACCTTCCAGCAGGACCTCAGGGTGCACGGCAATGGAAACACCCACTGGGTGTGTAAATAAAGAGTGCACTACTATGCCTGTGCGTGTGTCTGTAGGAAGAAGGCCTGTCTGTGTGCAGGAGAAGTCAAGTAGTTCCCTATTAGAAATATGGTACGTGTGCTGGTGCGAATGTTCAGTACAGTTGCCTGTTTATTTATTTTGATAAACCTCCTGTGATGGACAGAATGATCTACAGAATGAACGAGGGCCACTCTGTTCCCAGTCTGTGCTGTCCTCAGGGTCAGGTGTACAGTCTGACTGCGCCCAACCCCAGAGCTACGTAATGTCTGCAGCAGTGACTGTCCATAAACAAAACATGATTATTAAAGAATGAGGGAAGTAGAGGCTCATCTGGGGCAAATGATAAGCAGTGACACAAACGTGACAAGGCCTCCAGTATTCCTGACACCTCTGTGACAGGGCCGCCGGTATTCCTAACACCTCTGTGACAGGGCCTCCAGTATTCCTGACACCTCTGCCACAGGGCCGTCAGTATTCGTAACATCTCTGTGACAGGGCCGCCGGTATTCCTAACACCTCTGTGACAGGGCCTCCAGTATTCCTCACACCTCCGTGACAGGGCTGCCGGTATTCCTAAGACCTCTATGACAGGGCCTCCAGTATTCCTCACACCTCCATGACAGGGCCACTGGTATTCCTAACATCTGCGTGACAGGGCCGTCGGTATTCCTAACACCTCTGCGACAGGGTCGCCGGTATTCCTAACATATGCGTGACAGGGCCGCCGGTATTCCTAACATCTCTGCGACAGGGCCGTCGGTATTCCTAACACCTTTGTGACAGAGCCACCAGTAACATGTCTGTGACAGGGCTGTCTGTATTCCTAACATCTCTGTGACAGGGCCGCCGGTATTCCTAACATCTCTGCGACAGGGCCGTCGGTATTACTAACATCTCTGTGACAGGGTCGTCGGTATTCCTAACACCTCTGCGACAGGGCCGTCGGTATTCCTAACACCTCTGCGACAGAGCCGTCGGTATTCCTAACACCTCTGTGACAGGGCCGCCGGTATTCCTAACATCTCTGTGACAGGGCTGCCGGTATTCCTGACCCCTCTGTGACAGGGTCGCCAGTATTCCTAACATCTGCGTGACAGGGCCGCCGGTATTCCTAACATCTCTGCGACAGGGCCGCCGGTATTCCTAACACCTCTGTGACAGGGCCGCCAGTATTCCTAACTCCTCTGTGGCATGGCCGCCGGTATTCCCAACATCTCTGTGACAGGGCTGCCAGTATTCCTGACCCCTCTGTGACAGGGTCGCCAGTATTCCTAACATCTGCGTGACATGGCCGCTGGTATTCCTAACATCTGCGTGACAGGGCCGCCGGTATTCCTAACATCTCTGTGACAGGGCCACTGGTTTTCCTGATGCCTTTGTGACAGAGCCACCAGTAACACCTCTGTGACAGGGCTGTCTGTATTCCTGACGCTTCTGTGACAGGGTCGTTGGTATTCCTGACATCTGTATGACAGGGCCGGCGGTATTCGTAACACCTCTGCGACAGGGTTCTGATGTTTGCATACCCATTGTAGGCACTCCTGATGGCAGACAGGGGTTAGCACTCTGGCCCTCAGCTACACAGCACTATATGCAGCGTGGCTTGTATGTCGTTACATATTACTCCCATGACCATCATCAAAATGATCTGCCATTAATGTCATAGTAACCCTTCTATTGGTTCATACAATGTGGGATGGCCTTTGTTCACATCCCACATTGACTGTTCTGTGGCATGCTGTGTCCTGTTGTTGTACAGGCTTATGCTCTTCTGGGGACAGAGAGGTGACCTTTTCCATTGTCCCACGCAGCAGACAGCATGCTGAGATTGCGCTTAGCAGACAGGTTATGCAAGCAACCACTGGAGAGTACAGACTACGGCAGGAGAGCTTAGGGAGAAGGTAGGCCATTGCCAGTTCCTGGCCTCTGCTGCAGCCACGGAAAGGTAGAGAGAGAGGGAGAGAGAGCCTGAGAGAGAATGAATAGCTAATGCGCCGTGATGCGGCTTCGCCACCACTACCCCCAGAGACGTTTGTTGTTGATTTCACTTCACTTACTTACACACAGGCTGAGGTGTTCACGTCCATGCTGCTCCTTCTGAACTACATTGTCCAGAATAGCCTGTGACTTCTGTGCCTCAGTTACCAACACACCATAAACAGAATTCGCACATATATGTATAAAAATAGATGTGTCTGGGTAGTAATGTTAAAGCTGATTCAGGGCTTCGTTGAATTAAAAGTGTTCAGGTAAATGTTTGCAAACACCTTGCAAAACAGTCACTGTAACTGGCCACGATGCAGGTTTAGAATGTTGTATATCATCCCTTCCTTATCGTAGGAAGTATCAGTACAGTGTATTAGACAACCCAGTTATTTTATCCTAGAGGAGGAAGATGAGTGGCTGTAGCTTCTTCACTCTAACATCCCTGCTGCTGTGAAACTGTTGATTGCAGTGACGCTGCTGATTGGTGCCCCTTGTGACCCTTTCTCTCACTGCTCACTGTGCGACTATAAAGGACCCATAATCTGTTGCTCTACTGTATGTTAACAAGCTCCAAAACACAGATACAGTTAGTGTGCAGGCAGATGAAATAGTCTGATATTAAAAAGGTCACAGTGTATATACCTTCCATATAGTTTTTTCTCCCTTTAGTTTTATATAGAAGTGAAGTCACCAAATCAGTAAAAATGTTGAGTAGATTTTCTTGGGTTTTACAGTACAGTCTGTTCCAGAGTTGAGGCCACCTGACCTCAAGCCAGAGTTCCTTGGCCCAAAAAAGTCAGTCTGCAATAAAACCTGCGCCACCCAAAGCTTATCTGTGCTCCTAACCTTTCAGTCGATAAATCCTTTCAGGTCTCTTGGTTTCGATCACCTTCATCTCCACAGTATTTACAGCTGTAATTACTACCTTTTACTTACCTACACTAACCATTGCGGAGAGAGCACGCAGACTTTGGGTAGCATAAATCATTAATGTACTGCTGGTACTAGATTACCTAACTGATTTTGGCAGCCTGCAGTTTGAGATACTATATACCAGCCCCATTGTTTCTAATTTAGTTAAATAATGCATACTGTAGTTATGCTGTTTCCCTTTTACATAAATGAAATGGTGGTTAGCACTGTCAGCTCACGTCTCTGGGCATGAGGGTTTAAATCCTATTCTGTGTTTGTGGAGTTTTTCAGGGTGTTTCTGTGTCTTGCTGATCCAGTTCCCTTCCACGGTCGAAAGGCACACCGGCAGGCTAAATGATGTTTCTAAATTGGCCATATTCTCTGTGTGTGTATGTTCCTTGCAATGACCTAGCATCCTGTCTGGGGTGTACCCCAGCCCTGTGCCTTATGCTGCCTGGGACAGGCTCCAGCCCCCCGCCCCCCCCCCCCCCACAACAAGGATAAGTGGTTAGAAAATTGATTGATAAAATAAACATTAAGAAATTCAGATCACAGCAATCCGGATATGTACAACACTACCACCTTCTGGTGACAGAATGTGTCCATTAACAGCAATTTTATCAAAAGGCTGCACCTTGAAATCTATTTTGTATTTAATTTTCCATTACTCTAATTCCAATTTAGTCTCTGCTAGTGTTAAGGGCTACGATCGCTAAGCACTCTCATGGTTATTACTGTACCAGATGTACTTGACAAGTTCATTGAAAAGATGCAAGTGCAAAGCTATGGGTGAAAGGCAGGGAATGACCCAGCATGGGGTGCCAACCCATTGCAGGGCACACACATGCACACATTCACACACACACACACACACACACAGACACACACGCACACATACACACAAACATGCACACACTCGCACACACACACACAGGCACACACACACAGACACATGCACATACACACATACACACACACAGGTACGCACACACACACAAACATGCACACACACGGACACACACACACGGACACACACACACATACACACACACAGGTACGCACGCACACACACACAAAGATGCACACACGCACACGTACGCACATACACACACACACCCACACATACATGCACACACACGCACACACACACACACACACACACACACAAACATGTACACATACACACACACACTCATATCTTTGTGGGGACTGGCCATTCATTTGTAAGTGCAAAACCCTAATCCCAACAACCTCAACCCCTACCAACGCTTAACCTTAACCATAAGTAACCAAACAAAATGCAAGTCTTTTGGCAGTTTTAGATTTCTGATTGGAGTCACAGATTTTTATAAAAATTAGTTTCCCCCTGTGGGGACCGAAAAAAAATGGTCCCAGGGGGGTCTGACATGTCACTAGCAGTGACCCTGAAGGGCCTGACACATCACTGGCAGCAACCCAGAGGTGTCTGATATGTCACTAGCAGCAGCTCAGGCCTGACATGTCACTGGCAGCGACCCAGAGGTGCCTGACATGTCACTAGCAGCAGCCCAGAGGGGCTTGGCATGTCACTGGCAGCGACCCAGAGGGGCCTAAAATGTCACTGGCAGCGACAGAGGTGTCTGAAATGTCACTAGCAGCAACAGAGGTGTCTGAAATGTCACTAGCAGCAGCCCAGAGGGACCCGAAATGTCTATAGCAGCAGCCCAAAGGGGCATGAAATGTCACTGCCAGCGACCCAGAGGTGTCTGAAATGTCATTAGCAAGTTTTCTACAGCTGTCTCTGCAGCTGTCACCCAGATTTAGCACTTCTCTTGTGCAATGAAACCAGTCACGTTCAGCCAACATGTAATTCCCACTTACAGTCAGCAGATGGTAGCAAGTTATCAAGTAAGCATTTAACATTTGTTATAATAGTCATGTCAGACAAGGGCAACACTAAGACCAACAGCAAGGACCGCAGCACTCACATGGTTCCTGAGTTATTTTATAAATGGTTAAGAAAAACTGCTGAAAAAAACATACCTGCAAATATATATATATATCCTTTTAGATCATTTGAGACAACAATAGGAAAATGGTACAAATGCTGAACTTTGGGCAATGTGTGCCTCCTTAGTGTTAATGTCATTTTAGTGCATAATGCCTCTAATTCTTGAGGTGGCTGAAGCACACTGGCCTTGGTACCTTAGTCCTCACATCCTTCTAGAGGGCAGGAGGCCACGCAGCATCTGGACCAGAACCTCCAGACTGAGGAACAGCTTTTCCCTAGAGGCCGTGAGACTGATAAACTCAGTAAAACAATCACTACTATCATATTACACACCAGGCATCGCTGCAGTTCTTAACTTCTGAACTTTGGCACTTGCTGTGAATTCCGTGAATTCTCACCCATGTTACAACACTGCTATTCATCGGTGTTACATGTCAGGGCATTGCTGCGATAGTTAACCTCAGTGCTGCTAATTACTGTCATTTTACACACACGTTGCTGCTTCGACGACCAGTAACACATATAGTTTGTTGTGCACAGACCTCAATAATCTCTATTACACTCACACTTGCTCACTTTATATCCATAGTTATATTCTCTAATGTTACTTATTTTAATGTCATTATTCTATTTATTATTATGATTATTATTATTGTTATTATTAAACCTCATGTTATTCATTGTATGGTTGTTTGTATTTTGTTTCTATTTTATTGTTACTACACCAGACCTGAGTACCTCGTTTTGTTCTATTCACATGCAACATGTTTTGGAAAGACAACAAAACATACTGTACGTATCGTTATTGTATGACTGTAGGTTGAGTACAGAGAGTATTCCTGTTATATCCAACTGTAAGTACCTGTATTGAGTTTATGAAATTATATCTATGCAGTTGCAAAAGTAAAGAGAACTGCAGTGCTGAACTGTGAATATGGTGAACAATGCACATTTGTAGAGATAACAGCTCTGCTAAATAAATACAAATAGAAATATGACAAACTTCTACTATCTGAAACAGAAAAGTGTGTTTGTGTAGGCCATGTCATCACAATCACATCTTAACAGCTGGAACGGAAATATAAATGAAGTCACTTTTTTCTTTATTTTATTTATTAAATAAAATACTTTACTGTAAAATACTTTACTAAAATACTTTAGATTCACAAAACTATAACATATATATGTAGGCCTAGTAGTAGGATTGGTCAGATGCCTCACGACATCATTCTTTTTGGTTAGAATAACCTATGATTATAACTTGTCAAAAGTACGTCTTTTTTAATTAAGACATAAACCATGCAATGTATATGGTGGCATTAATAAATGACTAAATGAGTGAACAGGTGAGATTTTATTCTGCTCTTGACTAACGCTGAATTCTTTAGACTGAAAAAAAAAATTCGATTTTGAGTTTTCTGGCTTCCAGACAGGGGACAGTCAGACGTGCTGATGTCGAAAGGCGAAGATACTGCAGAGTAAAGCCTTATAAAGTGTTAGAAGTAATTCGGCGCTGTTGCCTTGGCAACCTTCCCCGCACGGAGCGTCAAGCAACTGAGGGAGCCCATGCACTTCCATTGAATAGAAAATATTGTTTAAAAAATACACTGGCATGCATACGTCTAAATGTCTGCGCGTGGCAGAGTCTGTAAAAGGAGTAAAGTATGTTTAGGAGACGATGAAGGGCTAATGGCGTATCGCCAGACCCGTCGAGATCACGTGTTACGGACGTCGTGGGAAAGGAACCCCGGAGAAGCCCGGGGGTCTTCACACAATGACGTACTTATTTTAGTCCCACCCACAATGCACCGCGGCAAGGCTGCTTTAACAAAGAATGAGAATTTTCAACGAACACACTAACAAGTTTTAAAAAGGAACAATCTGGATTCATTAATAGATTAAGAATATTTTATGTGCGATGAAAGTTTGCGCCAACATGTAGACAGATATCATACAGCAGTGTCTGGCGTTATATTAGCGAGGCTAAGAGGAGCGTGCGCTGCTAACCGTAGGTACCTTTGTCACGTCGGCTGGGCGGACGCGCGATAGATCGCGAGCTGAGGATTAATTACCGTCGTAAGTGGATTATGGTGCGTGGTTATAACTGTGACGTTTCGCTCATCATTAATAACACGGCGAGAAACAGCGTCGCCGGTTGGGCACTTCGCTAAGGGACAGTTTGTTTGGGATATTGATGCTTTCTAATCTGTGCCATACGAGTAGCACGGAGGGGGCGGGGGGGGTAAATACTGTAAACTGCGTGTCACGCTTTGATCACTAAACTGTTAACTATAATATATTTTTCTCTGAACGGCACGAATTTCCCGGCGTCCCTGGTTGTTGTTTTGTCACTAGCTGTAGGTCACACAGCGTTTAATAGGGAATAAAGTGCCGCAGTACGATGAGCCCGGAGGATCAATCGGCCGCCGGCCAAAAAGCCACGGAGGCCGCCGACGACGGCATGTCCTGGTGGTACCGATGGATGTGCAAGATCGCGGGGGTCCTCGGCGGTCTGTGTGAGTATGGCGTCGCAGGGGGGTCCTCGGGGGTCTGTGTGAGTATGGCGTCGCCGGGGGGTCCTCGGTGGTCTGTGTGAGTACGGCGTCGCCGGGGGGTCTGTGTGAGTACGGCGTCGCCAAGGGGTCCTCTGCGGTCTGTGTGAGTATGGCGTCGCCGGGTGGTCCTCGGTGGTCTGTGTGAGTACGGCATCGCCGGGGGGTCTGTGTGAGTACGGCGTCGCCGGGGGGTCTGTGTGAGTACGGCGTCGCCGGGGGGTCCTCGGCGGTCTGTGTGAGTACGGCGTCGCTGGGGGGTCCTCGGAGGTCCGTGTGAGTACGGCCACCCGGCGGTCTGTGTGAGTACGGCGTCGCCGGGGAGTCCTTGGCGGTCTGTGTGACTATGGCGTCGCCGGTCCTTGGCAGTCTGTGTGAGTACGGCGTCGCCAGGGGGTCCTCGGAGGTTTGTGTGAGTATGGCATCGCCGGGGGGTCCTCGGCGGTCTGTGGGAGTACGGCGTCGCCAGGGGGTCCTCGCCGAACTGTGTGAGTTCCTCGGCGGTCTGTATGAGTATGGCGTCGCCGGGGGGTCCTCGGCGGTCTGTGTGAGTACGGTGTCGCCTGGCACTGGTCTTATTTCCAGTGCCGTATGTAAATGGTTATGCTCTCACCTACGCGATAAAGCGCTGCTTGTTCTTTTTAAAGCAAATAATAATTATGCTAAATGGACAAAAAGCTGTTTACTGAAGCTTGACACCATCATTTCTTGAACTGGTTTTTTGTATATGAAAATTATATGTACTCCGTTTGAGACCTGTAATTTAGTTCAGAGGCTCACTGCATTGTCTCTTAAAGGCAAAATGTTTGTTTGTTTTTGTTTTACAACAACGAATGAATTGTATGGTTAAACTCATCTAATAGACGTAACTGGAGATGTGTTTAGAATTAATGTTTTTAATTAAATGCACTTTGAACAAAACAGTGATATCTCTATTCTGTAAAGACAGTGCAGGTTTTGGCATCGAGAAGCTGTAAAATTGCACAAATGAAACTAGATTTACACGCAGTAAAGAAGTTAATCAGGTTGCCAGCGCCCCTGAAGTTAAAGTAATCGAAAGACATTTTGTAATAAAAGTACTGTTACATGTCTGTATTTAGACAGCAGACTGACCAATATCTGTGCTTTAAATAAGAACACAAGGTTGTCAAAACGTTACAGCAATCCGCTTTATAATTTAGAGTTTTGTTAAGTCTTGCATCTACTCTGACTCTCCTGTGAGTTCTTCACTGATATCACAGAAGGTAACGTCCCTTCCATTCCATTCCATTCATATTTGCCCTGGTAACGACAGTAGCCATGCTCCAGGGGAAGGTCAGTTCAGGCACCAGAAAGCTTAAACCTGTGTCCAATTTCACTAATTCCTTCTCTGATAGAATTTCAACAATTTTCTGCATGAGGGACTGTATCTGCACATGCTTTGACAAGAACTTGCCAAAATCTGTGCAGTTAATTAGGCATCTCCTTTTCTTTGAGTAGACAGAAGTTTCCTGTAAAACTGTTCAGTTATATGTATCCACACTGGATAATTTAGCTCAGCAGTTATAGCACCTGGATCAAGGGCTACAACTGCAGGAATCCTTTTGGGATGTGAACCAGCAGCATTGATATTATATGTATCATTAATCCATCATGCTGTCTGCAAGGTTTAAGTTCAAAAGGGTCAAAGAGGATTTATAAATCTGCTTTTTTTATACAGTTTTTTTACAAACTTGTCTCAATGCCATTTCCCCTTTTTCATAATTCTTAGTACATGCACCATATCAGTAGACTATGTGAACTAAACTGAGTACAGTATATTTCTGAATGGCTTTGATACAAAATGCATTCAATCACCACTTCATGAATTCATGAATACCTCCCTCAATCAACACCAGCGAAATTCTGTACAACTACAAAAAGATATTATAGTATTATGCTACTACTTACGTATTAATTAACCACAAACTAAGTTACATACTGATCTCATGTTTGTTCATCATTAATGAATCATGGCACGTTTTATCTCAAGTAGCAACTATATTTGTTCATGACTTGTACTTTAGTAGTAATTGAGTTCTTACTATTTGTGTCCCATCAAGTCAAGTGTTACCAATAAAATGTTGGTGTAGTGGTTACTGAAGAGATTTTTTTCACTGTTACTGTTGTATATGTTTTATTTTGCATTGCAACACTAAACTGCAAAAATAGAGTATACACAAATGTATGGATTTTTGCAGTGCAACACCAAACTATGCATAAACAGAAGACATAAAGACATATAATATATGTATTTCGAGATGCTTCAGTTTGTGTTTTTTAGTTGATGGTACGATGAATGACACAGCAGTCTTATGTGAGAAAGCATGTGCTGTAGTTATGGCGGCATCGGTCACTTTTGGTAGCCAAATAGATTTGCCTTGTCGATCATAAGATCAGCACTGTTTACTTCATAAACAGGGTATTTCCTTTTTTACATTTTACATGGAAATCACCTAACTGATTTATTGGCAATATTGTCATGTCCCGACAGCCTGTGCTATTACTGGAATATGGAGCTGTGTCTCCATCAACCCCTTCAGCATCGCAGCAGGCGTGTGGATGATGTAAGTACAGATCCTGCACTCTCAGTACAAACATACATCACCACCGACACAAAGCTAATGCTACAGTATTGTAATGGTGTCAAATTGAGAAAGCACTGAATACATTTTATATTAGTGCAATTACCATGATATCTTGACTTCTATAAATAAATGGGTTATATATATACTAAGAGATGTAGCATATTCTATACTGCTCAGTGAATATATGCGAGATTTGCCTACTGATATATACATTCACACTCATTCAGTTAATGAACATTTACAGGAAGTGTGGGGAGTTTCAGATCACACCCCTGGATGCTGTCAGGTGTCAGGGATGCACTCCACCTTTCACTTGTGAACCCCCAGTGAACCCCCAGGGTGCCCTCAGCACTGGCAGTGATGTAATGGCTCCCTTTCTGCTCCCCAGCCTGAATGCCTGTGTGCTGTTCCTGTGTGAGGTCCCCTTCTGCTGCCAGTTTATCGAGTTTGCCAACGCGGTGGCAGCCCGTGCCGACAAGCTGAAGCCCTGGCAGAAAGCGTTCTTCTACTGCGGGTGAGGCTACGGCTGTTTTTATGGACATTTCCATATTTGCACTTATCTGTCACTTACCTATATATTCTGTGTGTGTGTGTGTGTGTGTGTGTGTGTGAGAGAGAGAGAGAGAGAGAGAGAGAGTGTATATACATAAGGTATATGTTATTTACCCGGGAGGTGGGAGTGAGCAACAATGTGGACTGTCTGGCAGGGAGCTGGGAGGGAACAAAAATGTGGACTGTCTGGCAGGAAGCTGTGAGGGAGCAAAAATGTGGACTGTCTGGCAGGGAGCTGTGAGGGAGCAAAAATGTGGACTGTCTGGCAGGGAGCTGGGAGGGAACAAAAATGTGGACTGTCAAGGCAGGGAGCTGGGAGATAAAAATGTGGACTGTCTGGCATGGAACTTGAAGGGAGCAAAAAAAAAGGGACCAGGTTGGAAAGCATCGATTTACAGAGTATTTTGGACTCTGCAGAGTAACCCTTTATGATGACTCAGACAAGGAGTTTTGTATGTTTTTGGTCTCTGCAGGTATGTTCTTTTTTGACATTATGGTCAAAATGCCTGGGCCAGTGATTCACTCCTCATTCAGGCTTACTTTTAATGTTGTGTCCGGACAGGATGGCACTTTTCCCCGTCTTTCTGAGGCTCTCCCTCACTACGTTGTTCGGAAATGCAATTGCCTTTGCAACAGGGGTCCTATACGGATTGGCTTCGCTGGGCAAGAAGTAAGATTTTTATCACTTTTTTTTGTCAGAAAAAAGATTAAATTATTTGTAATTACAGACTTTGCCTGATAATTTTACAGCAGAGTGTGTTTTGGTTTCCAACACATAATTTGTGTTCTGTAGGGATCTTTATAATAGAATGTTGCCTCAAGTAAGATTTATTCTAATAAAGAATTGTAATTTGTATCTAAGGTATCTATTAAATTTTAGCTACAGTTTTCTGTTAAACTCATAAAACATTAATATTTTGTCATATTTTGGTAAAAGCTGAGTAATGACAGTTTACAGCCATACTAGAATGGCGATAGTGGAAATCAATATTAGCTGTAGGATCCCTCTGTTCATACCATCTTTTTCTTTTCCTTTCCTTTCCTTAACACCTCCTCCAGGGGGGACGGCGTGAGTTACGCCCGCCTCCAGCACCAAAAGCAGGGTGACGAAGAGAAGCTGACAGGAACCACAAGCTGGGAGGCGCAGTAACTTCTCCACCCAAAATCCAGAACCGAAATGCACCTTCTGTTCCCTTTCAGCTGCTGATCATAGTTACCCGTGTCATGGATTCACATGGATTATGTTCTCTATGTCAGTTTTATTATATTGTTTTAAATTATTTTCCAAAATAGTTTTTGTCTCTTACCGGAATGTTATCAAATGGGGAAACTTGTTTTTTTTTTATAACTCATTTTGTGAGTGGTCAGGTCTACTGTGATTTTATCCAAAGACACTGAAAATAATAGAGTAGAAAGAAAAATGAAGATTAATAAGAAAATGCAAAAAATATTTTAATAGTAACTGAATATTGAGGATTTTAATCACAGTAATTGTACGTAACCCTAGCAACATTTTCAGTTGACGGTACTAGAAAAATTTCCCATTGGACCCACTCTGGTGGGAATTGATTTGAAAAAGTGCATGTTCAGTTAGTTAAATGCTTATTCATCACCAGTATACTAACTGCTATAACATCTCATTCTAATGATGTCTGAATGCATGAATAAGTGATTTCTAAGTATGGAACTTTTTCAGTGTTTTTGCTTGATAACGTGACTGAACAGCCAGTGGTAAAGTTCAGTGTGTGGTGTTAAAAGTAACAACTGGATAACATTACTGGCCATTCTACTCTTTAATCTCAAAGTGCTCATTGGATTTTGATTATTCATTGCTTGAGTAAACCACTGGGACTGTGTCTGCTTAAGCCAGATGTGGCACAACTTTTTAAAATCAATTCAGGGAATCGTGGGTGTTTGTGTAGTGTTTCTTCAATAAAATGCCGTGTCCATTTAGTGGGAAAACGCTGGACAAACATTCACTACACAGCTGTGATTTAATATTTTCAGATACTGTTCTTATTGCCAGATTTGCTCCAGTCTCTCCATGTCAATGCACACAATATAACTGGTCCTAGTATGAAGAAAACATACAACACAAAAGACTGAACAGTTCATCTTAACCAATGTCTTCAAGTCATGTAGGTGTTTCCAGACTTTTCACTGTATTAAATATTATTCATTCTTTGCATGCTATTTGCAGGTGTTTAAACTTCCAAATCTGTTATGAATTTATAGAAAAACAATAGTATAGACAAAAATATGCAAAAAGTTTAATCACGGACAATTCAATGTATTGCACTAAATGTTATTTGTAAAACCAAAGCCCTTCATTGAGGACGGAACAATCAGCTGATGTCATGGACTGATGAATATATCCTGAATATCTGCATTTCCCTGTTAAATTACGCAGCTGTTCTACTGCGACCATCACGTCAACAAATGCTTTAAATGCAGCATGTAGCTGCTCTGTCTAGAATTTCTGCGATTTAATTCTTCAAACAGAGCATATTTAAGATACTGACAGCATATTTATCATCAGCACAATCATGGGGACCCAGCTACCTACCCTGGAGGATGGTAACATCACACAAAATCCATCACACCCTTTTCACCATCTTTTTGCACTGCTACCATCAGGATCCCTGTAATTCTAAGCTGAAGAACAGCTTCTTACCCAGGTCCATTACCAAACTGAACCATGTAGGAAGACTATCCCACCAATTTGCTATACTTCTGTTTTAGCTTCATGTTTCTGTGCAACATTGTCATACCTGATAAGAGGAAGCAGGAAAAATCGGCAAGCCTAAGGATCTGAGTGACTTTGACAAGGGCCAAACTGTGATGGCTAAACACCTGGATCAGCGTCTCCGAAACGGCAGGTCTTGTGGGTCAGGTCATGTCTTGTAGGGTGTTCCCAGTATGCAGTGGTCAGTACCTACCAAAATGGTCCAAGGATGGACAGCTGGTGAACTGGCAATGTGGTCATGAGTGTCCAGGGCTCAATGATGCACGTGGGGAGTGAAGGCTAGCATGTCTCCTCCAACTCTTTGGTACTAGTTAATGGTTAAGTTTGGTGTTAATGAGATGCTCTACGGGTGGCATGGTGGTGCAGTGGTTAGCACAGTTACCTCACACCTCTTGGACCTGGGGTCAAGTCCCTGCCAAGATTCTGGCTGTGGAGTTTGCATGTTCTCCCCATGTTCTTGTGGGGTGTCGCCCCCCACAGTCCAAAAACAAGCTGAGGATAATTGGAGTTACAAATTACCGGCAGGTGTGGATGGCGTGCGTGTAGACCCTGCGATGGATTGGCGCCCCATCCTGGGTTGTGCTCGTTATGCCTTGGATCGGCTCCAGACCCAGTAACCTTGACTAGGATAAGCGATTACAGAAAATGGATGGAGATGTGTTGTAGCATTAAGGTTTAATTTTCTAATTTCTGGCTCTGTGCTGGGGACTGCTCTGGAGCCCCCCCTAGAGGTGGTTGTGGAAAGATGTTGCATAAGCTGTTCAACATTATGGGCAATACCGTACGCTCCCTACACATGGTACTGGATGGACAGCAGAGCATTTTCAGTCAGAGACTCCTTCAGTTCTACTTCAATAAGGATCATTACAGATTCTCATTCCCGCTTGTGGCAGTTACCATCTCCTCTGTGTGCCGGAAGGGGAGTTACCTTTTCTGAGGCAATGCACAAAGCACATTTACATTTAGCTGCACACTTAAAGGTATATCTTTAGTTTTAAAGTATTTCCAGTACAAAAGTTTTTGTATATGTGTGTGTTTGTGTGTATTAGTAATTCTGTGTTGCGTCTTGCTTTATGCCTTCCTTGTGTCTGTGTGTTTCTGTCATGCTTTTAAATTGCTACTTCCGCACGAAAATTTCCCTTTGGGGATAAAGGACTCTGAATTTTGAATTAAAAATTCATAGAGATCTGGGTTGACAGAAATGTCTATGGCGGTCAGAATGGTTCCCCTTGCCCTCTGGAACAGACACGTTGGTTTCTGATCAGATGTGTCATGTTCAATAAGTAACCGTTTCTATAGGCTTAAATGGCATGATCATTTTGTCAGACTTGCAAATAAACTAAACGATATTTATTAGATGAAGGACATAGCGTACTAAAACCTATGCTACGGTTATGGCCCACACCTGCTGTTCAGCCTGACAAGCCTTGATTAAAAAAAGAAACCTTGATAATCTCCTAGGGGGTTAAACTACACGCCCTGCCGAATCACGAGTTCTCGAGACAAACATGCGAATGCTGCGCCCACGCTCTCCTTCACCAAGCCACCAAACAAGGAGCCATGTTTTTTCACCTCGTCACCGTTCCTCAAGTTAAAATTTATTGATACTAATTTATTAATACAAAACAATTGAAATAACTGCACAAGTTACCAAAAACTGCTTTCTGAAAGCTTATATATTTTAGGTAGGGACGGGTTTGAATTGGCAATCCGGTACCATGACAGATATCCAGTGTTGTATCTCTACGGTCAAAGAAACCAAATTATGTGGAAACACTTCAGAGAATGAACATGGTTCCAGGCTCCAGGTTGAAGTGTGTGTGAGTTTTTAGGCTTTTTTTTTCTTATTAGAAGGTCTTGGTATTCTCTTACACTTGTCCACAGCGCCGTTTCTGTGTCCTTCCTTTATCGATAATTCCCACTGCTTCTTCACCAATGTGTAGAGTCGCATCGTCGCTTGGGCATCTTGTACCTGCAACATGTGGCACAGGGTTTCAGAACACAGGACGCATGCTCCAAATTCCACTCTCTCAAGCATGTGAAAATGTCCAAAAGTTCTTACAGAAGAGTGTTCACCCTGTTGAACTTTGACATTGAGTATCTTCTCACAGAGAAGCTTAAGTGAGGGACGACCACTCTGTAGGATGAGACAGAAAAAGTGAAGATGTTAAATCTATTTCTGACAAATGAATCATCCCCCCCCCCCTTTCTCATGCCTTTCTCCTGGTACAACCTTCACGATAGACTTGAACGGCTTGTACTTCTGTGTGTCCCTGATTCTCTTTTTGGGGTGATCCAGAAGCAAGATCTGCCAGAGAAGGACAGTGACTCCCAGAAATGATTTAACATTATTGTATTCTTGCACAAACACTAACAAATAATAACAGCAGTATACCTTGAGGTCATTATGTATGGCATGGCCCACGAGAATTCTTCCCTCTAAAATCTCTAAAACTTCTTTCTGAACAGTTTTGGCGTCCTCCCCTGTAATTCATCAAAAGAAACAAACACTGCTGAACAACACTGCTTTTTGTGCACTGTAGTTCTGTTCCATGCACAAATTCCTCTCGTACGAGTAATTCTTTAATAGATAACCGTTTGCACATTCTCCCACCGCTCACCATTCTTTATATCCTGCGGACGAATACCGCTAACATGTGTTCTGAAGTCGGTGACTCGTTCGGTGGGCTTGACGTATTTGTCATAGACACACTTCCCAAACTGATTCACCAGTGAGACTCTGGCTACTATGCTGTCCTGCCCATCAGGCCCAACTCCAACCATCTCACAGTCCATGGCCACCGCTTTCGTCATCCTTCACAAACCGAATAAAAACAAAATTGTCAGTATCTATACATCTCCCTCACTAAAACAGACAAGTAATGTTGCATATTCTGGCTCCAAGTCAGAAGTAATATACGTGAATTGTATCTTTTAATATATATTACAGAGTTCCTAAAAGGACAGGAGAAATTTTTAGGCATTTCAGTTTTTAATATCATTTAACGCTTGTTTGTACTTTCACGGGCATGGGATTCCAGTCCATCACAGGGTACACACTCTTGGCAATTTAAGGCTGATTTGTACTTCCGTGCAAAATCTGCAGCATCGTTACAGCATAGGTATGCGTAGCTGTATACCCTACACCGTACCCTACACCATAAGTAGCCGTATGGCCACATACCCTACCGTATACTCTATGCAGAGCCAAACGCCGTAGGTAGCCGTATATCCTGCGCCATACCCTAAACCACAAGTAGCCGCATAGCCACATACCCTACCCTATACCCTACGCAGAGCCATATGCCATAGGTAGCCGCATAGCCACATACCCTATCCTATACCTCACGCAGAGCCATATGCCATAGGTAGCCCATTGGCCTACACCATTAGTAGCTGCATAGCCACATACCCTATTCCGTACCTTATGCAGTACCATAGGCCTAGGTAACCCCATACCCTACTCCGTAGCCTGACACGTACCTCCTCAGAAATGTAACTTCAGGCTACGGCCGGG
Source organism: Mormyrops attenuatus (assembly GCA_026777985.1). NCBI lineage: Eukaryota > Metazoa > Chordata > Actinopteri > Osteoglossiformes > Mormyridae > Mormyrops > Mormyrops attenuatus. Next base: position 14,756,338 of record JAODKC010000117.1, on the reverse strand, counting down.
TTATGTGACTGGCTACAGTTTGGGTGGATTCTACACGAAATAAATCAGCCTTTACAGTCACCAATGCACCTATTACTATTATTAATATAGGTGACACTTACCCCTCAAAAGCCCTGCATTTTACAAGACTGCTTTCTATAGACTTCTGATCTGTCCTCCTTATTCTTTGCCGGCTGCGAACTATATCAGCAGCATCTGGTCCCACCGCAGCCTCAATATCATCTGGATCTACGTCATCAAACCAGACGTCATCTCTGAGCAAATGTCATGAAAATAAGAAGACATACGTGGTTACAATTAGTTTCAATACTATCATACACACCTTTACCAAATGAGTGCAAGGAAATGCACATCTTCAAATTAATGCATGTTGCTTGTACAATAAATGAAAGGCAGCTGACAGTCTAGCAGTACCATTACACCATTCGTTCATTAGTTGGCAAGTCCAAAGGTATCTGACTGATTAGCATTATACCCCAAATGCACCACAGTCGTCAAAAAACGATACTACTTGACCCGTACTCTGTTAGCTTCTTCTCGGCTTCCTTATCAAGTCTCTTATTTTTGTTTTGCTGACTGTTATTGTATAAGGGTGTCTGTCCATTGATGCTTTTCCTTTTCCGTGTTTTCGACTGTTCAGATTGAACAAATGATTTGTCATTTTGGCTAGATGCAGGACGCAATCCTTGTTTTTCTGTTTTCCCATTTTTCGCTTCTTTTATTAATTTAGCACTGGTCCCCTTTGTTTGAATGTCTTTTAGGGACTTCCCTTCAACTTTACATTCCTGTTCTTGCACCTTTGTGTTCAATTTTAATACCTGTAAATCACAGTAAAAATGTAAACAGCTGGACAGAGACAACAAGAACAATGCATAAAGAACTAGGCTGAAGATTTACTTATTGGTGTTGAATCGGGATAGTATACTCATTTTTACCTCTTGTAGGTTCTTCCAGTTTGTCGAAAATTGCTGGGAATCTTTCGGTGGAAGTAGAGAGTTAATCTTAATTTTCACGTCTTCTACGGCATTTTTCACAGCCTTTTCCCCGTATTTTTTCCTCTTCCCCTTTTTATGCTTTTTTGTCGAAAGTGGCTTTGTCGTAGAAATCGTAGTACAATTCTTTTTTTTCGCCTTCACCTTGGACATTGCTTCTAAAATATGTATGTTTTAGATGTGCAGCAGCCTAGAATGTTCGCTAACAGCACAAAATCAAGCCCTTTCCTGAGGTTCGAGAGAACATTACAATGTTAGCAGACTTTACTGAAATTTCGTGATGACATACTTACAATAAAACCACTTCAACTATAATACTAAGTTAAATTTTAACTTAAACTCGAAATAGCAATTACCTGTACAGCACTAAAAATCTCAAGATGCTTCTTTCGCCTCCCTCTTCCAAAACGCACATGTGAGCTGAAGTACATCCGTGTGGTGCAGCGGTTAAAAGGTTCCCATAGGAAACATTTTACGGTACTAAAATGATGCGTGTGGACGCTTTTTAGTCGTATTGCCAGTTATAACATTTCTGTTACTCATCCTGAGAAGACCGGTAGTAATTCTAGTGAAATCGTATGCGCTAGGCATGAGACTGATATATCGGCATATTGGTCTATTAATCTCCAAAGCCGTTTATCGAGAACACAGTCGCGATGAACCTGGATCATATTCCTTGGGGGGGGGCGCAGTGATTAGCGCTACTGCCTCACAGCAAAAAGGTGCCGGGTTCGGTCCCGGGTTCGTCCGCACGTAGAGTGCTCGCGAATTAACGTGCGGGATAGGCTGATTCTGGGTTGTTGTTGTTATTATTAACAATGGGAGGAACATCATCATTACTACTGGAACATCACTAAGTCAATATGTTCTATAAGCTACTGCATATACTACGATCTAATATTACATAAATCTTACCAATTTTGCAATATTGTACAGATTACCTGGCAGGAAAATGAATATTTGCAGAGAAACTGACTTTCTGTTCTATTCAAAACTTGCCAGTATATTTGAATATACGAATCATTTTTGGAGTTATATGTCACTAGCGGTGCATGTTTTGTGGCTCATATTAGAGACCATTTTTATGTTTGCATTTTTATGTTTCTCTTTTTAACTACCTACCTTAGTAATGGCTTGCACCATAACACTGAAAACTAAAACTGAAATCAAATAAAAAGTCAACTAGAAGTAATATTTTTTTCGGGAAACATAAAAAATAAAAACACTAATGCATTCTTAAAACCAAATTAATGACTAATTAAATATTTTAGAAACGAATGAAATACTATACTAATATATTAATGAAAAAGAAAAAGGATTTCAACACTATTGTGTGTGGGTGTGTGCATGTATGTGGCCTACGATGGACTGGCAGAGTGTCCCCCGCCTTATTCCCTGTGCTGCCTGGCAGACTCCTAACCGACTGAACTACACACCGCCCATTTGTATTTCCATTATAGTACATGCATAATGCATGTAGGCCATCAATCATTCCAAGCCCTTTAGCATTCTTGAGCTCATTATTATTATGGGCTGCTCATTCAAATTAATCGAGTGCTGTGGCAGAGCATGACCACCAGATGGGACTAGATAACGCCTCAAGAATATTACGGTAAACGGTAAATAAGGTAAAACGATCATTTGATATTTCCCTGCAATTTTATAAGGTTTTAATAATTCATCCATCTTATAACCTTAGTCAAGGTCACGGAGGTGATGGCAGGCGGTATTATGGGGGGTCTGGAGTCTATATAAGCAAACACAGAGCTAAGGCTGGGGTATACGCTGGGTGGGACGCGACCAGAGACGGATTAATTGATGGACGCCAAAACTACATCAGCATGGACACTCAGGTTTTGTGTAACCAGCCGTCCCATTTTTCCCGAGGCGGGGTGGGGCCCTTGTTTGCCGGGGCCCATGGCGCAGCGTAGCCTATGTATTCATCCACCATGCTAGTCCATCACAGCACATATATACACACACACATCTGCCAACTCTCACTCATCTGGCGTGACGCTTTCTGACTCTCACGTCTTTCATTATAAACCTAAAACTAGCTCATCAATAGCACTGGGGTAGTTTGCAAACCCCACAGACTATTGACAAGGTAATGAACCTGTTACATACATGTAAATGCGTACATGTGTGTGCGGACCCTGTGCTCACACACAGTCACACCCTGCCACGCCAATTCGTCAACACATCAAGATATATGAAACACACATGATTTCTTCTTAATTAAAAACGTGTAATAGAATTTGAAATGACTAATTTTGTCAAACCATGCTCTCATATAACATGGATCCTATTGCTTAGTTGACACTTATTATAGTCACCGGTAGCCTACATTAATCAAGCTAACGGTGCCTAATGGTATTCGTGTCCTACTTCGGACGAAACGAAACCTATTCAAATAAAAGGGAAAACAAGAGCCCACAGTTTTGGAGACATACATATCTATGTGTGAACTGGCAGGACAGAACACACTTTTTGAGTAGTAATTAATCGCCACTGGCCGCTCAGCCTTCTACTGCTGCGGGAGCGCGCATATGCAGCTGTCAGATGCTAGAAGCGCGTCCCCGCGCTGCGCTCAGAAGATTATGCTGCTGCTCCTGGCCATTTTGTAGAGCACAGAATGAGGGGGTGAAGGACCTACACACAGAAGCAAGATAACAGGGAGAAACGTTCGCAAGCGTACAAAAAAAATCAACACAGATCTGCGGCTGTCCTGAAACACTCGTGCACACAGTGGATTATTACCAGGAAACTGCTTTGAAACCATGAGCTGGGGGATAGAGCTATGGGTAAGTCAAGTATATATGATGTGAGTTTTGTATTCATTTTTAGGACATAGCAGATTCACAGTATTATTGACCGATTCCTTGTTGAGGGATTGTAACTGAACTCTTTGGTTATGAAAATCGATTTGCCGAATATGCGGACATCAGTGTTTCGGGGGTGGCTACGATTGAGTGGAAGGGAGCCTCTAATCACGTAGCCGCGGCAGATGAAGGCGGACGGTCACTCGCAGGCTCATCTTTAACGTGCCTGTCATGATAAACAGGCGAATGCGGCTCCATACGTGCGGGATCGCGTCCGGCCGACATGCACCACTCACCCCTACCGAAATCAATCATTATTATTTGCAAAATTCATTTTGATTTCAGCACAGTCCTGCATTTCTCTCGCTCGAAGTAAAAGACGACAGCTAAACGCACTCTAAGCGGTATACCACTCACCATCTATTTCCTGTTTTTTCTGAGAAATGTGAGTTGTAATGAAAAGCAAACAGCTGGGGAAACGTAAATACGATGTGGTTTATAAGGCGGTAATCCATATTTTTTAACGGCATGACCTAAGTCACTCAGTACTATCCTGGTCTCATTCATTGTATTAAGGTGATACTCAGGCATCTCACGTTTTTCGTTAAATGTCGCTGAAAACCTTTCGGAGGAATTGCGAAATGATTGCGTTTTATAGATAATCTAAAAATAAACTACAGCAGGTTAAAATATTTATTAAACAAAAGAATATCCATTTAGAAACGAAACAAAATAGTACACAAAACTTATAAACTAATGTCATCTCATCTAGCACTTAACTGGGAGTTGTACTACTTTTTGATAACGTTTCAAATGTTACACGTAGCAAATACTAGGGGGACTATACTTTATCTCTCTAATATAAGTGCGTCATTTCATATAATATTATTACTCGTAATTTATAAAATTATTTACCATAATCAAATGATTATATATTGAAAATGAATCCCATACGTCAACGGAAACAGTACTGTACCATAGGTCATGTATATGCTATAAAATAACATTTAAATTAGCATCAATCTGAAAATCTAAAGTAATTGTCATTTTTAAAAGAAACGAATCCATGATGATCTTAGTCGTGAAGCGTCCCAGCCTGACCGTCACCATAGATGGCAAAAGCGAGTCCGGATTCGTCTGGTAGGGTGATTCGGCGCGCTGCCGGTCACTTAATCAGATGGCAAAAGCGAGTCCGGATTCGTCTGGTAGGGTGATTCGGCGCGCTGCCGGTCACTTAATCAGATGTTAAAAGCACTTGTGTCCAGCATTCATCTTTCTGAAGCCTTTAATTCAGCCAGAACATCCCGAAATTTGGTGCTCTGTGTTTGTGGTTAAGCGTTTAGCCGCTCACTGGATTATCGTCACATGCTCCATGCTGAATGCAGGCTTGGTCGCTTATTTCTGATGTGGATTAGTTTAACTTTGGGTCTCTTATTTGTAATCTTCAGAATTTCTGAGAATGTTTAATTTTGAGGTGAAATCGGTTTTGCTGAATAACGCGACACCGACAAGCGAGCTCAGCCATCGCTACACTCCCTGCATAAGGGCGGCTTGCAAACTGTGGAGCGCTGACTTTTCTACACTTTCGGACATAATGTTATTGTTTAGCTGACATTCACAGTCTTCTTTTGTGCTGTGTTTTCACGGTATACGTGTATGTTAAAGCCCGCTGTTTAATCTGGTGGAGTAAAATCCCTGAGCGTGTACCCTGCACATATATCCCCAGACATGTGTCTTCAACTTTGGCATGGGAGTGTAAGATTAAAGGACTGCAGCTTCTATTTTTACTAATAAGCAGCGAAGGCCAATAAAAATGTCTTTTAAAATGAGCATTTCCAGTTCATGCACAAATGTATCCAGTTAAATTCTTATTCCAAAAGCAAATTAACTCCAGGAATTTGTACAGCTTTTCCTCCTGCTGATTTTCTTTGGACAGACGGTTTTGGTTCTGTTATCACATAAAGACACAGGTCAATGTGTGAGACATACAAGGCATTGTCACTCTAAATAATAGCAATAGAGCAAGTACTGTAAGATGGGAAATGATTAGTTGTTCTAAGTAACAGTTACTGACTGTAACGGCTCATGTGCTGCAGTGCTGGGCCCAGTCCAACCATTTCCACAGCCATCTCCATGTTTGGAGGCGGTTCCGCTAATTCTTGCTTTTTAGAGCTGAGAGCAATTTCCAGCAGATGGGTTAGTGGCCATCTTTAAGCGACTCCACAGGGAGAATCTGTACCTTCATGGAAAGCAGCTGCCGGACAGTGTTGTACAGAGAGGCCCCTGGGAAGGGTGACAGGCTTATCTCTTTGGCTTTTGACACCATGGCTGCAGTTCCTCTTCATGTAGATAGCTCAACCTTTATTTCTTTTTTGGTAACATCTACCTTCAGAGTGTAAACCGTTAGTTCAGGCAGAGAACTACAATTTTTATGGGTGTTGACACCCAGTTTTTAAACCCGGATCTATGCCGTGAGGTTTAGGAAGGACACTGGATGTCTTTTGCTTGTTGCTAGGCGACGCAGGTTTTCTATTTATTCAGTCTTATTATTATTATTATTATTATTATTATTATAACAAGCATGTACACAAACACACAATTTGCAGCCAACATTTCATGTTTCACCTGTTGGATAATAAACACCCCACACAGAGAACAGGAGTGGGACTCAAGTTAGCGACACGGCATGGCTGAGCTGACAGTAGTACTGCCCACGTAGCCACCCCTAATTCAGAGTGACATAAACATACATACATCTTCTGTGACCACTTGCTCTGGGTCACCAGGAGTCCAGAGCCTATGGGCACAAGGCAGGGAACAGCACAGGCTGAGGGGCCAACCCATCACAGGGCACAAGGCAGGGAACAGCACAGGGTGAGGGGCCAACCCATCACACTCAACACTGACTTACACACCTGTCAGCAATTGGGTAGCTCTAATTAATCTTAACCTCTTTTTGGTCCCTGGAGACTATCCAAAGGAAACCCCCTGATGACACGTGGAGCACTGAGACTCAAACCCTGGTCCCAGAGGTGTGAGGCACCAGTGCTAACCGCTGCATCACCATGCCACACCTGGACATAAGCATCAAAAACTTAAAGAATGTAAATTGTTCTCAGTGTCTGAAGCCGCAACTACTTTTGAAACCTTTCACAATATTATTCTGTTTGATTCAATGTGATAATTGTTCAGTGATGACAGAAAGACACATAAATAACATTGACCATGATAACTCATTCAGAAAGCTCTTCAGGTAATCCAAGTAGCCTTCTTTTATTCTAACATTTGAGACCCTTGAATTCACCAAACATGGTTTAATTGCTCCTTCCAGATCAGAGAGTGTGTGGCTGTGGCTTATAGAACTGCATTGTCATTGCTAAGAGAAAAAGAAAATAAAATAAAAAGGAAAATATACCATCCATTTTCTGATCACTTATCCAGTACATGGTTACTGGAAGCCCAGAGCCTATTTAGGAAGCATGGGATAGAAAGCAGAGGAACTTGCTAGATGGTATCACAATGGATGGTATTCACTGTCGAAAGATAGCCACACATGCTAGGTGGCTTAAGACGCTCATGTCGTTTTCATGTGGTGTTTGCAATGTGAGTGGCTTTTTAAAACAGGATTAAAACTCCAAACTGGATATTCTGAGAACATACTGTTACAGTTTTGTTGCAAGAAACAAACTCTATCTGGTGTTAGTTACAACCTGTTGGAACAGATTTTCATTTTTTTCTTTTTGATAAAATGTGATCTCCCACTAAATGTCGGTGACATGCATTTCAGTCTTGCTGTTTAGCTAAACAGGTTCTGTCACTTTAAATGCACACACTGCGGGCACTAATTTCAGTTTGCTATGCATATTGTAATGTTGGGTTTGGTTAAGGCAGTAACTGCAATGACCTCATGTCTGCATTATATCTGCAGTGGGTATAAAAGTGTGCAGGTCCTACAGAAGTCACCCCTCTTACACACAGCAGTCTCAGCGCTCCTCATTCATCCACTGCGCATGCCAGGCCATCGTGGGTGTGTGTGTTTGCACCTGGCCTCATTTACAGTGTGAAAAGACATCAGGACTGCGTGAGCACCGGTGCTGAATGAACTGTTTTTTTAGCTATATAAATGTCACATGTGTAAGACGTCTGCAGTTACATGACCCAACTGTTGATTTACTGATGCTAAATAGCTGTAAGTTTTTGCGATTTAACCAAGCCGGCTTTCTGCGGGTGTGACTTGTGCAGAGATATTCATCTCCAACAGCGCTTCCCCTTCGACAGAAGTGGCCATAAATTGGCTAGAATACTGCAGCAAAGTCTTTAACGGTCCACGATCCCTGAGCGGACGGGCCGCAGAGCGGATGTCCTCTTCTATCTCTTTACATTTTATAGCCTCATGACTTCGGAATGTAGTTGCACCTTCCTGCTTTTCTACTAGTCACTGGTGTTAAGTTTATAGCAGGACCCCCCCCCACACACACACACCTATGTCCCTGCTGCAGGGATCCTCTACAGCCGCTGATCGCTTGACTCTTAGGAAAATGCTGAGCTCTGCATCGAGGGAGATATCCGACAAAACGTTGGGAGCTGGGGAGTCACTCCGCTGGGGAGTCACTCCGCTGAAGATGCTCAGAATGATTTTAGGATGTCAGTCACTGCTGCTTTGTCATTTTGTCAAAATGTTATGAAGCTTCCAGGATAACAGTGAATAGAAATGAGTATCTGAATGATTATGTTAAACCGACATTTGTTACATTTTGTTCAGTCAAAATCTAGATGCTGAGTAATGTGAAGCGATGTTTACATAAAAAGAATGTAGGCCTATTCCTTGTCCTTATTTCAGCAGCTGTAATAGTATTGAATAACATGACAAGTAACTAGTAGGATGTTCCTTTAATCATATTTTCATCTTCTCACATGTCTTTCATCACTATGCAGGTGACAGGAAAAATCACTCACCACTTGTTATTAAGAACTGGAAGCTAAAGCTAACACCAGCAAATTAAACAGAAAATTATGACCGGATTGAATGTGTTCGCTTAAAAAAATCTTATATCAATTTGATTCTAATATGTTGTAATAATTACTCATAGACACACAAAACCTTTAGATTCTGTAGAGGCATTCTTAAAAAAATAACAGGTATAATTTGAATACAAAAGTTAAAAGTTAAGTTGCAGAAGAATTTTGCTGCAGTTTTTGAGTCGGTAATGTGTAAGGTGATTATTAATGCAATTAACTGCATTTTAGAACTCTGGAAACCAAAATTGAAAGAGAGCCTCTCTCTTGCGCCACCATAAATATATAGGCCAATGAAAATGCAAAACGATCTCTGTGACTCTGACATTGCAAAACCGGAAAAGAAGGTTTGCTAGGATGAAAGACAGTGATGATACCACGCACTGCAACAACAACAACAGACAGGCACAGCCTGGAGTCATAGTGCTGATTTTTAATACTCTTTGTTAGGATTTTACACTGTTTTGTTTTTGTCATGATCATACATTGACACGTTTTTCTCTGGATGTTTTTGGTTCAGGAAGGAAGTCACCAAAATGACTTTAGCTGCCAGTGTTCACTGCAGATTGAAATGCAAGCCTTTCACGTATTTTTTGAACGTGTGGTTTTGCGTATATTCCTGTTGTATTTCTGGCTTCATTTTTAAGTACCAAAGTATGTTGCATTTGGTGTACTTTACTGGTGCAGCGGATAAAACAGGAAGTGAGCGAGTTAATTGAAACCAAATTTTCTTATACCAGCAAATGGGACATGACGCCCCTGGGGTGTGTAAAAATGGAAACCAATCATTTTTTCCCCCATAAGGTTTAAAACCAGCCCACCTAATTTCCTACACATCTCAGTTCCTGTAAAATAAATTGTGATAACCTGCTGTAAAAACAGTTTGCAAAAGGCTCCAGCTTTTAAAAGGAACGGTGCTGATTCCTTCCCCGCTATGCCATGGATTGCTGACCTCTGTTGCACAGCTGCGGTTTGACGTGCCAGTGGTTCAAAAAGCAGTAAATTTAAGGGGACTGGGAATTATGAAAATCATCTGTAGTTTATTGTTTTGTTTCTTATGTTGCATCTGAGTGTTTGTTGTCGGTGTTGGACCAGGGAGAGCAGAGGTTATGCGGTGAATGGCCGATGCTGAGTGTTTAGACTTACTGCATTATTGAAGGATCGATACAGGAAAATGGATACAGTGTATACAAGCATTTGTATCCATTTGCATTGTGGGTCTAATACAAAAGTTATGTAACCAGCCCTTGTTTCTGCCCCTTAGGAAGTGTTAAAGTTTCCTGGCTCACACAAAACTATGAATGGATTACTGGCGGCTAGGAGAGGAATTAATGATGATCAGTTGGTTTTATAAACAAGCATGTTGGACGCCCTCTCAAGTGAAATTTATAAGCAACCTTGTTCCACATAAGCTGTAAGCTTTTCTTTGGGATTTTTGAAAATGTCATATGTTTTTGTTGTGTAGAATGCAGTCTTATTGAAAATAAGAATTTCTTCCTGTAGTCCACAGGCATTGTCCTTTTTTGATATTCAACCATGTGCACTGTTATCTGGAAGGGCATTTTTAAGAAAAAAATACATAAAATAATAAACAGCAGACAGTGGTTAAGGGACTGCGGTTATGGTAAGCTCACTGGCCCATTTCCCAGAAGACCTCCTTCTTTTCTAGAATCTTTAAGTGAAACGTGTAACCTCAATTCCATCACCCCGGCATCCAGCAGGCCAAATAGGTAACAAATAAAACATTAAAGCTACTTTAGCCTTTTTACATTAATGCATCTTCTGATCTTGTAGTTCAGAGAGAAATACAGTAAAAGCTGCCGTGCTTAGTAATAGCCAAGCCGTATCTATATCTGTCTGTTTACAGTGCTTGGGAGAATTGAATTTATACTCTGTGACAAAAAACGTTAAGCATCTAGACGGAGCGGCAGAAAGGAAGCTGCACATGGAGAAAAGTCATGTGACTGTATGACAATGATCATAGTATCAGATCAAACGCACAACAGAGTTGGCAGTATGGGCACACTGCTGGTCCCATCGCTGGTCTGCATTTACCGAATTACATCCAAATCTGACCATTACTTCTGGGTGCCTAACTTTTTTTGACATTTTCTGTAGAGAGTTCATCATATTGAATGGTTTTGAACACAATTGACAGATTAAATAACCCAGTTTGATGGCTTGTTACAAGATATTTTCTGTCATGCCAATTGTGTATTTATAAGAAACATGAAACCAAGCACAAGCTATTTTATGCACTTGGTATATTTTCATTGTGTGCAGTACCACCAGTTTACTGGTGCAAGCATGTACAGTGAAGCCCGTTAGCCTGCTAATACCTAAATCTGTTGCTAGGAAAATGGTTTAATTTCCTCAGGAGCTGAGGAAAGTAGTTCCATAACAAATTGTTTTGTAAAGAGATAATCACTTTGTGTGCTAGAAGCCGCTGGTCACAAACACATCCATTCAGAGAGTCCAGTGTGGAAAACACGTGACTGATTGTTTGATTGCAGACCTTGGTACTTGAAATAAGCCACATTTCATTCAGAATTCAATCTTAAAAAGTGTTTAAATTACATTTGTGATTGTTTTTAAATGAATCTTAATGTAAAATACAGGCAGTTTCCAGGTTAGGAACAGCACTGCATGTACTTACTTTTCTTATTACTCTATAATTATTGTTATTACTCTGTACTGTATTATGATTTTTCCGTTTTACCCACAAACTGAACTTGAAGATAGACTTAGGCAACGTATCTTGTTGGTAACCTGGGGACTCTGCCTGTACCTTAATGTAACCTGAAAAAGTACATGTGCATTTGTTTTTAAGCAAATAAACTGTTCTACTACTGTGAAGAAACCACATCTATCTTGTGTCTTTCTTCTAAGTAGTTGAATAAAGGATCGCATACATACCAGTCAGTCACTACTGATTAACTCGCAATGATGAGAAAATGACCTGTTGCTTTGTTTCAACCCAAATCCTGAATTCATGACCCTAAAGGGTGAAGTTGAAAGTTTTTTGTGTGTTTCACTTCTTTCTGTAAATGAAAAGGATTTTATGAAGCTTCGGAAAAGGTCAGGAAACTTACAGGTGCTGTTAGATTAACCATGGATACTGGTAAGGGTGATCTGTTCGTTAAAGCCCAGCAATTAAAGGTAAGTTAGGAGCTACATTTTACACCATGTAGTATCTTATCAGCCTTGTGTCTCATTCACTGATTTCATCCAGTATTTTTGTACAAAACTTCCAATTAACTTCCCATTACTCAATGCATTGACTTCCACATCACAAATTTGAACAAGATGTATTATGATATACTGGCACTGGGAATAAACTGTGTAGCTCTATGAATACATTGTTAAAAAATGTAGTTTTGTGCTCTGTGGTTATTGGTTTAGTCTTTCTGGTTTTGGTAGCATCTTTTTGATGTGTTTCCCATTCAGATTAGGCTTGTAACTGGTTTTTGGTGGAGTGTGATTAGGCTAGTAACTGGTTTTTGGTGGAGTGTGATTAGGCTAGAAACTGGTTTTTGATGGAGTGTGATTAGGCTTGTAACTGGTTTTTGGTGGAGTGTGATTAGGCTTGTAACTGGTTTTTGGTGGAGTGTGATTAGGCTTGTAACTGGTTTTTGGTGGAGTGTGATTAGGCTTGTCACTGGTTTTTGGTGGAGTGTGATATCCATCCAGAACCTGCCATTGACTGAACATTGACCGTGTTCATGCCGTGCCTCATGTCACATGTGTATAGCCCTCTAACAGACATCAAGTTTCACAAGTCACCTGAAGGGAAAGCTCAGGAGGATGCGGGAACGTGATGTAATACCTTTGATTAGTCAAAAACAGGATTTCCACTTCTATTCATAGCTTGAGAGTCACATTACTTGCAAGTGCAACTGGTGCAAGTTTATTGAAAGAAGTTAATTTTCATATTTTTTAAAACGGGTTTTTGCCGTTAAACTTGCTGTACTATTTTTGAGTTGTTAATCAGGGATTTCCAGGGGTCTGTATCAGAAACCCAAATTTCTTGCTTAACCAGATAACTTATCGTATTTAAGGAAGCCTGGCTTAAATGTAAGTGAATGAAGATAAAGTCCATTTAAACTGGAGTACTTTAAATCTGACAAAGGCTAGGCAAGAAATCCGGCTTCGTGATACAGGCCCCAGCTCTACAGGCTCTGTATTTTCCTACAGCTGCACCAGTCGAGTCAGCTGACATTTAAGGGTGCATTCTATTGGACAACGGAGTGTCCACTGTCTATGGGGTGTCCATCACCCGTTCACTGGCTGTTGTTGTTCAAGCTCGCCTAGGAGGCCTGGATGGTGTCCAGCTCGTTCCTCTGGTCAAAGGAATGACTTTTCTAAATTAACTGCACTTTGATGGAGAGAGGGAGAACATGGACACATTTACTTTGCATCAGTTAGTTGTTGTGCAAACCAGGACCAGGATTTCACTAATTTTCTTTCTCTAGGTTTTCTTTTGGCTGATAGAACATGGTATGTTGTGTGCCTGGGTTGCAGTTCCTTGTGGCAACACCTGTTTGACACCTGTTTTTTTCATAGAATGAATGACCTCAATAATTTAACTTCACACTGCTATTAATTTGAACACGCCCCT
>JAODKC010000117.1:14727336-14739787 GCA_026777985.1 Mormyrops attenuatus | reverse complement strand
ACGAGCTACAGTACAGGTGCTCAGTGGAACCTACAGTGCTACACGAGCTGCAGGTGCTCAGTGGAACCTACAGTGCTACACGAACTGCAGGTGCTCAGTGGAACCTACAGTGCTACACGAGCAACAGGTGCTCAGTGGAACCTACAGTGCTACACGAGCTACAGTACAGGTGCTCAGTGGAACCTACAGTGCTACACGAGCTGCAGGTGCTCAGTGGAACCTACAGTGCTGCACGAGCTGCAGGTGCTCAGTGGAACCTACAGTGCTACACGAACTACAGGTGCTCAGTGGAACCTACAGTGCTACACGAGCTACAGGTGCTGCGCGGAAGCCACTGAGACAGGTGACATGAATGGGAATCCTGCCAGCTTCAGTTCACTCATCAGTCACGCTATAGTCATGGACGCACCACGTCGTTCGCCATGGATGATGATTACAGCAGATAGAGAGGGCGGCAGGGATCAGTGGGTCAACTTTAGCTACTGTGTAACTGTGGACTCTACGTTCACTCTGTGCTGTGTTAAAAACAACAGGGCAAGACATCTGCTGCAATGACAATAACATATATGGGAATATGGAGGATTAAACAGCATTGAGCTAAAAATAAGTAAATTAGTAAGTATGAAGTAATATCTGCTCCCAAGAAACACATTTCTTTTTCCCAGTTTCAGTAACTTTGTCAATATAGTGCAGGATCGCTCTTAAAACTGCAGACCAATAATGACGAGGTCATAACAACATATAACTGAATAGTTGATCGTATATGTTTTGGATCTATCATTTCTTTTTCTTTATATGGTTATAACATGTATTATTTGAATCCTGTTTCTTTCTCTATATGGCCGTCTACCTAATCTCACTATATTTATTTTAGTCTTGGATTAGACTTGGATGACTTTGTATTGTCTCATATTTTCTTTCGATTTTTATTTCACTATGTGCCAAAAACTCATATAGCGTAATTCACAGACAAAAAAAAGACAAAAGTCAAAGGTCAGTAAAACTGAAAAACTTTCCTTATCAGTTCATGTTTTCTGCTTCCTCACCACCTAGCAGCCTGATGTATCTTGTGCTGTATCTCATCTTATTCACCTAATTAGCTGTCCTTGGTAGCAGATTTCCCAAAAAGGCTGGCAGCAAGGCCGTTTTAGGCAAGAGCGGAATACGCTGGGAGGAAGCAGCGCAGTTTCTTAATTTAATAAAAATCTGTGACTGCAATGAACAAAAAATGCAAAAATGCTAAAAATGCAAAAACTCTTGTATTTTGCTTGGTTACTTCTGGTTATGGTTAGGGCTGGGTAGGGGTTAAGGTTGTAACAGTGAGAGTTAGCATTTTTCCCATAGAAATAAATGAGCGGTCCCCATAAAGATATGTTTACCCGACACGTGTGTGTGTGCGTGTGTGTCATGCGCCACTTCTGTGTGCTTCACGTTATCCTTTCATTTTGTCCCTGGAACTATGGAAGGAATTTCAAGAAATCATCCAAGAGGAATTGGGGAAAAAAAGATTTATCAAAGTGATAGATCCAAGAATTCTAAATGAATGACAGAAGGTGCAGTGGAAAAAAGAGAAGCCAAAATCAAGAGAGATAAAGATCTCAGAAAGAGAAAATCGTAAATTCTATAAAGCTACCGGGAAAGAAGGCGGCCAGTACTGCAAGAACATCTGCAGAGTCACAGAAGATGGAAATCAGTCTGGGAAAAATGTGGCTGTTTTTACTGAATATCTATGGGAATAAAAGAAGATCCATCCTTGAGAGGGTAGGTTGAGAGATATCAATAGCCACTTACTAACTGATGGAAAAAAGATTAAGCAAAGATGACAGGAACACACTGAAGATCTTCAGAGCAAATACTTCAGCAACTAAGGTGTGTCTGATGAGGCTATGGATAAGGAAGAGGAGGGTCATTAATGAAATCTTGGGACAAGGAAGAGGAGGGTCATTAATGAAATATTGGGACATGGAAGAGGAGGGTCATTAATGAAATCTAGGGACAAGGAAGAGGAGGGTCGTTAATGAAATCCTGAGACAAGGAAGAGGAGGGTCGTTAATGAAATCCTGGGACAAGGAAGAGGAGGGTCATTAATAAAATCCTGGGACAAGGAAGAGGAGGGTCATTAATGAAATCTTGCTATAATCTTTGCACAGAAGCATAGGTTGATGGGAAACTGAGGATTAGGAAGTGGAAAGGGCAGGGGCAGATGGGGCAGGGGCAGATGGGGTGCACTTATCATGATTCTGAAATGTTCTTTTAGAAAATTCAGCCGCTGATTAGCAGAAAGAAAACCAGAGAGAGGTAGGTTTATGTGTTGGGTATTGACAGCAATATCAGAAAAATAGTCAAGATTTAGAGTTCATGGATTTTTCTAACATAGCTTTCGGTGCAGTTCTATTTGAAGATGAAAGTGGTTCCAAGCCATATAAAGACTGCTGAAGGTTCTGGGAAGATAACTTACAGAACTATAGAATGACCTCATGCCATCTGCCTGCTCATCCCCATTTTGAGCTATTGTTAGTGTGTGAACAATGCATATCACAGGCTATTATGTGCAAATCACTTGAAGTTTTTGATAGGCGGTTTGCCTTGTCCGTTTTACCATTGTGAAGATTTAATCCTGGTGGAAATGCGCAGTGAGTGAGGAGGAAATGGAAGCAGTGTCATGTGCTGACAGTAGAAACAAGGGCCTCTGGCTTTGCAGTAGTTTGGCGAACTGGAGGACAGGTTGAGGGGCAGCGGAGGACCCAGGAATAGCACTGCATGCCCCGCTAGTCAAGGCCCTTGGGGTTAGAAGCTCAGAGGATACAGTAAATGGAGCATTTCCCATTGCGCCAGAATTTAGAAAAAGATCTATTAATAGGCTCTTGGCTGGCAGTCGGGTTACGCTGTTTATGCTACACAATCCCCACGCTTGTACAGAGTTAAGGGGTGACAGGCATGCATTACTTACTTATTTGCTGTGGTCTAACTTGCAGTCAGGTCAGGTGTCGTGCTTTGTTTATTGCAGGATATAGATATGGACGTTCTCGTGCTATTGCAACAATAAGGCTGTGAGTTAAGAATTGTGAAGGCATTTTAAATAGTTTTATCTACTGGGAAAACCAGCAACCAAAGTAAATAGCTGGAAGTTGTTCCCTGTTAGTAGCACAATGTTTCATTTTGATTAACTTCCCAAGAAGTTTTTTTTTGTTTTTTTTTGTTTTTTTTGTGTTTGTTTTTTCATTTGACTGGAATCTCCATATTAAATTGTAATTAAATCTGCAATTTACAAAAACATGTCTTTCTATTAAGGTACTTTTAAGTGTGTGTTAGAATCAATAATTTAGCAGTGCTTTGTCAGTAAAATCCACCTGTATTTCAACAAGAACAATAACGATAGCAGCACTAAAGCCCAACACACCCAGGAATTAATCTCACTGGAAAACTAATCTCCAGTTAAATTAATGACACAGCCAGCAGCAAACTGTACAAGTGACCCACCAAGCCCTGTACTCTCCAAAATTTTACTACTGTGTTTTATTTACAAGCTATTTAAAGAACTTGCACTGGTGAAACTTCTGGGTTCCCAATGAAGTTTCCTGCCGATTCTTTCTGTTCATTCTCCTTATGAAGCTTATGAAGTATTATAATCAACACTATAATGCCTTATGACTATCATTAGAAGATGCTGTAATGCTTTATTAATTCTTATACTGACCATTATAATGGATTATGAAGGTATCTACAGTGCATTACAGAAGACAGCTTCAAGTAAAGTGTTACCGTTTTATGTTCCATCCATCTCTTGAAGCTACTTGTCCTGTGCAGGGTCACAGGGGGTCAAACTTATCCTGGAGGCTACAGGCATAAGGCAGGCAACAACCCAGGATGGGGCGCCAACCCATCGCAGGGCACAAGGCAGGGAACAACCAAGGATGGGGCGCCAACCCATCACAGGGCACACTCACACTCCAGTCACTCACACCTATGGGCAATTTGCTAACTACAGTTAGCCTCAGCATGTTATTGGACTGTGGGGGGAAAACCAGAAACCCCAGGACAACAGAGGGAGAACATGCAAACTCCACACACATGGAACCTTGGCGGAGACTCGAATGCGGGTCCCAGAGCTGATACTTGACAGTGCTAACCACTGCACCACCATGCTGCCCCACCTCTTTTATGTTATATCCATAAATATAAGCATGAATAGCTATGTATTTATTCTTGTTTAGAAATCAAAAGAGATATGACAGTAGTAATATTGCCACAATGGGATGCATGGACTGAATAGGCTTTGGCCGACAAAACGGACATTGTTTGGAATCCATAAGAATTATCCATGTAGAATAATTCCATGGTCAGTGAGTGGGGTCCTGCGTAAAAAGTTCTGTTTAATGGGAGCACTTGAATGCATGCAGGCTGCCTGCGCAAAAAGGCAGATGTTTGTGGTGAATTCGCAGCCTGCTGGGTTCTTTGTCCTGCCGTCCTTTCTGGGAAGCCCTGGCCCCAGCGGGGTTAAGTTGTCTCTGAACTCATATTGTTCTGGTCCACCGACAGACAAAGGCACTGTGTGTTTTGTGGGGAGGTGGGGGATCAGTATTTCTCACAAATATTTTTCTTAATGGCAATACGCCTACAGTGGGATGTATGTAAGAGGCACTGAGTCTCGGGAGAAAATCCTTGTGGCTTTTCAGTCCACAGTCTACTGCTTGCTTTGTCTTATGTAAATTCGAAAGAGGAGAATCCCTTTTTTCAGAAATTTTGTCAAAACAAGTTGCCTCCTCATTCTTTTGAATGGTTTAGTGGTGTGAGACATCATAACTTTCACTGTGCCTAAAACAATATACTTTAAAGAAACATTTTGGTTTCTTCTGCCACCATCTGTGGTTTATCTACTTCCCTCATTCTCTCCCCTAAAGTCACCCTTCGTTCACTGAAATCCTCCACACTGGGAAAGGCCTGTTTTTCATTGGGGTAACAGTATCCATGTGGAGGTTCCCTGATCCCATACCCAGACTGGGATATCCATACCTCTTTTAGCCTCTGAAAATGTGAATGAATGATTATGTTTATAGAGCCTATTTTGCATTTCAGTTTACAGGCAGTGTATAGGTAATGTTTTTCGCTAAAAATGCCCTTAAAACAGTGGTGTACAGACTGTAATTTCTGATATTTGGATCACATGTTGCCCAAATGAACAGTGAACTGGCTATGAATTATCATATGATATCGTAAACGATGCCCGACACAGAAATTCTGCCGACATCGCCATTTGAAAGAGGAACTTAAACAGTGAGCAGTTTATGTATGTAGCATGTTTCCTTTGCTGGGGTTTAGATGGTTTCAGAAAATGGATGGATGGATGGATGGATGGATGGATTGATGGGTAGCTCTGTGCGCAGTGGACATACAGTGTCATGTAGCCTTTTTGGTAGCATGTGTTTTCAAAATAAAAAATTATTTTTCGTGTGCTTGATTCTTAATCGGATAAAGCAATTTGACCCAGTGAAAATAGAGTTAGTTGTAACTACCAATGAAAACTCTTTACACACGTTTTTCGATATTAATTCTGTATTGATATAGATGGAAAAAATTGGTACGGAAAAGATATTGTATATATGGATGAAATTGTTTACTTGCACAGCCTTAATACTCTGTGAGTCATCTGATAGGCCTCAGGCGTAGTGTGACCCTGCTCTGGGTAAGTGGAAGATGTGATGCAGAGAGGGGTGGAGTTTCAGCGAGTCAGCATGCATTATGGGTACAATTTGGTTACAGCATGTATTTTTGGTTACAATTTTCAGTCACGATGAAGGCTAGCTGACTGGAAGTGTCTTATGTGGAAAGTTTTTGCTAAATTAATTGTTTGCAGCTTTAGTATTATGTTCCATTGTCCTCTAGCAGGATTAAACATAAACAATACATTTTTTCTCCTAAAGTTTTTACTTCACAGTACATGGCACTGCATATGAAGACAGACTTTATCAGCCCAGCCAGCACCAAAGTATATTTAAATCAGATTACTCCCTAGAATTTTCAAGACTGAAGGCTCTGTGTTTAGTCATGGTGACATTTCCAGGCAGAAAACCCCTTTCTGCTCCCGTCAGAGAGGGAAATATTTCTTCAGCTAAAGATAATTTTTGTAGTATGTCTCAGTTATTACATCACAATAGAATTATTAAAAATGTTTTTAAGTATTGTGGAAAATCACTGCATTTAACCAATATGAGGAATACATAACTATCACTTACGATTTAGAGCAATCACTTGAAAAGTATTTTTAAAAGTCATCCCTGGACAGACTTTCCTGTGTTTCTGGCAAATTCAGGAAACGCTGGCGGGGTTACAAAATGATCCGAAGGCTATTTTCCTCACCCAGCTTTTACAGACTAAAAATAATGCACTGTGATGCAGGAGGGAGGCGATGGGAAATGTGACAGAAGCTGACCTTTGCTAAATTTGAAGGTCACGTTTCTTTGACCTCTGGCATGCAGAAATCCAAACAATCCAAAAGTCCAAAAAGTCATAAAGTTGTTTTGCTACAGTGATCAGTGCAGCCCTGAAATTTTACTGATTTTATTTTCATGAGAGGTTTTGGTTATACTGCAAAATAAGATGACTATGTCACTATTCCGTGTCTTTCTTCATTTTTGCTGTCAAGTAGTCTCTGCCTCCTTGCATGGAGCTATAAATCCATATTTGAGGATTTTAATAACTTTTCTGCCTTGAAAAAAAGCTTATTTCCCTTTATGTTGTATGACAAATGTCACGAGTTTATGTACAACAGGCAGAATGGGAAGGAAATCCAAGCATATTTAAGTTTAAATATCAATGCATTGAATAAAGAAGTGTAAAATGAATACCTATTAATAAGTATGCAGCCTTATGTCAGCTGCTTCAAGTGACATTCAGCATGTTCGTTAAATTAGATGAGGTCAAATGTCAAAGTGACATGTGACCTCGGTTAAGGTTAACACTGCACCCTGCTGGGTCAGGATGCAGCCTGTACAAGAGACATGAAGAAGATGGTTCACTGGGTAGACAGGCCTGAGCGTATCTCTGACGAGCACTGGGGCACATGGGAAAATAACAGAACTGGTCTGGCCAGGCTCACCCACTGCGGAAAGTGACCAAAAGGCTGTCCCGCGGAATGGAGAATAGTCAGCCAGTAGACCACAGAGAGCGGCGCCGCACTAAGCCAGGAAGAGAAAGCACCCTGAATGTGTGTTCTGCCTTCTCATCGTTCTGCCCACAGAGTACCAATGCTAATTCTTCTTGCATTTGTGCAGTTTTTTTTTTTTTTTGTAAGGCACACATCATAAACTATGAAGAAATTTGTGTGTTATCCAATTTTGCATCCAATTTTGAAACTGAATGAATATTTAGACTGACAACCTGTCTAAGTTGTGTACCACTTCCCCCATTCTGTACTGGATAGATGATGGATGGATGGATGGATGGATGGATGGATGGATGGATGGATGGATGGATAAAGTTTTAGCAAATGTAACTGCAAATATATGTTATAGCTTTTTCCTGCAGTATGATTGTTTGTAACAGACCCATTGTTATGTAATTCAGAAATATTTACTTTCAGTTATTGTGAGAATCATGGTACAGCTGTAGTGCAAGGTGGTGCACGTCGTACGTGAAGTCCCTGTGCTTGTGACTGTGCGTTTGCTTATAGGCTGACACAAAACTCATTTCCTGTTTGCTTTTGGGTTACTTTTCTTGAGCATGATAGGATGTATGTTAGGTGTAGCAGTGAAGCGTTGAAGTTCCAAGATGCTGGATGGTAGTATTTAGACAGGAGATGGTTGGGGAGAGAATGGGAGACTGCTGGAGCCAGACGAAGGTGACTTTTATACATCGTGTCCTCCACGCTGCACTATAGTGTGGCGCTTTCTTTATCCTGCTGATGTTATTCAGGAAGTGGTACTGAGAACATGTGAGAAGCTGGCTGAGAAGCTTTTATGTATTATTTTAGTGAAAGATCTGTATTTTAGGAAAGAAAGATAATCTTTTTATCGATAAGCATCGTACACTGAGATGCCTGATCAAAGATAAACCAGACCGCATTGTGTTAACTTAATATATAAATTCTCTTGGTAAGAAAAATGTATGGTAAAGGAGCAATAAGATGTCGGATGTGCTAAAGCTTAAGTGTTACCAATTATGCATGTTGCAGTATGAAATGAGGATTTTTTTTGGTTTTATTTTTTATTTTAAACATCTACCTTCTGTGATCAATATTAATTAGCTTGAAATTGTGCAGATGTGACACCTGTTTCTCACATAAATTTTTGACACTTTGTTAGGAAAACAATGAAAATCAGCGAACCAATATGAATATTTTACAGACTGTTTTGTAGTTAATAATTTAAAATTCTGCTATAGTTTCCATCAGGAATGGCTCAATGCAGGATACTTCTGACATAAACAAAGCACTATGATATGTGCAACGTGAAACCAAAACAAAGGGCAAATACTTTATTACATGATGTCAGTGGCTAAGAAGCTCGTTTCCCAGTTAAGAACATTTATGAATCTCCTTTTTTGCGACTCTTCTGCTGTGCAGGATCAGTTTGACAACTTGGAAAGGCAGACACAGTGGGGCATCGAGTTTGTCGAAAGATACACCAAATTTGTGAAGGAGAGATCGGAGATCGAGCTCAGCTATGCAAAGCAAATTAGGTAAGTTGTGTCTTATTTTAGTAACAGACTTACTGATTACATTTATTGGTAATCATGAAACATCAGCCCAGTATTTATTTTTCCTACAAAACTCACCTTTTCCTCAGACAATTCACTTTACAGTTAATAAAGTAGCTGATAACATTATTGTTATTTCGTGCCTCAATGAGGGTGACACTAGTGCTGAATGTTGAATATACAGTCATCGTTCTAATTTATGCATTATTAAAACATTGGACTCTGTTCCCTGGAGTGGGTTAAGCTACCATTCTTTGGAAAGGTTTGGAAAAAAGCTACAGCTGAAAGGAAAAGAGTTAAAAGGAAATGTCGATACTATTGTTGTGGTTGTTAATTTTTTATCTACTGTAGCGTATCTGGCCCTGCAATGTTTCAGCGTCACCCAGTCAATAGCTAATGGCCACATCCTCACTTCAGCTAGGTGACTTTACAGCATTTTTCACAGCTGCATCACAGTTAACCTTCTCCATTAAACCAGTTCAGCCTGGAATCAGGTCACCTAACAAAGGATGAAGTGCAGCCATGATGCCGTAGATGATGAGCACAATCAGAATGTGTTTTTGTTCTTATCGTTACTTTCAAGTAACGTGTGTAAATTGTTTTTTTAGGTTTATATTTTGTATGACATGGCAAATGAGATAAGATTTTGCGGTGGTGATAACTGCAGAATGGCTCTCTTGTGAAGTGCTAAGATTTGCTGGTACAGTTATACAATGTGTACATTTTGGGTTATGTATGAATAACACTTGCATTATTTTAACATTATTTAGCACTTTCGGTTAAGGCCAAGTGTCAAGCCATGACTGACCTTAAATCAGAAACTTTTTGATTTTAAATACAGTCATTCCTGTCACATCCTTTATGCTCCTATTCCCATGTATTTTGGTCACACTGATTATTTATCACACTGTTATGCTGTTCTAGTGCTTCTCTATCTTCATGCACAAACATGCAGCCTCACATCAGGGTTTTCCTGTTCAGGGGTGCAGTAGAGACTATCACAGGAAGCACAGGGCAGGGAAACAGGACACCACCCCATCATAAAGCACATACACACTCAGTCATGCACCATGACTGTTCAGGGACTCCAGATGACCTAATTGTGGATGTTTGGGCTACAGGAGGAAACATACATGATATAGGGAGAAGACTGCAGAGGTGGGATTTGAACCTCTGACCCTGTAGCAGTGGGCCACCATGCCACTTGTACATGTTCATATTGGTATTAAATTAAATGTCATTATGACCAACATCAGTAGATCTCAACATGGCATTTGCAACATTAATTTATCATTAGATCTCTATCTGCACTCTAGAACATAGCACTTGTTATATGCAATTCATTTGGAATTTTCTAAAAGCGTCCACTGCCATGTGCATAGGATGGAATGCCTGTGTGTTATGCACTGCTGTGATAGGTAGCTGTAAGATAAAAAAAAAGAGAGACAGGGAAATCTGCCTAGCAACAGAAGGAAGGGCAGGGATATGTAATGGAGGAGCATTTTACTAATCTGCAAGCAGGAGAAGCAGCCAGTAACACATTCAAGCATAAAATACATGAAGTGCTCAGAAAATATTACAGCAAATTACATTGTGTGTGGATAATTTTGCCATTGTGTGCTGTGACATAACATACGACGAGGAGAATACATTGTCCAAAACAAGAGGGTTCCTAAATGTGTTTACTAACCAGGGGGCGAAGGTTAGCTGTTCACTCTGTAATCTGTAATCTGCCGCCATGCTTTGTTACAGCGTGATCCATCAGCTGAATGGTTGAACGTAATTGGCTGGCTTGTTACCGGTTGCTGGGTGAACTCCGCTCTGCCAGCAGCCAGCCTGTAGCTGGGCTGAGGAGAAAATCCTCAGTTGTGTCTTGAGGGATGTTAAAAAAAAATTAGGTCAACAGCCTAGCGTGCCTGTGCACTGCTCTGCCTGTGCACTGCTATGCCTGTGCACTGCTCTGCCTGTGCACTGCTCTGCCTGTGCACTGCTCTGCCTGTGCACTGCTATGCCTGTGCACTGCTCTGCCTGGCCTGCTCTGTTTGCTTTCACCTGGTAGAAAAAAGATTAAATTGCTACAATAGCCAGCTGCACAGCAAAACGATGAAGCGTATTTACAAAATCACCGATTTCCACTTTAATAGTGGGTGATGGAGTTGCGTCCACAGTGCTCTCTGTGCATCGAGTGTCATGACGTTCATTTCATTTGCATTAATAAACACCGCCAAGTAAACACACTAATAACTTTAATAATTAAAAATGTACAAAAATTTAATGGATTAACTTTTAACCAAATTGACCAGAGGTGAGAGATAATGATTTAGTTAATTAGAGCCTGCATCACAAATGCTGATGTAGAATTTCAGCTATTTTTGTTGCAAAAGATTAGCTTCACTTTGGATTTATGTGCATAACTTGCAAAACAGAGGATGTTCCAAGTTTAATAGACCACAGTTTTGTGTTATTTTGATACAAAACTAGCAACATCTTTAGTTAGCATACATGTGTGAAATATTTACTGCAACTTGCTGTTTAGTTTTTAGTGAAATTTGTTTGATTTAAAACCATTTTGTTTTTCAAATAAAATCCAGACGCTTCTGGCCTTTTCTCAATGTCATTTTACAGATCTCAGTATTTTCCTTTCTGATCGAGATTCAGGAGGTTCTCAGGGAATTTGACCTTTGGCCCTGCTGCCTCCTTCCCAAAAGCCTTAACTGAGCAATAACAAAGCTTTTTTTTCCAGGAATCTGTCAAAAAAATATCAGCCTAAGAAGAATTCCAAAGAGGAGGAAGAAAACAAGTATGTTTTTAAAAGTCGACATGTGGTGTTTATCAGAAGCTAAACGTCTTATGCATGAACTTGCATTTCTAGGTTCTATTGTTGATTTTAAGCAACTGCTTTGGTTAAAAGTAAGATTAACCACAGCTTTATAGTTTGTTCTATACTGAAATGTCAATATCGGTTCTTTTCTCTAGCAAGTACTCAGCATGTCGGGCTTTCCTGTCAACTCTGAATGAGCTGAACGACTATGCAGGACAACACGAAGTTATAGCTGAGAACCTGACATCGCAGATCATCTCTGACCTGACGCGCTACATCCAAGAGCTCAAGACAGAGAGGAAGTCGGTAAGACGGCCGCTTCCTGTCTCCTATGCTTTCAGCAGCCTGTTTCGGTTTATAAGCGTCACTTTGATATACATCCCCTAGTATAGCATCTGACAAGATATGTCCTGGTTGTGTTCTTGAAAAATGAAACAGTTTTGTTTCTTGTTTGAAAGGAGGATTAGAGACTCTAATACACGTTCAGTATTAAAGTGCCTGCTTGTTGCTACAACCTGTAATAAACTGACCAACACAGTTGAATGAACATGAATTCAGTTCAGATTTGTTCGGGCTTTATTTCCCACATTGTGTAGAACGCCTAAGGTACGTCTGTACAGACGTATCCTAAGGAATCTGCCACTGTTTGTTTTTTTTAGCATCTATTAAAATGACGCTGGAAGCTCAAAAAAACACCAATAAATCTGAAAGAATAAACTTCACAAAACTCCAAAAGGATTATTTTTAGCGTTGCCATACAGGATTGGCTCTCCAGCCACCGGAAAAAACTCTGGTCCATTCGGACTGGGGTGGTGCTGAGGTATCGCCCGCTGCACGGCTGCAATCAGGTTCTCATCCTTGAGGTGATTCGTCGTGTGGCGGGTGCAGCAACGCGCTGTAATCAGGTTCTCATCCCTGAGGTGATTCGTCGTGTGG
>JAODKC010000117.1:14706498-14720084 GCA_026777985.1 Mormyrops attenuatus | reverse complement strand
AATGCCCGTCTCTCCTCAGCAAACAGCTGTCTGTCTGTGCCCCCACCCTCATCCTGTTATAGTGTCCTTCTCCTCAGCAAACAGCTGTCTGTCTGTGCCCCCACCCTCATCCTGTTTAATTGCCCATCTCTCCTCAGCAAACAGCTGTCTATCTGTGCCGCCACCCTCATCCTGTTATAATGCCCGTCTCTCCTCAGCAAACAGCTGTCTGTCTGTGCCCCCACCCTCATCCTGTTATAGGCCCGTCTCTCCTCAGCAAACAGCTGTCTGTCTGTGCCCCCACCCTCATCCTGTTAAATTGCCCATCTCTCCTCAGCAAACTGATGTCTGGATGTGAGCATGATGTTTGTTGTGCAGGTGAATTCCACAGGTGGTACCTGAGATAAAAAAGTGATATTACTCCTAAAATGTTCCCCCGATTCACATAGCAATCCAGGTATTGACAGGCAGTTGCCTATAGTTGACCTGTTGGGGTGGTGTCAGTCTACACATGTGTTTGTGCAGGGCCAGAGCCAGACCTTGTACAATGGGGCGGCCAGATTAGACCTAGAGCCAGTGATTTTCGTGGGGTTGCAGTGGGGTAATATTTTGCCAACACCAGGGGATGGTGCAGGGGGTGCAGTAGGGGTTTCCCTAGGTATATTTTGGCAATCAGGAGCATTATCCATTAATCATCCAGAGTAAGGATAAGGGGGCGCGATCATTTAATAAATATGAGTCCTCCCGTAAATATTTTGCATTCTCATTTTGAATGCTGCTTTATTGCTAGCTGGACTATGTGTATAATATACGTGATGGGTTTCTGTTATAAATGATACGCTTACGGGATGCCAGAAACACATATAGGATTATTATTTTTGTTGTTACTTTTTGCCATTTCACACGATAAATCTGTCCCTTACGCACCCCCTTTATTTAATGAAAACATGTGTAAAAGAATCTGCATGCTTTGGGTAAAAATTCTTCATAAGACCAGTTGCTGATTCTTTGGTTGTGTTACATACAATACTTTGGATGTAACAGAAATCGTCTGATGAACTAATTTTTCCATTCTTTCCTTCATTCACTTTTAAAATCCGCTTTGAGAAGGCCGACTTTGATTCATTTTATGCCAAGTGAGAAAAATTTCCAAGTAATTAAAGATTTATTTTCTTCTAGCATTTCCATGATGGACGCAAGGCACAGCAACATATTGAGAACTCCTGGAAACAGCTGGAATCAGTGAGTGCTTTTTTTTGAATATTTGAAAGTTGCGTTGGGAATCAAAATGGAAGGGGAGCAGCTGCCAGTTTAGCTTATAAATACAAATTGCAAGGTCTGGATATAATCGAGCTGCATTCCTGCTCTTGTTCTGCCAATTTCTTCAAAGGAAATGGCACCTTAAAGTTTTAAAAGAACATACATATGAATAGTATTGTTGGATTAGTGTTTATAGTGTCTGTTTAAATATAATCTTAAATTAATAATAACAAATATAATAAACATGTTGTAAACAGATGCTGTCAACTACAGAGAGTGAATCAAATTAAGTTTTTTCAATTTTTTCAATGCTTAGCCTCTGTAATCAGATTCATACCAGTAGGCGTCGAAGCACTGAGAACCTCGACTCGAAGAACAAAAGGGATCTTTGTAACTGGAAAGTCCATAACAATATGTGGGTTTACCTAGCTGCCTCTGATGGTGAACTCATTACCTCAGTCTGACATTGGCCCTGTTAACTCAAGTGTTAAGTTTTCCTGTATAATCTTGTCAACAGTGTAGGGCATCAGAGGCTCATGGGCAAGGCCAAACCTCCCAAAGTCACTATGGACCGACCGAGAGTGAATTATATCCTGGCTGAGAGACTCTAATAAGAGAAAGAGTGTGGGGCAAGCGGGAGGCAGCATTCGCAGGATATTCTGTTCCCTGGAGTAAGCAGAGGTGAAGTTTATGAGCTAGGAAGAGGTAGATAGATCTGCTGAACAGGAAGTTGGAGCAGAACCTTTCATGCATCCCTCTAGTTTCGGGCAGCATCTGTCAGAATGGAATGGAAGGAGTGGTTAAAGGAGGAGGAGTACATCCCCAGGAGAATGAAAGACCCATTACTGCCTTTTACCGTTTCAGTGTTTAAGACATTGAATTCATTGTTTCACTGAAGGGTAGGGAATCTTGGCTGTGTGACTAAGTACACTGACACAGAATAAACAAGGTTTTTATGTACCAGTGTCCAAAAATGTGGACCTACCCTTACTCCTGCAGGGGGGAGTTAATTCATTTTCAGGGCTTAGTTTTGAATCCTCGATAGGAACCCTGTTGACACAGAGGAAGAGGACATTTGCCTCATACAGTCTTCTGTAGAGGTTAGAGAAATCATTTTTTTTACAAGAACTTTGCTGGATCAAAAATTGGGAGGACAATCTTCAGAGAGAAATTCCACCAACACCATCACAAAAGGACCTAATTGCTATATCACCCCAATTTCTCATGAAGAAATACAAAACGGACATGATTAGACAATTAAAAACGACACCAGTAAAGCCCGGTACTATCAGCTATTCACCTTCCAGCCACTTATCAGTAAAGCGTGATGGAGGATTTTTTACGTCGGTTCCAAAGAATGAGATCCGACACCTAAATTAGTCTCCCATATAGGAAGTATGTAGCTTTGCCCTATTTTCAGCCGAAGGACCAATTTTTGAAACTTGAATTACTGTAAAGTTAACTTTGCCTTTCTGTAGACCGTAATCGAAAACAATAAAACGGCTGGCTTTATCTTTTTTGTCTGATTTTCTCTTCCACCCTCTGAAAGAGAAGCCTTTTGGCTCAATGTAGACCCAAGTTTATACTTGCTGGGCCAATTTGGCACTGCTCGATGTGGTAAGCAACAGAGGTCTCACTCTCAGCTCGTGTTTCACCCCCCAACAGAGCAAACGAAGGTTTGAGAGGGACTGCAAAGAGGCGGACAGGGCACAGCAATATTTCGAGAAGATGGACTCCGACATCAATGTGACAAAGGCGGATGTAGAGAAGGTGAGCTACAGACCATGTTGCCCTGATGTTTATCTACTCTGGCATGTGATGTTTGTCATCTGCACAGGCCACAATCGCAGTCCTAGATCTCAGATGGAATGGCAGTAAATCAGCATCCCCACAGTGACATCTAAACAAATACTGCAGGTAGACACGTCAGGTGGTGATTTTTGATGCTATTTTAGGGGCTTGATTTCCAGGCACTTGCAGACACACTTGCCTTAGGGTGTTATTATGTGCAGTAATGTACTCCCTGTTTTCTCTCTGTTATTCACAAGTTCAGATTGTTCAGGTCCAGAAAGTAAAATTCCAGATAAAGATTTTGTTGAGTACTCTGTGACTGTGACTCTTTATACAGGTTGGTTGAAACAAAATCTTGGTCTGGATTTTTACTTTCTGGACCTGAACCATCCACCTCTGCTGTTACCACACTTCATGGGGACACTCAAGTGTTTTTACAAGACCAAAGATATGAGAGTGCATAAAGGCCCCATCCTGTTCAGTCGCCTCACAGTGGAGTGTCTGAGCAGCACCCCTAACCCTAACCTTTCTTTCCTCAAATTTTGTTTATCTAACAAAGACAGCTGTTAGCTTCACATCAGTGCGATCAGTAGGCATCTTCTTCTGAAATATATATTTTTATCAGTTCAATAGTGGAGTTGTTTGCTCCAGGCATCTGTGAATAAGAGATGATGATTAGGCATCGTCATTTGCATAAATTTGCCAAGGTGCAAATGCCGGTATCTACAGGAATACGTGACTATATAAACTTAAAGTTTCACAGTCATTAGCTTATGAAATGTAACAACATTTTAAAATGAGATTGTTATATGAACTCAAAGGCCCAATCAGTTAATTCTTTTTATATCATTATCTAGGTGGGGGAAAAACTTGGGGATCTTGACTTAATTAGGAGTCACTGATAATCTTAGACGATTGACACCGGCTGTCCCGCTCATTGACTGGAGGCGAGCAAGAGGAGATCCTTTTAAAATTACCTTCAGTTTGTGCGTATGCTTGTTTGTATGAAAGAACAGTTTTTTGGGCATTTTGTGTAGTAAAAAGTATATCCAAGCTGTCATAATAAGAAGAGAAGATTTTTTTTTTAACATTTGTACTTGCAGTTATGTCCATCATGCTTAACATTTACGTCACTATTTCAAGAACCTGCAAGAGCAGACGGAGCAGCTTTCAGAATGCATGGCTGTGACGGCCCACTCGTTACCCGAATGCAAATGAGAGGCCGAACAACGGTGCTTTTTCTTCCCTGTGGAAACGGAGTCAGCAGGGCTGTGGCTGCCTCACTGGAGGAATGCAGATCTGACAGGGACGTCAGATAACAGCTTCTGCCCCCCCCCCCCCCCGCACTGGATGTACTTAAACATTCCCTTCCGAGTTCCGAGCTATTATGTTGTTGTTTTTAAAAAACAATGCTGTATTGTGAAGTTTCTTAACATATATTGTAACTTGTTAGTTCAGTCAGTTTTGTTAAAAGTTCTTATTGATCTCCAGACACCGCTGTGCACCCCCACCTGAAATGCATGACATTTTGCATACACTCATACTTTTGGTTCACCTCTGTTTTTCATGGGTCACGTTTTTACAGCAGATCAGCATAATAAGAGACGCTGTAGTTTGCTAACACCTACTTGTGCTTGACAACACTTTCATTCTACTCTCCTTATCTTTTTCATAAAACATTGTCGTGGGATAATTCGGTAAAAATTCTTCATATTCTGGCACATGTGTGATGCACCGGATGAGAGAGCAGACAGATGATCAGCCTTGGCACTCAATGGGCTGCCGCTGTCACATCCGCATAATACTGCCTCGAAATTGTATAATTTAGGGGGACGAAGGTCCCACTGGTTACCAAGAAAAAGGTCCAGACTTCGAATCCAAAGTTTGGTAAACAGCAATAGAATGGGTAACTGGTAGTTATTGTCATGTACCATTATACTTTAAAAGGACAGTTTTCTGTTTAAATTGCAGTGCTGTTCTCGTTTTTGATGGCCCAGAGCCCCAGCTGTCATTATCTGCCCAACTGACCTCACAAAGGAAGGATCAAGTTGGATCTTTAAATGGAATTTGGGTGCATTGAATTTTGATTCATTAGTAGCTGTGCATGCACTGTAGAAATAATTTATCGTGAAAACGTCTCGAGAATGGATTTCAGTTTTTCTATTTGATATATCAAGGGATATCAGTTGAAAAACTAATTAGACAAGTACTAACAATAGAGTAACAATTTCTAAAATGTTTGTGAAAATGAATAACTTCTTTTGACATAGTGAAGCTGTTACTCTTTCTCTGAAACCTTATTATCATTGCTTTATCATTATTATTATTATTATTATTTTTGTTGTTGTTCCTTTGTGAAATAACACTGAATGTGAGTGGCAATTTGGTTATCTGGGAGCATCTTAAATTTTGGTGACTCTAAAAAACAAAATGGTGCAAAATATTACGGGGTTAAGTGTTTCCAGCGACAGTGTTTGTAAAAGCCGGTACATGGAAAGCAATGCATTTGCTGTTTAACTAGAGCTGCTTGACCTGAGTGATTTATATAGAACAGCTTCTGATCGCAAGTTTACCAGCCACTCCACACCCTGATCTCTCACGAGAAGCTGAAAGTCTGATTCTTAAAAGCTAGTTTATTATTTAAGCTAAGTTTACTGGTCTAAGAAATCGTCTGGTGATGAACATCATCACCTTGATATATTTTTGAATCAAACTGATTTATATTGGATGAATTATTTCCAGAGAATAAATGAAGTTTAATTATGTATTTTGGTATAGCTGAAATATTCAAGAAGTTTGCCAGAACTTTCACAGTTATTCTCCCTCTAATGTTTCTTTTTCACTTAAAAAACCAATAATGACTTCCCACGTACACTATTTTTCCTGTCACTCATACTTGATAATATCTATTTGGTTTCTGTTCTGAGAATGTTATATTTTATGTCTTAAGGTGACATTATGAGGCTAAAGGCATATCTGGTTCTCTGGAGCGCTATGCTAGCCCTCTACAGCTAACTGTATGCTAGCCCTCTACAGCTAACTGTATGCTAGCCCTCTACAGCTAACTCTATGCTAGCCCTCTACAGCTAACTCTATGCTAGCCCTCTACAGCTAACTCTATGCTAGCCCTCTACAGCTAAATCTATGCTAGCCCTCTACAGCTAACTGTATGCTAGCCCTCTACAGCTAACTCTATGCTAGCCCTGTAAAGCTAACTCCTATATTTTTGTCTTCTACCATGCATTGAAGCGCTGTTCCCACAAGGTAGGTTCATGGAGCGTGTTTTGTGTTTGTGGGGGCCTGTTTATCTGTCTGACATGCACCCCTAGACACAACAAGGCTCAATCCATTACAACATAAAAGCATCTTTAAGCCCTTTAAGATTTGCAGCCTGTTGCCCTTGTTATTCGTTATTGCTGTGAACGAGGTCTATTGGGATATTATCCTGCTGAGGGGCGATCAAGGAAAATGAAGCTTCTGTACTCTCAGTTCGGCGCTTTGATCTCCTGCACCTCATCACTGAGGCGTGAACTTGAGCTTTCATTTTTTTTTTTTCTTTTTGCTGGAATTAAAGTATGTATTTAAATACAATACTCATTAAAAGGGCATCAAAACTGGGACCTTTAAGGATTTTTTCTAAATATGGTGGCCTCATATATTGTCACTCTGTGTTTGTGCTTTGTTATGATAATGACCTGTTTGGCAAAGTATTGGGAATGTAAAACGCAGCATCTCAAGCAGGTCTTTGAAGTATATGTATGATTCTTGAAACCAAGCCTGTAAATGGAGGTTTGGTTTTACTGCTGTCCCAAGTAGACCTCACTAATTCCTATTCCAGAATCTTCTTTTACAAGGGAACTTAGGCTCTGCCTTCCTGTCGTGCGTCTAGTTGTTGCGCGTAGTGTATTTGTGTCCGCTTGTGTGTCTTTGTGCCTTCTATGCATGTGACATGGACCCTGAACGTCCTGGTATTACTGACTCACTTTAATTAGTGACTTTAAAATTTACTGCTTCAATGATTTTCTTTTTTCAAGCACAGTTTTAGCATTATCATTTGATATTCCTGCTCCCACCTGTCATAGATTCTCAGATTCTTGGAACACAATCAGCACTAAATCGAAAAATAAAACAAATTAGAATTTAGTTTGCAGAGGATCTCCAAATTTCACACTGATATCTACCCTGCTGCATGTCCAGAATATGTGGCATATTTATTTTTTTCCTTGGAGAAATGTTCACGGTCTTTACATTATTCACATCCATCCATCCATCCATCCATCCATCCATCTTAGAGCTGCCTATACTGGTCAGGATGGTGAGGGGTGGAGTCTATCCTAGGCAGCACCCAGCATAGGACCGGTACACACTGGACAGGATGTTATTCATACTTACCCGGTATATATTTAGATACACTCATATAGACGTCAGATCTCAGCATCAAAACGAACCTGAAACAACAGCCTTCTGGTAACCTGTCACACGTCTGTGTGCTGTTAGTATTCAGCCTGTCTAATGAGTTTCCCCACATCAACTGTATCCTGTTTATGACCATGTAGTGGCCGCATTGACCGTTAGCTCACCTAAATGTGCATTCACAATACAGCAGAATGGCCAGTGGTCTGTATCTTTGACACTGGAGATATCTGTCTTATAGCACTTGAAACCATTTTGAATATGAATGAGTGATGATGTTATCTGCTCTAGGAGAATCCCCACACACACAAGGCTTTGCCTGCATCTTTCCTGTGCTTTCTTAGCACTTTTACAATTCCCTAAAAACACATGCAAATCTCTTTTTGACACAGGAAGTGATGCAATGGAAATGTATTATGAAACCACTTTCAGCGGTTTGACGCTGACAAGTTAACCGAAGATTTCTTTAGCGATGTTGACAGTTAGTTGTTCCAAGATTGTGTCTTTGGTCTTTCCTACAGTTATTTCCATCAACATAATATAATAAATAATATAATATAATATAATATGGTATAATAGTTGGGGCAGCACAGGGCCTCACTGGGCAGCTCTGTTATATCGCATCTCCATGGTTGGGAGGTCAGCTGTCACCACTGCTCTGTCATGTGGACTTTGAAAGGGACCATCTCCAGTCCAAAGACTCTGGACTCTCCACCTTGTCCGTTGTGTGTGCGTGTCCTGCAGTGGGCCCGCATCCTGTTCAGGGTGACCCCAGCTTTGCGTCCCCTGCTGTCTGGGTTAGGCTCATGACCCTCTGAGACCCTGACCTGGGTGAGCAGCTGGCAGATGAATGATAATCCATAATATGATATAACTTTAATATGACATTTCAGTTATTTTCTCAGTATCTATCTGTTTTGCAGTCTCCATATTTGTGAATGTATTGCTATGAAAGAGACTGGATTAGGAATCCGGCCCAGTCTGTACTGCACTGATGGGAGCTTTGGGGCTTCATCAGAGGAGAGGTGCAGCTGTAATCATTTGGCTGTTATGTCTGCACATTTTAGTACTTTGCAGGTTACTTTGGTTCTGTGAGTAAAGTGAGGTATGTCCAAATTGCTGTTTGCTCTGCAGAAAAAGAGGAGAAACCTGTTTCTCTCACACTTCCTTTTAATAATTTGATAAGGAGTGAATAGCATCCTGCGGATTTCCATTCACCATTTGATATGGAGTGAATAGCATCCTGCGGATTTCCATTCACCATTTGATGAGGAGTGAATAGCATCCTGCGGATTTCCATTCACCATTTGATAAGGAGTGAATAGGATCCTGCGAATTTCCATTCACCATTTGATAAGGAGTGAATAGCATCCTGCAGATTTCCATTCACTAGGAATATGATGTCTGCTCATTATAACCTTTCTGTCTTTCTGACGCAGTTACTTCTTTCCTGGGTAGAAGAGTGAAATGAATGAATTTTGTAAAAAGTGAAAATGTTTATTTGAGGAAGAAAATAACATATATTAATGTTCATGTGTGCTGTGTATGTCTAGGTGTCTGTCATATGTTACACAGTATAAACTATACTGGAAATTGGCCAGTAACCATTTGCTTTTGGGCAGTCAGGTTACAGCTGAGGAGTCAGAAGTTTGTTTTAAGCTTTCCTTTTATGACAGCAACAGTTAGAATGCTCTGGAAACTAGTGGGTAAGGAGCACTTCCATTCTCAGGTTAAACACATTATGTCAGGTGTCCTCAGCCAGAGGTGACGATTGGGGATCTGCATTTTCAGGGGGTCACCCCAGACAGCCGGTCTGCGGTCGCACTGGTACTTTGGTGCTGCTGCTGGACATTTGTAATCTTTTCCACGGCAGATGCATGGAGATGGTTCACTTTGTCAGTACTTCCTGATTACGGCTCATGGATGTAAGAATTTTACTGAAATCTAGCCGTTTTTTCTAGATTGCTTCAAATGTGTGTCTGTTGGCATTTTATCCTGTAAATAAATATTAATTTCATAAAAGGGTCATCATATCTAAGGTAATTTCCTCCAAGCATCATTACCCCATCGCGTTCACTGCCTTTTGGGCTTTTATTTCACATGCTGTCAACCAAGAATATCTGTGTGTGATTAAGCAGGAACAGGTTTCCATCACCTACCACTGCTGTGGTTCCAACATGGACCCCATGTATTTAGGCGTCATTGTCGGCGGTGTTATATTAGCATGGTCTGTGTGTGAGAAGCCTCTCCTCTTCATGGCTCTGTTCTCCAGGCCCGGCAACAAGCCCAGGTCAGACATCAAATGGCAGCGGATAGCAAGACTGAGTATGCATCATATTTGCAAAAGTTCAACCAGGAGCAGAATGACCATTACCACACCCTGATCCCACACATCTTCCAGGTAAGACCCCTGGATCGTCTTCTCTTGCTGACCTTGAAGAAGGACAACCACTGAGAAACTGAATACTCCATTTTTGTTCTGGCGTAACCAAGAATGCAAGCTATTATAAACATTCAGTACTTAATGATAAATATAAAAAATGTATGTCCTCCCTCATTCCTCTCCTAATATCCTGGTTTAGTCATCAGTTTCATATTTGGACACCGACATCACCCCCTCTATGGTTCCAGTATTACTGAGAGCACAGACTGGGCTCTTCTCTGCTATGCAGTAGCTTCTGCCAATAGGTATTTGTCACACTCCGAGTCTCCGGTTCGTCAGTTATGCCCCACTCCTTTGGAAATCTCAGCTGGTCTTGGCAGGTGACGGGGCCTAGGCATCATAATAAAGTTCTCCCACTGCCGGTCGTAATGTCGACATTGGGAGGGGATTTCATTGGCTAAGCCACTTAGGAGCTGGGGGCTATTTAACATTTTCTTTTCGAAGAATATGTCTGAGAATTCTCAAAAATTCCAGTGTCTCCCCTTTGTTACTTTCAGAAAATCCAGGAGATGGAAGAGAGGCGGATTGAGAGAGTGGGGGAGTCCATGAAGACCTTCGCTGAGGTCGACCGGCAAGTTCTGCCCATTGTGGGAAAATGTCTAGATGGTATGACTAAGGCAGCAGAATCCATTGAACCAAAAAGTGTGAGTAGAACCTTAGTGAAGGCGCTGGTTCACCATTCACACATGGGTTCGCATAACACTGGAGTTCATGTGACAGGACTTCCTACTGCATTGACCCGAATATGTTTTTTCCTCACAATACGTTTGAAAAAGTCTTACATTCTGGGTCTAGATAAAATAAAGGGAATAAATAGGTGCCAAATACGATATTTTGTGTTTTATTTTTTTTAAGATATTTTGTTTTTTGGCATGTTTGCTGTTTAATACACTTAAATACACTCGTAATCCAGTTGCCCATGGTTGCTTTTTTTATGCTGTGGTTGCTGGTTAACTTATCATATGTTCTTGTGAAATAAAATTATTTTTCTTCATAAAGGTAATGTTTGATATTCCAAAAACATTTTTTTTCTTAAAATAACTGGCAAAATCTGGGGGGTCGTCTTATATTTGGGGTCGTCTTATAATCGGGCCAGTGCGGCAATTTCTTTTACTGTGTTTACGATTAAGGTTTCCTTCTTACTTCATTTTCCTGTTATGTTCTTCATTATCAGCCATGGTTGATGGTTTTATGCTCCATATTTATAACCAGGATTAGTTCTCCATCTTTAGAAAGCTAAATATTATGCTTAACAGTATCTTCCAAGCCCCAGTAGTTTATTTTAGCATGCATTTGGCAAATGGTGTTAATCCGTAATTGATAATCAAACTGTGTTGAAGCACTGTGGTCATAATTTGACTGTCTTCTCTCACCACCCTCCACGCAGGACTCGTCACAGGTTGTAGAATCATATAAATCTGGGTTTGAGCCCCCTGGGGATGTGGAGTTTGAGGACTACAGCCAGGCGATGAAGAGGACGGTAT
This sequence comes from Mormyrops attenuatus, assembly GCA_026777985.1. Lineage (NCBI taxonomy): Eukaryota > Metazoa > Chordata > Actinopteri > Osteoglossiformes > Mormyridae > Mormyrops > Mormyrops attenuatus. The sequence goes on along the minus strand of JAODKC010000117.1, from coordinate 14,708,714 downwards.
CAGAGTGCAGCCTGTCAAACTCACGGGCAGAGGGGAAGCCCGATAAGCCCGCCGGCAAGAGCAAAGGCAAACTTTGGCCTTTCATGAAGAAGAGTAAGGTAAAGTCGGCTTGGGCGTACCTGAGGGCTCCACACACGAAAGGTACCCAGCACACAAAGAAGAGCGCACACGATCACACCCAGACGACAATGGCAGGCAGGAGCTAGTTAACACGTGATTTGTGGCTTTATCGTAGCATTTTACTTTCATTGTCATTCAGTGTACTTAATTAACATAAACATAAGGATTTCATTGTAGAAAGATCTACAAGGTACTTTTAATGTGTCGGTCTTGTAAGTTTATTTTATTTTATTTTTATGATCATGCCTCGTTGTAGCTATCAGTTGTATTTTTTGTTCTTGTCGCTTTTGGTGTTGGGATGTTTCTTTTGTTGCTGTTCTTGTCACATGTTTTGTTTGTGTTCATTCATGGTTTGCTGGTATAGTTGTATTTTCATTAGTAGTACCATTGTATCATGAGTATGGTGTTTCCATTTGTCACTGTCTTCTTTCTCCACATGCCATTGGTCATATTCCTGTATGTGGATCCACCAACGCTAACACACTAATGGCAACTTCCTATACATTAACACTGAGAATAACTCTCCTGGAAACACGTTGCGAACCCCCAGTGCAAAACCCACCTGCTGTGCCCCAAATCCTTTTTTAAATAACTAGATACCTCCTCTTTGCTACCTACCTGGAATGGCTTCCCATAATCCCTTGTTGCAGTAAAATTGCATGCTGTTGATTGCTGGGGCTATAGAAGGGTACCCCTGAATGTTTCCAGACCAGGGGTAACCCTGTGATATTTTTTCGAATACTTGCTAAACTTATGCTTGGTAAAACACAATGTTATCATTTTCAGATAACATAATTTATTGATCCCGGGGGAAATTCATTTACAAACTGCAGCAATAATGCAAACCCATTGAATGTGATCCCATTAGATATCTTCATGTACATACTGTTAAATGTTGTTTATTTTTCATTTAAGTCCAAAGGGAAGATTGCTATAAAGCATACCTTTGCAGAGAAAAATTTTAAGCATTTCACATAAGCTTATGTGAGCATTTTAAAGTAATTGTCATCTTGTGGAAAGGTTTCAAAAGGAATTTAAAAAAACAGAACAGAATTATGTGAAAACAGCAGCTCCCCAGTACAAAAAGGTTTGTGATGTATGTCATTCACAAAGCTCAGCAGGGAGCAGTAAAATTTTATTTTGAAATTAGAAATGAGAATGTGATATTTGCTTTGACCTTATCTGGAAGTATACTTTGTGGGCATAATTATGAACAGTACACCCTTCTGTGAAAAGTTAATTAATTAATCAATCCATTCTGTTAATTAATCCATTCTTTATATTCGTTGGTGTACACAGGTTTGTTTGGTAACAAAGACCAGTTGGATTTTTCTAAATACTCAGAGATGGATGGTTCAGGTCCAGATAGTACAAATTCAGACCAAGATTTTGTTCAAACCAACCAGTTGAGCATAAAGAGTGACAATCGCAGAGTGATTTGTTAAATCTGGTTTGTTAAATCAAAGCCTCGGTCTCGACGTTTACTTTCTGGACCAGAACTATCCACCTGTATCTCTTGGTTATTTCTGCAAGTGGTAGGTCTGAAGGTAACTTTTCGTCACTAATTTTGCTGTATGTCAGTAAATGTTTACAAGCTCTTCGGGATGAGAAAAAAGCGATGAATGTGAGTGAAGATCTGGGGTTGAATTTAAGTGTCTTTTTCCGCACATGCTGAGTGTCTAGTGAGGGAGCTTGTGTGAGACGAACAGACAGACGGCAGCTTGCATGGGCTTATTCTTATTTACTCTGCTGTCACTCACCTTTAACATGCTTTAACGTAACATTTAACACTACATGCTTTTTAAGGTGTTTTTCTCTAGCTTCCTTTTTGCTGATCTTAGCTTAACTACGTAAATAACCCCCAGAAAATCACAGACTGGGTGTGATGATGTTTGCTGTCCCGTGTTTAGTTTTTAGAACCTTATTTATCTCGTTTGTGTGTTGTTTTTTTCTTTTCTTTTCATTTGTTTTGTTTGCTGCTCCATTCCTCTTACCGATAGCTTATATCCCTGCTAGCCTCTGCCCCCCCGCCCCCCCCCCCCCCCCCCCCCCCCCCCCCCCCCCCCCCCCCCCCCCCGCCCCCCCCCCGCGGGACA
>JAODKC010000117.1:14643620-14654499 GCA_026777985.1 Mormyrops attenuatus | reverse complement strand
CACCCCACCCCCCACCCCCCCCACCCCCCCTCCCCCCCCCCCCCACCCCCCCCCCCACCCCCCCACCCCCACCCCCCCCCCTCCTCCAGGGGAGGGGGGGGGGGCCGCCCGGCTCTGTGGTTTGACCTCCCACTGTAGTTTTGTATACGTACCGAAACACCCTGATTGTGGACCAGCCTCATCCACCAGGAAAACCTCCATGTCTCTTCACATCACTTTACTTGCCACTTTACCAAGGTTCACTTTCTTTGCTGTGCCCAGAATAGGATGGCTTATGCACCGGCTGCCTCACCGGCTTTTAAGCAGCTTTCACAGCCTCAGAGTACATAAAAGGCAGCAGCTCTGGAATAGCTGTGTTCTGCATATATTATTCAACATAACCCAGCTCTCGTTACCCGCAGAACGATGTACAGAGTATCATATCGGCAGGTGAGCCACACTGTGCCGGTGTCATACTCCTATCCAGAGTGCTGTCCAGGATGGCGGAGATTCTATTCACACAACTGTAACCAAGGTAACGTGATAGACACCTTAACCACAATTGCAAATATCTTACCGTAACCATAGTGAGTGTACAGTCCTTCACAAACGGTGTTCACTATGCACCCACTTTGTGATTTTTTTTTTTTTACATTCCCTCACCCAAGACCGTAGCATTTACTCATGAATTGTAACAGTAACTAACAATTATTTTTCATAAGTAATTTTTATTTCTTTTTAAAGAGATTTGGACTCATCAAGGGACATACAGAGCCATTGTAATCATATACTGCAGCAATATGAAACATAATTTGGCAAAAAATGAAGTCAGGATATGTTGAAATAAATATTGTGTTCACCACATTTGCCATTCACATCATTCATAATGTCATGAATATTGAGTTTGCCTTATACTATGTTAAGTCGTCATTTTACACCCACAGGTATGAAATATAGCATGTCATGCATTTAAAACGATATGCCCCCCCCTTCACAGCGGTGTGTTCCCAGTCCTGTGACAATGGGGGCACCTGCACACGACCGGATCATTGTTCCTGTGGCGCGGGCTGGACAGGACAACGCTGTCAGACAGGTAATGACTTAATAGCCATTTCACCACCTATTTCTAATACACACTGAGCTGTTTTTTCTTGTTTTTACTAGAATATGAATGTTTTGAAAATTATAGAGCTATAATTAATTTACTGAAGGAGATATTGACTTTACATGCACAAAATATTACCCATGATTTACACATAACTAGATGATTTCATATTTTAGTCATTTATATTTTAAATCTATTTCTGACATGCTCAAAATCTGCTCTTATCAATTAGTTTAGCACTTAAGCAGCCAGGGAAAAGCCATACTAGATGTCATTTTTAAGCAGTGAATAAGAATAATAATAATAAAAATCTCCCACACTCTCTTAGACCTTGATGAGTGCAGCGGTCCACACCCCTGTGCCCAGCACTGCTTTAACACCCCTGGCAGCTACCAATGTGGCTGTCTGGATGGCTACCAGCTGGCCGGGGATGGGTGCTCCTGCCAGGCGATTCCTCTGCCTGTCACCACCGCTATTCCTACTGCCACCCCGGAGAGTAAGCACCTTCCAATATACACCAGGCAGTGCTCTACATTCCTACTCATATGGGAAGTTAACAGGAGTTAAGAAGGTCTGCGATATGCCAGGCAGTGCTCTACATTCCTACTTATATGGGAAGTTAACAGGAGTTAACAAGGTCTGCGATATGCCAGGCAGTGCTCTACATTCCTACTTATATGGGAACTTGACAGGAGTTAAGAAGGACTGCGATATGCCAGGCAGTGCCCTATATTTATTTATTTCTATATATGAAGCACTACTCTGCCTACAACAAGGACATTACTGCCAAAGGCAGCCCGAATGTTTGTCAGTATTCTCTCAGCAGTCTCCTTCCCAGGGATTCTGTGTGGTTTTGCTAGAGTCTCTAGGGTTTTCCTGCCCAATTTGTGACCAAATACAGCAAAAATTGCCGACTATAGTCTCCAAAGCAATGGCAGAATCCAAAACAAGATTCATTTACTCTGAGAATAGATTACAAACTGAAAGTGATGAAGTTTCCTGTGTAAACACAGATAGGCGTAGATTTTAGGCCCAGTAGTGGTCAGTATGACCTGAGGGTAATAGGTCTGTCAATATTATTATAACTCCCCCTAACCCTACAAAATCAAACCTAAGGATTTAATGAGCCCCCACTCCTCCAAAGAGGCCCAGTGAAAAATGCCACTCTTTGTCGTAGTAATTTTCATCATTTTATTAGATTTACATCACAACACAGTTACAGTTTTTTCAGTTCTTTCATATTCACAATCTTTGCCAAATTGTTGCAAGTTATTTATCTGGATAATAAGTATAGATTTCCTTAGTAAAACACAATTTAACAAGAGAACATATGCAAATTAACACAATGAAAACTAACAAGTTTATGTTCTCCATAAAGTCTGTGATTTCGTGCTGGATGGCTAATGAACATCACTTTGGTTCCCAAACCTCTCCTCAGGGGAAACACATCAGCACATCAGCCATTACAGGAATTTGTTCAGTTTCACTACCAGCTTATTAATTTACTGATTGAGCCTGGAGCCTGAGCTTTGGTGATGTCACTGGGGACCAAACACATAGTTTACCTTCTCTGTGTTTAGTACCAGGGCATTCTCTATGTATAGCCATCAATCATGGTCTGAAAAAAGCATCGACAGGCATTTTTGTCTTTATTTGTGTGGCTTTTTTTGTACAACAGCAGCTGCTACTGCAGAGAAGATGATCAGCCAGCTCCATGATGCATTATTACTTTTGGTACGCGCTATGCCACTATCAACTCGTACCGTGAGTAATAATGCATTGTGGCTGGTGAATGCCATCGAAAGCAACACCAGGGAGATCACAAAGTCTCTGCAGAGGTTCACCAATGTCTTTTTAATAAACAGGAGTCTCCTCAATGTGAAATGTTCCAGGTGGAATGTGCCCCTGCGTCCCAGCGGGGAAGGCATCAGCTGTTTGGCATGTTTGTGTTGTTGCGTGCTTGTCACGCTCTTCAATCCGCAACCTCACCGGGGCCGTTGTGAAAAAGGCCACGATTCGTCATGTACGGCTTGAAAAGGCATGAAAAACAAAAATGTAAAACAACCCAAAATATATGAATATGTGTTTTTTTATTATTAATCAGAGGAAGGTCTAGGTGTATGTAAATGTATCACTCACAAAATCTACATGAGTTCTGGTCCTCAGTGTCATTTACGCTCATGGGTACCAATTTTCATTTTTGTGTACGACTTGCTAAACGACTTCATGTATAGCGTCTTGACCACTGCATTAGGTATGCTACTAAGTAAGGACACATTTACGATTCATCTCCCCAGTACAGCACATCCTTCCAAGATTCCTAAAAAACAGGATGTCGGATGGGAAACTCACTGAAACAATGCAGTGAATCGTCATTTCTCTGACTACGTATTTCCGAACATAAAACAGACTTTCTTTCGCAAGCCAAGCATAGGCTGTAATTGCTAAAGTCCTATGCAAGTGGCATGCAGTCCGTACGATCATTCACTCCAGGTTAGATGGGGGTCTTGGCTGCGAAATACTTCAAGTCACTCTGTTACACTAGCAGATTACTTTTTCACCATTTAAACAGTGAAAATGTTGAGGGTCACATATAGTAATTAACAACAGTTTTGATCTATTGGTGTTCAAAACTATATTTGGAGATTTGTTCTCCCATTAACTTGTGAAGCTTTTATTAGCTCTCAGCTCTGGGACAAGCTTGTTTATACACGAGGAAAAATGTGGAAATTTTGGAACATCATGGCCCCAAACAGGCACATCATCAACTTCCGGATAAAATACGAGAAGGCTACAGGACTCTCTACAGCCAGAGGCAGACACTGTTTTTAGAGAAATAAGGCAGGTTGCTGTGGAGATAACGTTGAGCAGAGCATGGCGGTGAGGACAGAGATGTTAAATTCTGCTCTCACCCTCCCCTGCTCCTCTCGGTCTGTTGGCAATCACTTCACTTCTCATTCTTGCCTCGGCAAACTTGTCTGCTGGGGGTGACTTAATACTCCCAAGTCCTGGTGCAAGTCTCGCTTTCAGCCAACATCTGGGAAAGATCACAGAACTGTGAGCTGTTACATTTTCATAGCCGCGACACAGATCTGCACTACGATGTAGCTGATAATCACTCAGAATGACCTTTTCTGTGAGGCCACTGAGAATCAGAGCTGGCACAGTGATCTACACACGAAAAAGTGATAGTCACTTAAAACTTCGTCTGTTTTCTCCATACTTTTGACATTCCATGATTGTTATGTCACCAGTGTTATCTGTCATCGTGTCCCTCATTTAACCATCAGTTTGTTAGTACTTGGTGTCCATATTACAGTGATGTTTGAAGTTGAGATCTCAGAGAAATTGTAACTTCTGGAACTAAGCCAAAGCCTATTGTGATTGATGAGAAACTTCTTTATCCTAGATGGGAAGGCCAGGGCTGTCGACTCTGTTACAGAGGAGGTGGAGAGCTTGAAGAACAGAGTGGAGGTGCTGGAACAGGTACGAGTGAATTCCATACTTCAACTGCAAGGTTCTGGCCTATTAAAATCCATTAATAATCTATAATGAGAATAATAAATTATTTTAAAAAACTAGGAGAGATACATAGCATAAAGCCATTTTAGTTTAAGTGCTAGGCTGAAACACTTGGTTATCAGCTGTGTGAGAACAGTCTGTGCTGAATAGTTTCCCAAATTGCTCAAAAAATGTATTGCCCCTCTATTTGCATATTTAAGGTGGTACGTGTTTATATTAAATGGATAGACAGTTCCAAGCAAGCATACTTTGTGCCTCAATCAAGACACAGCCAGCCAGGCAACATGTGCCAGATGGAAGCAAATTCCAGCTGTTTCAGGAATGGGAAGATGGCAAGATATCTGATTTTGAAAGCAAAAAGAATACTTTTCTAGCACAGATTTTCCACTGTATGTAATGGAAATACATAATGGAATCACAGCAATGTTTCATAACACAGGTTGTAGTATGTCTTAGGAAAAAGTGCCAGGGGAACAAAAAGAGTCCCATTGGCTTTGGGAACAGGCCGCCTCACACTGAGACATTTTCGCGGCAGAAGCTACAGCTGGCCCTGGCTCCCTTCGACAGCCTCTTCTCATGGCCTCTGGGCGAGAACGTTGCTGAGAAGACCAGCTTCCTGACCCACTCCTTCCAGCAGCTGGACCGCATCGATTCGCTTAGCGAACAGGTTGGCTTCCTGGAGGAGCGGCTTGGATCCTGTGAGTGTCCCTCCCCACCCCGCGGCTGAAATAATCCATCCATCCTTTTTGGAGATCTTTGCCTCACTCTCTCCTAATATCAGCATCAGTCCTAATCTTTACAGAATAACCTCTTCTGAAACCAAGAACCAAGTGATATAGGATTTGGTTTATGTGCTCTGCCAGAAATATCAAAATGACTTTGTGTTTTACAAGGGCAGTGACTTGGTGGTTACCTCGTCACCACTGGCCTGTGGGTTTGATTTCCACGCTCAGTGCTGTCTGTGCCATCCTACAGCCTAAGTGTGATAGTGTGGCCACATGAGGGCTGGCATCCCATCCAGGGAGTCCGATGCTCTGTGCTGAGATGTGGAAAGTGAATGGATGTTTTACAGGGATCAAAGTAATCTTTTAAACTGAGCTACCACTTACCATATGAAACAGATTGTTAAACTTTTACCAAGATAATTATTTCCTGAAGTGGCAAAGGAAGGCAGCTGTTAAAAGGTGACATACGTCTCAGAATAAGCCACGGTAGAAAGGAGAATTCTTGTCACTATGGGTAAGAGCATCTTTGAATAAATGTGATGCAGAAATCTTAAAGGCTTCTCTTCTGTTTGTACTCCAAGGTTCCTGCCAAGAGAATTAAATGCAGAAAGACAAACCTGAGCAGAGGAAATAAAAAAGCTCTTCGATTCCAAGTTGGCTTCTACGGGTTTACAAGCCTTCATGCACCAAAAGCAGAGTATTTCGGCCAGGGTGAGGAAAACAAAGAACTCCGTCTGAGCAAAACACATGTACAGTAAAATCCAGTTATAACGGACTTCAAGGGACCTGGCAAAACAGTCCGTTATATCCAAAGTCCATTATATACGGAGTTGCTGTATGCCCAGAACACAACTACAGGACACCATTTACTCAGTGCCACACCCCATCAGACATACTTTGGTATAGATTATTATATCGTACATGTAGTAATCCAACTTTACCTGAGCAGATGCGTGACTATTAATAATCCAGACTACATATCTGCGCCGGATATCACCGGCACCCCACGTGCCTTGTAGGCGGAGCCTGCATGTCCGTTATAGCTGAAGAAAACTACAGCTAAAAGCGGCCCTGGGACCAAATTGTTTGTCCGTTATAAGCGAAATTCCGTTATATGCGAGTCCGCTATATCCGATGCTTTTTCTGCATGTTCTTAAAGGCACACGGCCGGGACCAGCGGACCTCATCCGTTATAGACAGTATTCCATTATAAGCGAGTCCACTATAACGGGATTTTACCGTATATAGATTTATTTGATAGGTATTATTTTCAAAATGTAACCATGATGTAAATGTAACCAGTTCTTAATTCCCAATATTTAGGAGCCAAACTGTGAAAAGAAAGTTTGCTTAGTCTCCTGACTGTTCATTTTTCAGAACAGAATTTCCCTTTAGGATTTTACTTTATCATATTGTTAAATGAGCAAAGATGCGATTGACAAGGATGTGGTGGAACTATGGAGTGACAACTTGGACTCAATGTTCTTTACAGACCACCCACTACCCAGCAGAAGCTCTTTTGCCGATTCGGATGTTTGTATTTGTATTCTCACTTAAATAAGAATGTGATGCACTACCTGTAATTGGTTGTTTTTTTTACTGAAAATTATTTTGCCAATAAAAGCTGAAAATTACCTCAAAGATCTGTTATTTGTGTGTCTGTCAGTGGAAAAACAGCACAGTAGAACATCTGCTGGGTTTGAAATCTTACATGCCAAATGACTAATACTATTTTGATAATATAATGACCCGAGTGGAAGTTCATTCATCTTTCTTTAGAGCAAGGGTGTCAAACTGCATTCCTGGAGGGCCGGAGCCCTGTGTAGCTTAGTTCTTTCCCTGTTCCACCAAAAATGATTCAGCTCAACAGCTATGTGGTAATTAGCACAAGAAATTGAATCAGGTGTGTTAAACGAGGGGAAACCCAAAAATGTGAGGGCTCTGGCCCCCCAGGACTGGAGTCTGACACCTGTGCTTTAGAGGCACTATGAACACAGCTCTCAGAATTAAAGCCACATGTCCAAGCACAGAAAAGGAGTCTGCCACATTCCCATAGGAAAAATGACATTTATTTTCATCAAGGCATTCTTAACACAGTTTCAACCAGATTCTTTGAAATCAAGACCATTAAATACATCTTCGGACATGAGCAGATTTACTCCGGGTTTGTATATCACCTGGCACACCACACGCAGTGGGGCAGGCTGGTCAAAATGCTGGGCCTACAGATATTTTACCTAAAGCTACCACAAAATTGTACACTTTCACTAGCTTTGGTGAAATTTATAGTACTTTTTGTGAAATTTTCCATGTAATGCTCATATTTTGCTCACATAAAATTCTTATATTTAAAATGTTATATTTCTTAAATCTGAGGTTTACATACAGGGTTTTATGAATGTAACGCAACAGAAAACAAGTGTGTCAGAAGCTGCAGTAAAACAAAAAAGATCTTTAAGGTCAGGGTGAGATAAAGGTTCCATCGTAGCAAACAAAGCCCACCCAAGGCTATCGAAGAATACCCCACCTCCCCCCCCCCCACCAAAAAAAGCGTCCTTGCAATCATCTCCCAGGTGCAAAAGGCAATTCAAGCCCCACCGGCAAATCAGCCTCCGAAGTGTGAATCAAACAGCAAATCGGAGACTTGCAGACACCTGACAAGGTTGGTGTGGGGACCGCCCCCACAGTGACTGAAAAAACACCATGACATTTTTAATAGCTAAGTCTATATTAATGAAACAAAATGCATTTTGGCTTACAATTCACAGTCAGTAAAGATAAATACTATTTTAAATATGTTGGGAAACCTTTTGGGTTATAGGGTGCACTTATGCCTATGCAGTGACATGCTGATATCTGAATAAGATTTATGATAAGGTATCTGTTAACGTGATCAAAGTACTGTCTTGGTCAGCACATTAGACTTCATGGACAGAAACTGTGAAAGCCAAGAAAATAAGTTGCAAACTGCTTTGCAGAAAAAGCAATTCATCATTCTATAACATAATTCAAGACTGTTATTCCTTGTAGGACCTATGTTTGTACTACACAGACATCAGCACAGGCTTCCTGTGAACTTCAGCATCAGTAGGAGGATGCTCACCCCGTACACCCCACACACCCCGTACACCCCACACTTGCCAGATATGAACTGCAGCACCACCAATTCACTCTAGACCGTATTCTGGGAAATACCTCACATCCTATCCCTAACATTTTAACATGGCAGTCAAATGGCAAAGGACCCAAGTTGTAAAGGGGCTCCTATACCTGAAAGTGGTCTTCACACAAGAACGGTAAGAAGCCAACTTTAGCATCACATGCTGCAGTTTGGCTTCCCATTGGATGCTCATCAGACCACAGGACGTGCCAAAGAATCCCAGTAAGGCCGTAGTGCTCTATAAGATGTGTGGCCCAGTAAACTGGCAATGTGCAGTCAGCTCGAAAGCCATTTTCAGCCTTTTTGCAACAGCATGCACTAAACTGCACATCCAGGCTTCTGCATCCAGGCAAATTACAGTGTTCGTCTCCAACGGCTGCCGTCTTTCCCCCAGCCGACCTGTAGATGTGCAGTATCTGAGCAGCAGTGTAATACTAGCAGTAACATTCAGGATGTGATTCCATTCCTGTTTTACATCTGACTGTTATAACCAAAAGCAACTTAAACATTATCCCCCCAAGCATACATCTTAAAACACACAGACGCTACACGCGTGACCTTTCAACAAATTTTACTTCTCATTTAAGTCCTGGCGTGAGAGTGAGAGCAGTCAGTAGGTTAAATTAGTCTGCAAAGCGGCTGGCAAACAACACGGGACGCAACTGGATAGCAATCCTCTCCATCACTGTACCGATGTCATCAGCCTCAAGGTCCAGCAATTATTACTGTTTTAGCAAAGAAACACACCCTTTTCCAAAGGAGCTTTGCATTTTACAGGGTATCAGAGCAGCAGTGATTATTTTTAAGAATCTTGTTTGCTTACACTAACATAGCAGAGCAACCTAAAAACCCAAATTAATAAACAAGGAAAACATGCTTCTGACAAATAAAAACAAGTTTTACAGAATAGTACTCAGGCTGCTACGGAGCTCAGACCAGCAGGTGCCAAAATCCACACTTTTTCAGATCCACATCGTCACACACAGCAGGGTCCTATTCACTAGTCATAGTGACCACATAGTTGACCACATATAGCCCTGCAATTAGTATCAAAGATGCAGTACTTAACTAATCATTCATTGTCAAATACCTTTCTGTAAAAGTGTGTTACTTAGAACACCTTCTTCTTGCAGAAAGATAAGTGTTTCTAATGCACAGCAGTGCAAAAGTTGGATATAATTTGAAGTAACTGACCTCTGTTTGCACAAGAACCTGCTTCCGCACACTTCTCTCTTTATCAATACTAATACTAAAGGCAGAGGTATTTTACAAGTTAGTAACAGATTTTAAAAAATTATATATCCGTATATAAATAAATAAATTTGAAATTGGGTGGGGAAAAAAACACACAAAATCCAAATGAATCATGCCATACAGTACAAACACATAAAATTAGCAGAGGCGCTAACAATTCAAATTTAATGTTATTTCTGCTTAGCCAATTTAAAAAACAAGAAAAAACATCCAAGTTCCCAAATCCTTTAAAACAATAGTGCATGACACAGGCTTCTTCCCCTTAATATGGCCGTCACTACACTTATCAGAACTTGGTACCCCGCTCAAGGGTAAAACAGCCTCCCTCTCTCTCTCTCTCTCTCTCTCGAGAGAGAGAATCCTGCAAATCAGAAACACTTTACACATTTTAAAACACATCCTTAACTATTAGATGGGCATCGGTCACTGGAATTAAAAAATTAAAAATGAAAGTGACATAACATACTCTTTATTATGCAGTAAATTATGCGAACATTCCTTAATTTCCTTTATTATTCACCTTCATGTAACACCGCGTTAGAGGACAGGAAGTGATGACGATAATTTGGAGTAGGTAATGTCTGCCCAGGACTTCCTTTATTATATGATTTTCATTGTATATACTGCGCACCCCCCCCTTCCTCATGCAACAAGCCACTCCATGTCAGGATTTGGACAAGAAACTCCTAATGATACCTTCAAGTATATTTAATACGAAACCAGTCAAACCACTTCAAACTTTGGCAAAAGTCTCTGGTTCACCAATCTGACAGCAGCTGCCATGAGCAAGAAATACCTTGAAATTTAAGACTGAATGATAAATAACTGACCTGAGTCGTCAGAATGTTAATTTGTTAGTTAATTAACAGCGATATACAGAACAGCCAAGAAAGAAAAGGAATCCCCATTTCAGAGATCCATTTGCCTTTGCTCAATCACGTTAATTTGTTTCATAGTTAACTGTTTAGGTGTGTAAACTTAAATAGTTCAAATTAGGGCTGTCAAAATTAACGGGTCAACACGGATTAATCCATCATCATGATTAATCTAATTAAAGTTTTTAACGCAATTAACCCATCTGCAGCGCAGAATGACTCAAAATCCCTGAAAGGTCTCTGTCAACGCATTTCGGGC
>JAODKC010000117.1:14625485-14638924 GCA_026777985.1 Mormyrops attenuatus | reverse complement strand
ACATATTCGGGAGTACCTCAATAATACTGCAGTCAGACAACACATATTCGGGAGTACCACAATAATACTGCAGTCAGGCAACACATATTCGGGAGTACCTCAATAATACTGCAGTCAGGCAACACATATTCGGGAGTACCTCAATAATACTGCAGTCAGACAACACATATTCGGGAGTACCTCAATAATACTGCAGTCAGACAACACATATTCGGGAGTACCACAATAATACTGCAGTCAGACAACACATATTCGGGAATACCACAATAATACTGCAGTCAGACAACACAAACAGGGCTCTGTCTAAACCACATTTACAGTTGTGTCAGTATTCACAATTACGAAATTACACTGTTCTTACTATAGTTTAATCTCATACACATGGAGAAATTCAAGCACATTGGTTGTTGGCGCCCCCTAGTGTATGAAACAACACAGCACATTATCTTCTGATTTTTAACAAAGAAAAATAAAGCTCTCAGTTCATGGATTGAGAGAGTAACGCATGAAAAGGAGCAACACCTCAACGTTGTTGACAGGACTCATGCCAACTGAGGCTGCCAGTGAGGCAGCATATGAAAGGCAGCGAGGGAGTGAAGGCCAGGACTCACCTGCGCCTGTATCGCCAGGTGGAAGGCACCCTTCTTAAAAGGCAGCAGGTCGCCTTTCTGGTTGCGTGTGCCTTCCGGAAAGACCCACAGGCGGATCTGCAGGGGGTGGAGCACAAAAAAATGTGGAGGCAAAGGGGTCATGTGATGGCAGAGTGATTAATCCAAAAATAACACGGGCTGGAGCAGGTGGAGTAGGTCTTAAAGAAGCAGGCTAGTTTACTGTAAGGTTTCAAAAAAAGGCCCCAAAAGACGACCTCTTGCGAAATATTTAGCTGTATAAACTGATGATTTTAAAAAGGATGTGTAAACAATCATCGGCCAGTTACTCAGTCCATGTACCACACCCCCATATTAAAAAGGATGTGTAAACAATCAGCCAGCTACTCAGTCCATGTACCACATCCCCATATTAAAAAGGATGTGTAAACAAATCAGCCAGTTACTCAGTCCAAGTACCACATCACCATTTTAAAAACGATGTGTAAACGATCACCGGCCAGTTACAGTCCATGTACCACATCACCATTTTTTAAAGGATGTGTAAACAATCAGCCAGTTACTCAGTCCATGTACCACATCCCCATATTAAAAAGGATGTGTAAACAATCAGCCAGTTACTCAGTCCAAGTACCACATCACCATTTTAAAAACGATGTGTAAACGATCACCGGCCAGTTACTCAGTCCATGTACCACATCCCCATTTTAAAAATGCGTTGAAAAAGGTGGCAAGCAAAGCATCCGGATAGAGAGAGACACCTTCTGATCGAGCATGGTCTGCGCAGCCTGGCCCATCACGCTCTTGGCGTCACTGGTCTTCTTGCGGTTGATGAAGACAATGCCACCAAGCCAGCAGACAATGCCAACCGTCCCGGCATATACAAGCTCCTTCTTGGCGATCATGGTGCAGCGGTCGGGAAGGATCTCCATCATGCCTGAAATATGTGCGGGGAAGCACATAAAAGCCAGTGAGACATCCTCAGAGAGACAGCACTGAGTTGGGAAATATAATCCTGTTCTGAGGGATAATTCTGCCCCCTGCTCCACTCAAAGCCCTTATTAGTTAATGACATTAAGTACATTATTAGGCTATTTGATTCTGACACCACAAAAACTCAAAAGTCAAGTAGTACTTCAGAAAGAGGACCTCAGAATTAAAAATGAGCTTTAATGCACCTTCAAAACTTTTAAAGGCTTAGTAATAAGTTTTCATAAGGTGGAAGAAACAATGATGATGTATGACGTGAAAACCTGTCAAGAGGATTTTCCCTGCAGATTTCCTTTAATAGACCGGATTTTTCTGAAAACAGCTAAAGGACCCCATGGCCTGGAAAACCTTTACTCAAAAAAATCATGCTACCGCCTGCGATACCTTTCCGAATTTCCAATTAAAAACAAATAAAAATACAGGTCAAGGGGGCGTCTGTAGTCAGAATTCGTCAATAAAATTACCTACTGAAACAGAAGCATGGCGGTAGTATCCTAGGGTACAGGAAACCCAGAGGAACTACAGAATCCCAAAGAATGAAGCCATCTATTAAGGCAACTTAATTAACGTGTTAGTCTGCTAGTCTTTTTCTGGCTTGTTTCTGCCAAAAACAGCCCAGCTCTTCCTCACCTCACACACATTTTTTTGCAAAGGCCCTGTAAAGGTTTACCACAGTCCAGCACAATGCAACACAACGTAAAATCAAATGTTTCAGTCAATTCAGTAATATTGTTACTGGTTGGGTTATTTGGCAGGACAGTACAGGGGTCCTACAAGTGTGCTGGTGTGGTTTTGGAGGCGTCGTTCCTCTCATCCCATTCAGTCTCATGACCTTTTAAGCCAACCACATTTACACCATGCATGTCCACTTTTATAACATTCTTCAAATCCAAACATAGTGCCAAATTTCCCATATGATTCTTACTGGGTAATGATAATCATTTTAAAATTAAAGCTAATATGGCTATGCACTCAAAGTTATAATGTACTATAATATAAAATGTATTTGGGCTCAGGCACCAGAAGGAATACGCAAACTGCTACTCAGAGGTGGACATTCCATATCCGGAAAGTACAAATGCAGACCAATATTTTGTTGCAACCAACCATTTGAATATATAGAGTCACAGTCAGAGAGCACTCAACTAGTTGGTTGAAATAAAATCTTGGTCAGGATTTGTACTTTCTGGACCTGAAATGTCCACATATGCTGCTGTTGGTAACTATGATTGACACCACTGAACACTGAGGGTTGTGTGTCTGCAGCAGATGACAAGGGGAACAGTCATCCTGGTGCGGCAGTGTTTGCAGAGCATGGAGTGCCTTCAGGGGCCCCTCACACACATCTTTGAAATGAGAAACAATAATTGCAACCACCATCTTCAGCCAGGAACTGCCACTAGATGGTGGCAAATTCCTTCACCTGTCACAATGGAAAAAATATTTGCCTTGCGCGCAACGTCCCCCACCCCCCCACAGCTGGATATGTACTAGAATGGTCAGCCATTACAAAACTACAGCAAAACTAAGCAACTGAATCAATTCGTGGCTCTTAAGGATGGAAAAAATTAAGCACTGAAACCCAGGGAGAGTGGGATTACCAATGTACTGTTATCCCCACACAGCAACCTAATGGCCAGTAATAAACCAAGCTTGACATTCAGTGATGACTGTCGACAGGATAATGGTCAAGAAGCATACTACTGTCGGCATGCAGAGTGCAGCAAAGATATTCACATCTATCAAACATGCCCCTTTACAGCTAAGGATTTAGATGCTGGAGATAGAGTGTCAAAGACAGCCTTGAATCAGTGCTGAAGCATGTTTCACAGTAACTAAACCAAAGACTAACCAAAACATTTTACCACATGGTGTGTTTTAAAAGTCCATGCAAGAAAGGGAAGGAGATTTTCTTTACATTCCGTTAAAAAGAAACCCCACAAAATACATATATTATTTATAACATTTATATCAATAAGCATGACAAAAATTCATGAGAAATTGAAATTTATGCACACCGATATGGTGTGCAGATTCCCCATAACAGGGGTTAGATAAGTTACTCTTACATGACACTACGCATAGCCTGAATGACATGAACAAGGCAAATAAGAAAAAGCAATTAGAGCATACAGAATTGTTTATTTTATAGACATTTATACTTATTTAATGAAGTGACCAGTAACCAGTTCAAAATATAGAATCAGGATTATGATCATTAAACAAGCTGATTCTTCAATGACCCATTTAAAAGATTTGAGAACTCAGATTTTGCTGAAGTATGTAATATTCCTTACTTGGGAATGTTTAGGTTTCTCATTGATCTATGCAGGTTTACTCAACTTGTTTGATGTTATTTTTTTCTGCTGTCTTACTTGAGCTATGTCAAAGAACTACCATATGTTAGGAATAGTGTGTGTGTGTGTGTGTGTGTGTGTGTGTGTGTGTGTGTGTGTGTGTGTGTGTGTGCCTGTGAGCGAGTGAGTATGGGAAAGGCTTTCAAACCCTTTGTAATTATCTTTACTTCTACTCAAATTGCTCCTAAAATTTGATCTGGTCTTCAGCTAAGTTATCAAGCAACACATTTTACACTGCCGAATCTTAACTGAACAAATATTTAAAAAAAATCATACTCATTGATGGAAAAACTATGTTCACCTTTATACTCAATAACTAATGGAACCTCTATTACAGACAATAACCTCAGTTTTCTATAGTTGCTCATAGACCTATGCAGAAGTTAGGAGGTATTTTGGCCAATTCTTCTATACAGAACTGTTTCAGTTTGTGTACATTTTTGGGATGTTTTGCCTGATTGGGCCTGTATTAGATCAAACCACAGAATTTCAATGAATGTCAGGCTCTTCTGTTGCAGCTAGTCTGTTGCTGGTCTGCTCCTGAGTTTTGGCTCACTGTCATCACACGGCACAACTTCTTCTGACTGTTTTTGCAGGCATATCACAGTGGAATTTCACTTGGAATCAATTTCTCTCTCAATGACTCCAAGCTGTTTAGGCTCAGAGGCCGCAATGTACCTCCAAACCATTAAACTCCCTCCATCGTACATGGTTTGCATTTAACAGAAAAACAAAAAATCAACTTCTGTCCCATCAATCTACAGAACATCACTCCAGGAGTGCTCTGGGATGTTCATCGCCACCATTGTGTGAATGGGAGGCAAACTGTAAAGCGCTATGAGTGCTCGAAGGAGTGGAAAAACACGCTATATAAATGCAATCCATTTACCATTCATGCAAATGTGAGACAGGCACTACAGTCTGAAGAACAGTGTTTTCCTCTCTGGTAACCTCCATAAACTCCATTTACATCGATAATTTTCTTAAGCTATACCCATGGCCACGAACAGCTTCAGCTGTAAGAGATGCCTGCAGATCCTTAGACGTCACCTCATGTTTCTTTGACATTTGTTTGGATTCCATGGGGTGTCACTGCACTGACCTGTGTAAGACACTCATTCCAAGGCACAAGGGTGCTGAATTTCATCCATTTGCAAACTATATGCCTGACTAGGAAAGTGCAGACTCGGGTCTTTAGAAATCCTTTTGTAAAACTCAGATCACACAGACTGATGCCCCCAAGGTTCATGTAAATACTGTGCATATAGTTTAAGCAAGATTTTTAAATGAATTATTATGACTTAAATCACATTCTGGGAGACGCTGATGCAGAAATTCAGTCTCACACAATTGCACTGTAAAATGCTTCTTTTTACATTACAGTGCTCACAGAAAGTCTTGGGATACTTCATCGCTTTATCCTGCAAAAATGTTGGAAATTGATTGGTTTCATAAAATTCCATTGACAAGTAGTGTTTCACATCTTCTGGACAGACATTTCCTTTCATTTTTTTGACTAACTCATTCAGTTCTGTTCTTGCCTCTTTGCTATTCATTGTATTTGTAGTCACTGGCTCCCGAAGAAATACTAAACACAAATGTTTCATGTTAAATGTTACTGCAAAGGGGTTACTACTTATAAGCATCCAATGAGACTGTATGTCAATGAACTTTTTAACTCAACGACAGCTCTTTAAGAACTAAAATTTGGGTTTCAATTTATTACTACTTGAAATTATTGGTTGTTTCTAATGTGACACATATTTTTGTAAGCAAAATTAATACAAAAATGTTTTTGTAATTAAACCATTAAATTAGCAATATTTTAACTGAATTAAGCAAGCGTGCCAAAACTTTCTGTGATCACTGTATACCCTGGTCATACAACCTCATGATTACAAATCAACATCATTAACTTGCACTGAAATCCATTTGTAGCAATAACACTGTCAAGTATCTTTTACTGCAGAAAGGCTGAAGAGAACGCCACCAAACCTCTGCTACTGAACATGCAGGAAGGCAGTTTTGCATGGTGGAGCTGATAGGGAGTGAGATGGACCCATCCAGGCAGTGTTTTTATGAGAAGAGGTCAGGGTACGCACCGAGGACATCCAGGGAGCTCTGGTGGTTGGAGATGATTACAAAGGGCCCTTCAGTCTGCAGGTGTGCCCAGCCGCTCACCTCGAAACGGAGGCCAAGGAAGTACTTCACATGTCGCACCAAGAAACGGATGACCCTGCCAATAAAATATTAGGCACTTTTCACATATTTTAGCAGCTGCATGTTTTATACAAATCAAAGTAATGGGTTTGTAGAACATTCTTCTGGGTTTCTGCACATTGTGTTTCACAGATGTGTGAACAAAACATAGGTGTGTGAGAATTTCTGGATCATCATGATAAAAGTAATATAATAAAATCCTTTAGCATCAGCTTTGTCAATACTAGACTTCAACATGACATTTAAACCCATGTTTATTCATTTGGCCAGTCTGCAGTTAGACTGCTAATGAAGAAAACAGGAAATAAACAAACACACAGGACAAACTGGAACCCTGATAAACAGAATACATACACTCTACTGAGCATCTGATAATACAATGAAATGAAGCTAAAATTAAGCGATGAGAAAATCAGTCAGCAGCCATGCATCACCACAGATTAAGTAAATAAGATGAACACAAGGCGCCATCATTGCAGACCTTAAGTAGATACAACAGAGGCTGCCATTATATACAGGAATGTTCAGCTGTGTTAACTGTGAAAGGCAGACTACACCCTTATTCTTAGCATTTTATGGTGACAAAAACAAGCTCTGTGCACTGTGTGGGGGTGTCACATGCTACTTATTTAGTTCTAGCACACTAGTTCACTAGCACAAAATTTCTCTCTCTATTGTGTTTCAATTTCAGCCTTCTCAAGATGAGTTTGGTACTGGCACCTAAAGCATTATTCCTGCATTTGGCAACTCGTGTCAACTTGTGTGTGTGTGTCGTCCTGCTTCCAGTCATCCTTGGAAACTTTATAATGAACCTGATGACCAGTGTAGTGTCCATGCATCGCCATGTCTGCTATTCTGACCAGAGACCCTTTCACAATGCAACTTGCACCTCCAAACCTGTTAAAAAGGTGGTACAGTGAATCGCATCTCCAAGGTTAAGGGTCTGAATCTCTGCTTTGCGTGTGTAGTTAGGAAAATTGGTGTCCTCTAATAACTCAGTATGATTGCGAATGTTCTCTCATCATTCCATCCAGCATGCACCCCAACCTGCTAAGAGAGGCTACAGGCCCCGGTGTGTGCAGACTGACCCCAGCCCCATGTTTGTGGACACACCCCGGCCGATCCTGGCCCACCCGCGTATCCACTTCTCTATGTTCTCCATAGGCTTCCTCCACACACTCCAGTTTCCTTCCTAAAGACTGAGGTCATGATAAATAGTGTCTCTAAACGATCCATTATGTTAGTGCACACCCCGCGTACTGGCAGCTCTAGCCAGGGTTTTCCCTGTCTCATGCCCAAGGCTTCTGAAATTGGCTCCAGTGAAGCTGTTCTGGGTAAGTGGTATAGAAAACTCATGGATGAATGGACAGGGGATCTGTGATAGGAAAGATTAAGATTCAAAACCTAAAGAAGTAGGATTATCATGCAACCATCGGTGGTAACCCAGTTCCCAGAGCATACTATAAGTGTTTCATTTTGGTTAAACCAGAGTGAAGACCCATGAAATCTGGGTTTAAAAATCTCCCTTCATCCATTACAAGATCAAACTACAAGTGTAACAAACCTGGTGGAGAGTGCAGCATGAAGGACTACAACACTGTCTTTCCCTTAACTTTCGCATAATTCTTATTTATCACATTCAAGTGTCGAAGTTCATCACAAAAGCAAACCATCTTCTAAAACAATTGGTCACTGCTGCTTTTTTGAGCTAAATTAAGCAATATACTGTAACAATTTACAAACGCGCATTTAAATTTTATTGGCACATATATATTTTTATTTTCACAAGGTTCAAACAGGAATCTATTTTTACACCAGCCCTTATTCTCCATCTTCCAGTCTTCTTACTACTCCACTGCCAATAATGCTGTGTGCAGAATTACTAGGCAAGTGTATATTTTGGTTGTATCTTCTCTGCAGACCAATAATTTCAGTCCAGATTAATCTTCAATTAAAAAGTTACTGTTTAAAAATAAAGCATGTTCAGTATTTGTTCTGAGTATTTTTTTCTTTGGAGTAAAACAGGAAACTTGTTATTATTAAAATGGGCCTGAAAATGGACCGGAGAAAGAGTAGGAATAACACAGAATAGTAAAGTGCCAGTCAGAGGAATGCAAAACAGTAGAAACTGGCAAACATTTAAAACATGATCATCATACAGTCGAGTGTTTTGTGCCCAACAGCCAAGGAAGGTGGAGTCGCATGTAGAGAGAAGAGACAAACTGACAATCATCTGTGTCAAATTAAACGGGAAACTTCCAGAAACACTTTAGGAAACCCATTTTTAAAACTGCAATATGAATTGAATCTCTGGAAGCACTATGTGCAGTGTGCAACGTGACTAGAGTCACAAAGGCTGAAACACGACCTCCACTCAATAAGGCACACAAGCCAAAATGTCAAAAATGAGCATGGACCCGTCTTCACACATACTGATTTTACAAAGGTTTTGTGGACAGACGCCACGAGAGTGACTCGAAGATGCAGATGGATGGGCCTGTGGATGGACACCTTCTACAAGCACCTACAAGGAGGTGGAGAAGTCAAGCAAGGTGTGAACTGCAATTATCAGTGATGAACTTTCTGACTTTGCAGATGGTGCAAAAACGAACCCCAAAATCTACTGCCAGTTTCTAGAAGATTCCGTCTTCAACTATTAGCACAAGAAGTCAGCAGCCTTCAAAAAGGTCATGATATTCATGCAAAAAAA
The DNA here is from genome assembly GCA_026777985.1 of Mormyrops attenuatus. Classification (NCBI taxonomy): domain Eukaryota; kingdom Metazoa; phylum Chordata; class Actinopteri; order Osteoglossiformes; family Mormyridae; genus Mormyrops; species Mormyrops attenuatus. The sequence continues at coordinate 14,630,039 of JAODKC010000117.1, read as the reverse complement.
TCTGGAGCAAAAGAAAACTTCTGAACTCACTTTTTAAGTTTTTCAGAAATTATCTCCAGGAACAGTACCTGCCTAATAATTCTGCACACAGTGTACCTACAATTAATTTTTCAGGATTCACTTATCATCAAGAGCGTAGGTTATTTAAAATAGGGATGGGCCGATCCACATTTTTTCAGTTCCGATCCGATTCCGATACACAACTGCCGATGCCGATACAGATACAAGAGCTCTTTTTACTTTGTTATATTTTATATATAATTTTTTAAGCTAGTAAATACAGATGGAAAAAATGTATGACAAAAGATATTTAATTAGGCCACTACAAACATACATAACGTACTGTTCCACTTCGTTTGTACGTCTTGTTTTAAGCGTTTTTGAGGCATTTGCAGTTCAATATAGGAATATCTTCAGAGCAAGTACACACAAGTTCTTTTTAGAGATTGCCAAAAACTAAAGTAAATATAGGACGTGTATCGGTCACGCGTGGCTGATACCCGATCCGTCAAATAGGTCTGGATCGGCGCCGATACCGATCCGAATATCAGATCGGTGCATCTCTAATTTAAAATAAGATTTTTCCAATACATAAAATTAGCAGCTCATCTTTTTTTACTAACTTTTATTCCTGCCTTCCATGTTATACACAGTGTCATAGATCAGAGTGCAACATTTTCAATGACAGACACAACACTACTGGAGTGGAGGAGACAAACCATGAACCTAATATTTGTTTTAACAGGAACAAAAAGGTCAAAAGGCCATTGAGATAAGCATGGTAATTCTGATGGCCTCAGAGATCATTCAGTTATAGCAGTGGGAGAGAAAACCAGATCCATTCTTCTTTATAAAGGACAGTTGACTGCTGTATGCAGTCAGGAATTTTCAGCTGGATCAGACTCATAGCACAAGTCAGTGTCAGAACAGCATGCTCTCCACCCTGCAGGGTTTTCAGACGCACTTCTGCTTTCACTACCCTTCGGTGACGTTACCCTTGAAGGCCTGTTTCATTGCGTCTCTCCTACATGATAGTACTTCACTGAAAGATTCTCACATGAGCACACAAATGACTTTTTGTCCTTTGCTACAGATTCAAAACTTGTTATTAATTATTAACATGTTATTATCAGTGTCACAGCATTGCTACATTTAAACTGGATGTAAGAATTAACAAGCAGTTTATCATTATTAGATTGATGTTGATTCCTGCCAACCATACACATCACACTCCGCCGGAATGATCTACTTTCTGTCTAGGTCTCCCAATGGGATTTTCATGGTTGTGATCAACCCATCTTGATGCTGGATGTCCTCTTCCTCTTTGACCTTTCAAAACCTTATGGTCTTCTCTAACGCACAGAGTCTTCATATATGTCATATACAAAATTAGATACATTTAGTCTGGTCATGTGTGCTTCGGTTGAAAGTTCAGGCTTGATTTCATCAAGAAAGCACTCTATTTTCCTCACGCCCCATAGTTTTTGCAAGCACTACAGTGATACTCTCATGTGCTGTGTCGTTAACGTCCAACTTTCACATCCGTGAAGTTAGAAAAACAGGCAGTTGGGAGCAATTATCAAAGATATGGGCGTCCGCCCATTAAAGAACCCAGGTGTTGTCTGAGGGTGGCTTTGATTCTGATCTTGCAGAATCCTTTTATCGGATACAGACCACCTCGTAAACCAGACAAACCTGCAGGGAAAGCAATGGCTAATTCATCAGCACAATTTTTAAATATTTTTTGAAAATTAATGTGTAAGTACTAAAGAAGCACTAATAATGAGTATACAAAACAAGGAACTTTTTGAGATATAGGGCTGTGCAATATGACGATATACATTATGAGATGATAGAAAAATGTCTATCATTTCAAATTAGGCTTTACCGTTTATTTCGTTGTCGCAAATCTCACTCTTTACAGCAAATCCATGCCACCTGCCCAATGTCTACCTCATGTCTGCATGAGAATACACCATGGGAATACACCATGGGAATACACCGCATTATATTCTCTAGCACTGCCCGATCCATTCATCCTGCCATTTTACTGCAAATATTGCCTATATCTACAGCAAACTACAGGTCTTGCTTTATTGTTGAGCAAGAACTGCTGTTAATGATTTCACTGACAAAAAAATCCGCTTTCTTTGCTTGTCATTGTAAGTGTTCACTCCAGCTGACTATTTCCAATGTTTGGATCAACACTATTACCTAAATACCCCATATCTGAAATATGACTGTACATTTCCATAAGTTTAAATTGCTGCTGTCCAGCGACTTGGCACTTTGTTATACTGATACACTGAACTGAAATACAAAGTCTGGCATATTTTGCATTTGCCTGCAACCATATTTGTATTACTCCAAATCAGTGGGATCAGAAAAAAAAATTAAAAAACGTACATTTCACTAGTTCTTTGTTCTATTGGGATAATCGGCTGACTCTGCTGCAACATAAGACCCCACCGAGACTGGGATACCTAACGAGTTTATGATTCATATTTAATGTTTTGTTACGTGCTTAATTGAAAATTTGCACAAATATTCTGAACAAAAGGAGAAAATCAAATACGAGTAAATACCTTTTATTTGTTGAGGATGTAATTCGAAATATCTCCATGTGGTTAGTTTATATAATCCATTCATTGAATTGATAGAAAATATGCTATATTGTAATATGCATCGTGATTGGTATATGAAATTACCTGTATGGGGATATGAGATTTTGGTCATATCGCACTGCCCTAATCAAAAATCAAAAAGGTTAAAAAACTGGACGCAAGACCCCATTTCTCGACCAAAAGAAAGCCTCAAAACCTCACAGCATGCACACATTCACAAAGCAATCTGACTACAGAAAACAAGCAGGGAATATGTCTCCAGGAGTTTGAATCCCACCCCTGTGTGTTGATTCTGCACATTATGCTAGTGTTTAGAGGGGTTTCCTTTTACAAGACATGTGCATTGGTAAAAATGTCTCTCTAAAATAGTCCATGGCGTGTGTGACTGTGAGCCCTATAATGGACCGGTATCCCAAACACGACGACCCGTGACGAGTGAACTATGAGCGGCTACATGCCCAGTGTGACCCTGTACTGGATGAGTGATAATGAAACACTGATAGACGAATGGAAATTCTATAAACGTACAAGTGTTATGCACACCTATGATATTGTCTCAAAACAGAATATTTTTTCAGGTCATGGCTGATCTGGATACTGTCACACCCAGCCCCGATTGCCCTCATGTGGACTACACCTCCTCGTTAACCCCATGTGGTATCCTCCCGTTTGCCAGCTGTTGTTCGTTTCCTGCTCGTCACCTCCTGTATTTAGTCTACGTTTTGTTCAGTCCTGTCAGATCTGTCATTGAAGTCATCGTGGATGTGTCGTTGGTGTTCCCTGTCGGTCGATTTCCCTGGAATAAACCCCGTTTTGCCCCGTATCCTGAGCTCCTTCGCCTCCTTCCCCGCTCGCCTCAGCCCGAACCGTGACAGATACAAGCAGTCAAACAGAAACACAGAGTCAATGGAATCCTCCCATGTCCAAACAGTACTGTATTATTTACAAAGGTATATCTATACACCCGTCCATTCAGGCCTGGAGCCTGTCTCAATGGGATGACAGCCCACCACAGGACATACCCCATTAATGCTGAAGCAAAATTAATTCCCAAAGTTGTTGTTCTCGTTTACCAGCAAACGGCTATTTTATGGCTGAAGCACTAGGCCACGATTGGTGTGACGGCTCTGGGATCATGCAGATGTAAAAGACAGCACATTCACTGGAGGAATGGTGGTTCCCTTATGAAGTGAAGTAGTGAAGTAATAGAGAGACAAGAAAAATATTTTCCCAAATATGTAGCATATTACCACTACACTGCAGCACGGTTGCTAAAAAAAAAAATAACGTTAAATATTTTGGATAATTCATATTAATGCTCGTATACAAAGTTATTTTACCAAATACGTTTAAATAAAACACTCAAAGCTAACTATGATTACACTTAAGTACTAATGCATAGCCGTTGTATTTACCATCTACAATGAACAAGGCGAATAAAGTTAAGGTCGCAGTGACTCATAATCAAGCCGGACGCCAAGAATAATCGACAACTTGTTGGTGATTCTCAGATAATCCAACAATGGAGAATAATGGCAGGGGGCGTGACAGGATACCGCCTAATTGATACAAGATACACACAGCAACTGATGATCACGTGTAGATATTTAATTAAATTACATATCAAGTCAATTTCATTAAAACTCTGGAAAATCGTAGGCTAATGGCTGCTTCGCCACCTTAACCTTAGACCATATAACGGCGTTATACCTCCTCGGGCTAATGGCTGCTTCGCCACCTTAACCTTAGACCATATAACGCCGTTATACCTCCCGGGCTAATGGCTGCTTCGCCACCTTAACCTTAGACCATATAACGCCGTCATACCTCCTCGGGCTAATGGCTGCCTCGCCACCTTAACCCTCTGAGCACTGAGGGTAGAAAACACACTTTCACTGCCTGGGGCATGGTCACACATTTCTTCAGATAT
>JAODKC010000117.1:14574982-14602507 GCA_026777985.1 Mormyrops attenuatus | reverse complement strand
TCATTGGGGGGGAAAACAGCATTGTGCAACAGTGCAGCATTGTGCAACAGTGCAGCATTGTGCAACAGTGCAGCATTTTGCGCTCAAGGATAACGTTCAAAAACATCATCTTATTTGCATGCAGTCTGACCGTCATGTCTTAAGCATAAACCCCGCAACTAGTTGTATGGCTGCAAGTCATTCTGAACACCCATAAAATCCTGAGCGCCGTCTGTAGTGGGAGCCCCTTGCTCTGCGCCACCTACTGACACAGACCTACTGACACAGACGTGATACCTAGTCACACTGCACAGCCTCTAGGGGCAGTCTAACTGTAGGCTGGAGAAAAGCCACAAACTCACCATTGCACTGTAGCAAGGGGAGTCTAAAAACCAGACTCACGGCTGACTGAACACGACATCTAGTGGAAAAACCAACGCATTAACAGGACACATTGATAAAGAGTCAACACGAATCCTTATGGGGCTTCTAGAAACACAGTAAAAGGCTACAGCCCTCATTTCATTCCATAAGACAATGTGCATTTACCACAGGTACAACCCCACCTCACTGAAAAAGTGATGTTCTACAGCCCAACCAAAATTCACTCCGAGTTTTTGTTTACACATTTTATAGTGTAAAGATTTATCCTTTTGAGCAGGTAATTATTAAATTAAATTTAGTAGTCCTGCTTAATCCCCATGTACCCAGCTATACGAAACCAATATACTGGAAAAAAAAAATCAATTGAAGCAACAAACTACAAAAGCAATATCTGTTACTGGAAGTGCACCAATCAAATATTCAGACTGGTATTGGCACAGATCGCGGGTTCGAGTCCCACCTCTAGCATTACCATCATTGGGTCCCTGAGCAAGACCCTTAACCCCCACTTGCTCCAGGGGGACTGTCCCTGAATTTAGAAAAAATTGAAGTCGCTCTGGATAAGAGTGTCTGCTAAATGCTGTAAATGTATTATCCATGTGACCAATTCACGTCCGATACTTATTCAGTTTTCGGCAGTCTGTACAAAAATCATATTTCTTAAGTCAATTTGTACAATGAATCGCACAACAGTTTTGCGGCATTCAAGCTGAAAACTAATGCTGGAACTGCCACTGGGTGAGAGTGCAGTGACTTCTGCTTGCTGACGTCATGCGCATACCATTGGCAGTAGGGGGAGTGCAAGAACATCAGAACAGAGGGGGGACAATTGATTTGCAATTTTTGCAAAATTAAAGTTCTTAGAGGGGGAAGAAGCATTTAGTGGAAAATCCCATGTGATTGTGTGAGACATGAATAATATGAAAAAAGCAATGGATGATTTGGGACTTGCTAGCTTGGGCTGTATTGCACAGTCGCTACAGCTTGTGATACACAAGGGGCTCCGATTGCAGTGAAGTATAAGTGATGCTGTTGCCAGTGGGAGAAAAATTGTGGGAAATTTTAAGCAATCACCACTTGCGTATCCTCACTTAGAAGATATTCAGATTGAACTGCAAAATGCCTCAAAAATGCTTAAAACAAGATGCACGAATAAGGTGGAGCAGTATGTTATGTATGTTTCAAGAAGCCTAAGGATTTTTTGGCATACATTTTTTCCTCATTTGTATTTAGTAGTTTAAAAACATTTAGATATAAAATACAGAGTTTCTATTTATTATATTCAAATATTAAAGTAAAAAGCTCTTATTGGAATCTGTGTCGGTATTGGATCGGTTGTGTATCGGATCAGAACTGAAAATGTGGATTGGCCCATAACTGTTATACTGCTATTTGGAAAAGGAATCATTTGCGTGAGTGTACAATGGAGAAATCGACCACAATTAAAACAAGGGCACAGAACTTATTCAAATAGCTCCGTCACTATGCCTGAAAGATGACTTAAATTTGAATAAACGATGGACAGGACATTCTCATGTTGATTCACTAAGGAAATTTCACAAACAGTATATGCCGCACAAAATACCAATTAAATAAAATTCCAAAACCCCATCTAAATTTCAAATTAGTAGTAATTTGACCTTTAATAAGAGTATACTTCCTTTGGCTGCCATTATGCAGACAGTCAAGTGCAATCCACATAAGAATTTCCAGTTACTACTTTATCTCTAACAAAATGTGAGAGAATTGTTCCCTAATCCTCTTGGAGTTAAAGTCTCCCTTATGGGCAACAATGACGCAAGTCAATTCTGCTACTCAAAGATCTATTACTAATGCAGTACAGTTACAACAGTATCATCCACATCTCCCAAAAGGACGAGTCACTCACTCTGCACCTTTGTCCTGTTAGCTTTCTGTTCCTACCACTTATGTTAAACGGGTCGGTGCCGACCCATGTCAAATCAGCCATAAAATACCCTCAAAACCATTATCATCCAATTTGTTTCTTACCTCTTGGTTACCTTGTTAGGCTTCCTTATCCATGAAAAGATTGGTTTTTGGTGTGGCTTTCTGGACCTTTCTTCTGGCAGCATACCTCTCATTTTCAATAAAAAATAATGGTAAAATAAACCAAGAGAATTGTATAAAAATGTTTTTTTTTTCCCCAAAAACAGAACTTTAATACAAATACAAAACTTATAGCAGAAAAGTAATACAAAAAGTAGATTAACAAGGTCAAACAATCACTCAAGTAAATGAAACCAATAGAAATCAAGTGGTAGTTCAAAAAAAAAAAAAATAAAGTGTGTGCAAGATCATCCACGTGTGTTTAGATGCATGTCGGGCAAAAGCTGACACTTTTGGTGTGTTCTTTACAAAGATATATTCTGCAGTAGAAGCACAACGTGTTAGTCTTTCTGTCCTTATTGCTAGGGCAGACCTGACACCTCTTCCTCTTAGAATCTGGTGGCCTCAGTGGGCTCATGGCTGCGGCTGTGCTGGTGGATTTTGAGGCAGGGCCGGCTGAGGAGGATGCTGGCGCAGATCCTCTTTGTGTTGCTGACGGCGTCCTTGGTATGCTGGGTGAGCTCTGCAGCTGTCTGACTAAGGCTGCGGCGGCTGGGTCTCGGGGCACCCGTTCCCTTCGCTGTATGTGTGCCTTGACAAGAGAATTTCCTAGCTCCTCCAGAAACAGTCTCCGCTTGTGCTTTTTGGTTGAGTTCCACCCTAGGTGGATGTGGGTCCACAACACAAATGCATTGTATGCAGACACATCTAGGATATTATAAAACACAACCATCGGCCATCTCCTGGTCATTCGCTGGCAAGTGTAGGTGGCAGCCAGCCTGTCCAGGTTGTCCACTCCTCCTTTGTTTGTATTATAGTCCAGCATAATTATGGGCTTTTTGTCACTTCCAGATGACACAGCTGCATCTTTGTGAAAAGTGGACATAAGTATCACATTCTGGTTTATTTTTGGACAATATGAAACAATAGTGGTGGTGTCTGTAAAAGCAAATTTTGAAGAAAGTGGAGCCCGGTCCTTCACCTGCAAAATTTCAGTGGGCAGCTCAGATTTATTCTTCTTTATTGCGCCCACCATGGTAAGTTTCCTCCTGAGAAGTTCTTGTCCAAGGTCATAGCTGGTAAAAAAACTGCCACACGTGATATTGTTACCCCGCAGTCCAGCAGTCATATCGAGGACTACACGTTTTCCTTGGTTCTTCTCAGGGATGCCACTCGCAGGTTTGCCTGTGTAAATCTGTAGATTCCACGCAAAGCTGGTTTTTGCATCACAGGCCGCCCAGATTTTTATGCCATATTTGGCTGGCTTATTGGGCATGTATTGCCGGAAGGGGCATCTTCCACGGAAAGGGACAAAACGTTCATCTACTGTCACCTCTGGCCCTGGGTTGAACATCAGTGGAAGGCGCTGCACCCATCTCTCCCAGACATGCCTTATGGGAGCAAGCTTGTCAGGTCTTGCTTTAGCGTCTCTGTTGTGAAATCTGAGGACTCTCGTTATCATTTGAAATGTCTGAAGTGACATTGTTGCCCGGAAAATATTTCTGCCTGTCGACGCATCCCAGAGACTTTCAGTGGCCTCATTTCTGGATCTGTACACTCCAAGAAGAAGAACAACACCAATATAAGCATCCAGGTATTCCTCATCAATGTCATGCCACGTTTCGCCGTGGACCTTTTTCCCTTCCAGGTTTGTCATAGCAATGATGACTTTTTTAAGTGACAATGGCATAAACAGATCAAAACAAGTCTTGATGTCACTTACTCTCGTCACGGCAAACCTTGTGATCCCGGGGGTCTTTTTGATATTTTCAGCAGCTGTCCTGCCATGTACAGCAGGAGGTTCTGAGCTCCAACAGATGTTACCACTTTTGGACTTGGATGCGGGCGCAGGTTTGGCAACGTTGACGACCTCATCAGACGCGTCTGTGTCTTCTGACTGATGCTCCACAACGTCTTCCTCCTCAGAAACCTGCTCATCCATATCACTGTACTGCTCTGCGTCCTCTGCCTCATTTTCAGCCAAGACATGATCCATTTTCACAGGCCGCAAACTGGAGATGTGTACTCTCAAGTCACCAGCTCTAAACTGAATTGGTCTTATATTGCATTACATGTCTGGGCATGCCTTGGGAGGGCACAGTGCTGGTGAGCTGACAGTGTGTTTATGATTTCAGTTTAGGCACTAATTGTTGTTTTATAATCTAACTGGAATACGACCTGAACACCATAGCTGTTATAATCTTGACCAGAGCATTTATAATTTAGTGGGGATATATATATATATATATATATAATGTATTATTTAAATAGAGGTTCCTGACAAAGTCAAAGCCAGTACACAAATTTATGTGACGCTTAATAAGGGGTCGTTGCCGACCCTAACACCACCTACTTATGGGTCAAAGCCACGGCAGGTTTCAGCTTCCCGGCTGGTAAAACTCCGTCTACAATCTGAAGCAGAGAATATATTTACTACCAATTACAAGCGTTGAAGGCATTTGGATCGAGGATTTACATACATCACGTAACTTCGATGTGGAGCTAAGTCATGCGCAGTCCCCATTCATTTAGGAACTGGGCGTAGAGTAGCTCAGCTTTACTTTCCGCCAACTAATGAAGCAAATGCGACACCGAACACCGCACTGCAACGCCTCTAGTGGCGGCTTTCGCATTTACGAGTGCAAAAAAATAACCCAGTTTATCAATCTGTATCCATCTATCTTGTACCCCAAACGTTAATACATTAGTATTTACGATATATAATAAACGGCACCCAATGCCATAGAATTTTAACAATATGGGTAAATTTCGTTCAAACAAAGCCCAAATTAGTGAACGGACAGGAGGGCTGGCATAAGAGTCAGCCAAGATTTAAAGTCTGATTGCGCGCAGAATTAAGTCTAGAATACGTATATTTAGCATCGCGTTTTGCATAACTGCTTAACAAAAGGGTTAAAGAACAGTACATGACAGCCACCCGGCACATTTAACGATTAAGGAGATTTCAAACTGACCTCCTCCACTCGAAATCTCCGCCGGAAAGAGGACGGCGGCCCCTTTACGGCAGATTTTATAATACACGGACTACGGGGAGCCTGAAGGACAAACCGCACAAAGCGATTAACCCTTCCGCGACGGTGGCATATAAAATGCTGTCCCGCCAAATTTGTCTTGCTAAGAAAATGTTAGCAAGACAAATATCGAAATGCAAACTAATATTTTATACATCTATGTATTTCGGAGCTATCTTATCACAACAACGTGTATTTACCTGGTTTTTATACGTGATAGCTGTGTAATCACACACCAGTTGCTAAAACCATAGCACCCCCTGTTGCTTTACTTGTTAATGCATTTGAAATTTTACTTGCATTTTTCTCTGAATTACTAAAACGTATTTCCAGGAAAAGTCCATCCTTTTCACAAAACAGCAAACATAAAACCGAGTCTTCAAATAGCATTCAAAAAACTTTTGATTCGTCTATCAAAATCAAACCATTCTCTCAAAACTATTTCATCTTTGCACTGTTTTCGGGTCACACACAAAGCCAGTTAATACAAAAACAATACTGAACAGTCATTACGTTATAATAATAATAATAATAATAATAATAATGACAAACAAACACAGTGTTCATGACATAGCAGGAAAAAAAATTTGCTTGGGCCTTTTTAATTTGTAAAGTACCAGTACTGGAAAAAAGATGTTTATTAAGCAATATCTGATCAGTATCCCACTGACTGTTTTAAAAAGCGTCTTAAGACATTTCTTTTTAACAAAACTTTTGGTTCCTCGACTCGAAGGTTTAAATTAGTTTATTTCTAATTTTTTGCTTTGTCTCTTTTTAACTTGTAGCCCTTTGAGATCCTTGTGATGTAAAGGGCATTATAAATAAAACGAATTATTATTATTATGATTATTATTATTAAAGTTGGCAGAGCGGGGGGGGAGGGGGTTGATCAAGCGGTCCAGATTAAATGATATTTCGCTGTGGATGCCTGTTGGCGACCCCTGGTATACACCATGGTACATGTATGATCATTTGCATTGATTATACTGTAACACTTTAGCAAGAATAAGGTTTTACCAATTCAGAAAAATTGCAACGGCAATAATCGCAAAAGCATACAGGTGGTGTGGCTAGGGTCACTTTGTTGCTTATTCTGTGCAGTGGCTGTCAGGGTCACTTTGTTGTTTATTCTGTGCAGTGGCTGTCAGGGTCACTTTGTTGCTTATTCTGTGCAGTGGCTGTCAGGGTCACTTTGTTTTTTATTCTGTGCAGTGGCTGTCAGGGTCACTTTGTTGTTTATTCTGTGCAGTGGCTGTCAGGGTCACTTTGTTGTTTATTCTGTGCAGTGGCTGTCAGGGTCACTTTGTTTTTTATTCTGTGCAGTGGCTGTCAGGTTCACTTTGTTTTTTATTCTGTGCAGTGGCTGCGGTCAATAGCGTTCTGGCCTTGAAGCTTCAGAGCTCTGGGTTTGAATAATTCCAGCTACCTACTGATTCTTCAGTGTTCATCTGTGTAATTTGAATGACAGTTATCTGTTTCTGTACCATTTAAATTGCTATAGAAGAAAATACCCGAATGAAGCTTTTATCTGCAGATACTGAAATTTTCCATTAACAGTAACCTAAATGAATTACAATGGTTCACATAAAGGTCAGCATCATCGTTTTGTGTATACATTATGGAATATTTTGCAAGCTCCAGTCACTGGTTCTTAAATTGTGTGACATGAGAATATTACAAAAAGCACTACATTAGTCTTCTATGATCAGCTAATTTGCAAATCTCCTGAACTGGCCCTCTAACAGCAAAAAGTTCTAGTGAGTTTCCTGCAACAGTGTTGGTACCATTATCGAAATTACTTTTACTTTGAACTGCAAAAAGAAGTTTGTCTTAGTCACACCAATCTACATGTAGTAGTAATTGTCAACCGCATTATCAGTGCCCACAGGTTTGTAAACTGTGCCTATGGATTCACACCCATACTTTTGTATTTCATACATATGGTTTTATAAACTGTGTGCACGGACTTGTAACTGGACCTTTTTTCTTCAGAGAACATGGACTGGTACAGAGCCCCCTAGTGCAAATCTAATTACAAATCAGGAGCACAAACTTACACACAGCTCTTTTTTCCACATCTAACACTAGGGGGCTCCATACGACAGCATAGAACTGTAGGGTTGCCGTACATTTTCCCCAGTGCATCACGTTGTACTTCAAGTATACCAAGCCCTACTGTACAAAATTCAATAGTTTTAGTTCAACCAGATGTATTTATTGTTTTACACACAAGTGTATATAAACTTTTTCATTCAGGACATTACATCAGCATGCAGGTCACTAATGATTTTTTGAAGCAATATACTCTAAATGGGTAATGAAACAAGCCCACATTATGCACAGTAGGTAAAAGTCGACAATTAAATGCAACATACATGTAACTTAACGGGGCATGAAAGACATAAGGAATGGGTTATAGGCATGGAACGAATTTTCAGGAACTTTGAAATTTAGAAGCAAACGTTCTGGTTTACACAAATATAAGGACATCATTTTTATAACTATATAAAATAAGATGAGGATGTTGTTTTATATCCTTATTATTTGCAAATATTCCTTCCCTGATGACAGAGTAGCCGTTTATTAACGTGATAAATTTTTAACTTGTTCTAGGGACGTGGGTCTTCAGAAGCTGGGCTTACGAAACCATGTAGCAGATTCATCTGCCTCCTTTTGTCCTTGGCGCGGTTGATGGTCATCTTGAACAGCCTGCAGTAGAGCTCCACTGCACATGCAGTGTCATCATTGCCGGGGATAGGGAAGGTCACTAGGCTGGGGTTACAATTGGAGTCCACCACCCCAACAGTGGGGATATTCATCTTAGCTGCATCGCGAATAGCCACATGCTGCTGGAAGACATTATTTAGGGTGGAGAGGAAGACGATGAGGTCGGGAAGACGAACGCCTGGGCCGTACTGGATGGCGGCGTTAGTGAGCAGCCCACCTCGCCAGTAGCGTGTGTGAGCGTACTCCCCACAGTCTCGCGCCATGCTCTCAACCAGGTGACCAAACTGCCGGCGCCGACTGACAAACAGGATCACTCCCCCCCGGTACGCCACGTGCGCTGTGAAATTCAGTGCTTGCTGCAGCAGCTCCATAGTCTGATCCAGGTCAATAATGTCCTGATCCAGCCGGCAGCCAAACAGATAAGGCTCCATTAGCCTGAAAGTTTAGCAAGAAAAATTCAGACTCATGATATGATACTTTACTGTCAGACATATCATGTCAACATCATATCTGAAGATGAACAAATTAACACCCATTGGTTGCTCCTGATAAAACTGAAGTAAGTCTGGTTTTTAAACAAACACTTTCAACCCAAAACAGCAGCTTACAATATCTCGGCTATTCTAGAAATTCAACAAATAATCAAGTAAATCCCTTTACAATACATGTTACAAACAGTACATATTGCCAAATGTATCATTTTGAATTTGCAATGTTTAAAATAAATTAAATTTCAAGGCTTCATTTTCATTTTCTAGTGTACTAGATAATTTGTTATGGAAGATGGATGAAAGGACGAACTGAAAATGATACAAAAAGAATGCATAAAGTATTACCACACCTATGTCTGCAGCCTTTTTTATGGCCGAGGTGAACCCTGGCCTCAAATAAATCCTTCAGGGAAAAAAGTTCGGACAGGCGGAAGAAGTCTGGCTGGCTGAGAGGCTGAGTGAGGACTCTATTTTCACCTAAAGGCAGGACAAGAACAAGGTAACTTTTCTTACAGAAATAAGTGGAAATTGTAGCGTATTAGTTCTTACCTACAGGTATTTGCAACATATTTCACATTTTATGAGATGAACACAAGAACATAGCGCTCATGCACACCTGGGATGTCATTGTGACCAGTGTGAACGGCCGTCGCAGTCGCGGTCGCCGTCGCATATCGTCGACCAGGAGCGTGGATGTCGGACAGTCCGGCCGATAGCTGTGCTGGACGGCCGAACCTCCAAAACGCTGAATTAAACACAAACCACAGGCATAATCATTTTATACACGTAATCATTTTTATGTCACAAAACCAAAATAATGATCATGACTAAACTAGTCGTCACTTAAACGCAAATACACGAAAATAAAAGTACTTTACCAATCTATACGGTGTGTTAATACAACATATAAAAACATAGTGAGATTAAAATCGAACAGTTCCAGCTCACCTTTAAGAAGCTTTCCAGTCGCCATGCTCTCTCGAGTCGCCGGCCCAAGCCGATCTAAGGACAAGGCTTGTCGGGAGTTGATGTCATTGGTGGGCCAACGCAGGCGCAGAACGTGCAGTAGTATACGAGTTCTATTTGTCATATAAACTCAGCTTCCCACAATCCTCTGCATCGTCTAGGTTAAAGTGCACACTACAAAGCTTTATTTCTTAACTACCTCAAAAACAAACGAAAATGGTGTTTAAAATACAAATGTAAGTATTTGTTTATATACAGACAAAAATATTGCAGTTCCACAATAACAGAAACAAGGCTATAATATTTAATATAAAATGTTTAAGAGAGGAAGACTTGAGTACCTTTCCATATTCTGTGAAATATCTGTTATTTTTCATTCTTGTATTTTAACCCTTACGTATCCCAAATGGGAGGAGTCATGGATTCTTCCAGGCTGAATGGGGGTATGCATTCCCATCTTTCCCATATTTCCTGTCGACTTTACATAACTTTATATTAACCTGTTGCACAAGTTCACAATTCTGTGTTTCACAAACTAAAAGAAGGTCATGAATGTCTTTTTACTCTTAGGATGAACTTGATTTGAAATGTTGTGTGCATACTGGCTGTCCGTACTTTCTGTACATACATTACACATTAAAAAACAACTCACTATCTTGTCCCTTTAAAAATGGATTTATTTGAAATATTTTTATGAATTAATAATCTATTATTTACTGAGGCAAATTGCTTACATTTAAATTATTAATGAAGTGATAATAACTTCACCACATGATGGACACCTACAGGGTTATGCTGTATCAGAGCAGGCTCTGTCCAGACGAGTCATCCTCATGCATGTCGTTGACTCCAGATGCTGTGGGGGCTTATCTTGCAAAGTTAGTGTCATGGTTCCTTAGACATTAGGGTTAGGCTGAGTTTTCAGTTGCAGTTCCAAGTTTTCCTGGTCCCTGATCCCAGTGATCCCAAAAAAAATTGTGCAAAAAGGGCCTTATTTTATCTGTGCAGTGAGGAATTTTTTCAAGGGTTTTGAAAGCTTCTTTTAAAGTAGTTGATTTATTCTGGTCTGAAAAATGTAACTGTGCGTTATATTTTTAAGCAGCAATGTATTTTTTATGAATTCTGGTCCCACTGACCCAGTGTATATAGCATAATTGATTGTTTTGTTTAAGCTATTGTTTTGTATCATGTTAAAATCAATGCATAATTAAGGAAATGTCCTAATTGTTTCACTTAATCCAATTCACTTGCCCAGTAAAGGTAGCCTGTATCTCATCTTAGGTAGCACGGGGCACAGCCTGAAGGAAATACCAGTCCATCCCAAGAAACATACAGTCTTATTAGATACTTATTCACTCATACAAGTGTAGGGAGCACATGCAAAAACTATAGACACTGAGACTCAGACTGTGCTGCCTTTTTTATTTGTTTGGGAACATAAACCTACAGTATGAACTAGACCCTGATTTGACATTACCATGAAAAAGGCAAACTAAGGCAAATGAATCCATATAAAGGACAATTTTATTTGATAAATTCCAGAGGTAATTTTAAGCGCGAGCTAAGCTCCACTTGCATGTCTTACTCAGTTAAATGCATTTAGCTAACATTTTTCATCAAATAAAAAAATAAACATATGAGTAAAATCAATTAAGCTAAAATAATTTAAATACCGTGCTCATTTTAAAGCAGGTGTAAAAGAACATTTAAGGATCTTCTCCTCTGGAATGATTAAGATGCAATGTGCTTTTTATTACATGAAAAGACACATACAATATATTGTAGCCTCCATAACTCCTAATGAAATTAGATATTAATAATTTATTCTGAATCTGCTCTTTGACTTTTTTTGGCAGCTGAATTTTCAATCCATTTTGAGCAGGATTAGCCTACTCAAAATTATGAGGATTTCTCCAAAATATGCAACCCATGCACAACTGTTTAATCGTCGGTGAAGTCAGTATCGACATTTTATTATAATTTCACTCTTTATTTGACAGCTGCTCTTTAAAGATACATACATTTTTCCTCCTCAAACAGGGAAAAGGGGAAAACTTGTATTTTTTTGCAAAATATTTATGAAAACTGGCAATGCACAGCATGGTCAGTAAAGTCTCTTCTTTTGTATAAACAAAAATAAATAACATTTGTTTCACATTAGGAATTCAAAAAAAAAAGGTTTTGCCATACACATAGCACAACAAAAGAATGATTAAAAACTCTTAATGAAAATCAGTGGGACAGAGAGAAGGTCAATTAATTCAATGCACATAGGAGTTGCTACCCATCAGCTGATCTCATTGGCTGTTCTGTAAAAACAGCAATAAATTACAGTACTTTTTACATACAAATAGGAAAGGCAAGCACTGTCAGACATTACTCAACATAAAATGATGAAACAATGGAAAAGACAGCCCTGCTGATTTTACATACCATCACCAATTCAGACCAGAAGAAGGATACTTTTTACAGCTAGTTGTATATCACTCAATAGCAGATGGATTTAGTTATGGAGGAAGAAATAAATTCATTGTGTATAGTCTGGTAAGAAAGTGAATGGATGTTGATGACTGTTCTAAACCATCCAGATTAATATGCGATTAAATGAGAAAAAGTAACAGCGGGAAAAGAGAAGAGGTAATAAGGAAATGGCAAAGGACAGCTGAAGAGGTCTACGCCTGACTCCTTTGGAGAGGCTAATAGACCACACAAATACAGACATATACCTGAACCCCCAGACTGACTGTCCAATTTTGTTTAATGATCTCTAAAAGGCTTACATGACTGGAGATGTTTGAAAAAATAAGATCAAAACAAGTACTGAAAGTCTTCTACAAAAGAACCAATCAGACACATTTTCTTCCAGGGAGTTTCCTGGATGTTCCAGGCCATGGTAAAGATGATTTTAACACAAATCTGCGCACAAACTTTGAGTGTACCACAGAAAGAGAATTTCACAGTGGTTATTCTCATTGGAGTGGCCTCTTGTTCCCAGAAGACCGGGTCTCTACAGAATTCATTCTCCATTTCACTATTCGTTTATAAATGCCGTTGTCAGCCCCAACCCATATGTCTTCGGGCTGTGTTGTTCTTCCGCTCTGGCATCAGTGAATTCACCATTTTCCCAACACCAGCTGGGTAGTGGTTTACTTGCATACAAAACAGAAAAAGCAAACTCAAACAACAAGATTAAGTCACTGCAAGTAGAATTCTTTTTAAAAGCATAATAACTAGGTACGAAATGTTGTGATAACCGCACAAGAAATTGTAATATTGTTTCATAATTTGTATCGGGATGGCAATCATTCTATTTAATCAGACCAATATTCAACTATAATGTTTAGGTACCAGTTCCATTTTTGTAGCACCCTTTTCATTATTAAATCCTAGTTTGTACTCTGGCTATTTCCCCCTCTGTTATATATTGTACAAAAGGAAACCTTCACTTCACCAGCCAAGTATAACATAAATGGACATTATTGGTCCTTTGATAAGTTCAAGCATACACCTGTAACATATGCAAAAAACACATGTAAGCTTTTTATAGACATATACTGGACTACCAACCAAAGCATGATTGTTATACAAAAAAGCACAAGATGTATAAAAAGAAACCTCTCTCATGAGAATATGCTTGTTTGAACAAAAACTAGACAGTGAATCAAGTATCAAAATCATTATTTATATTAGAGTGACAGTAGAATCCAATCTAGATTCCACCCTTTACAAGGTTCAGCATGACAAAAATAGTTTGTAGCTGCTTTGACAACACTATAGTTAGTATGCTATACTACTTTGGCAATACATACATTGATAACTATACAGAAGAACCTGTGTGGATTATAAATTATTGTACTACACAGAACATAATCCTGCACAAAGCTCTCACAGTTTGTACACTGAAAATATCAACTGTTATTTGGTCTGGGATACCGTGGAGTGAGAGTGTCTCAAACTCCTGGTGAGCCACGAGTACACAAGTTTTCATAGTTTCAGATTGCTGCATTTCACCGTTTATTAAAATTTCTCTGTATATTTTTCATTTGGGGCATGGACAGAACAAATGGGTATTAGCAATTATAAATTACAGTGGAATGGATTGTATTGAAATTCAGTATGGAAATAGCCCTCTAGTACATTAGACATAAGCCCATTTTATACACAGACATGGGACAGTATGTATAGTCAACGTGCCATCCGTTTATGGAAAGAAAAAAAGCATGAACAGAATGAGAGGGGTTACTGACTAATGGCGTCTTTTTGAGTTCTGAATACTAAAAAAAACCTGAATATTTACAATATCACCTTAATATGTGTGCACATGTTTAAATAACCATTGAAATGTAAAAATATACAAAAAAAAAACTGTACTACACTTATTTTCTAATATTTCTTGCAATCTAAGTATGAAAGTGCTGGAATAAATGAACATCTCAAAAGGAAGGCATTCCAAAGGTTTACCGTAATGGAAAAACCCAAATTAATATGTTACAAAATGCACTCACAATCTAGGATGCTGATTCTGACTCTGATCTGACCTCTGATCAGCACTCATTCTCTCCTCACATGATTCAAAACTGTTCTCCACACAGTCCTTCCTTTCCTCTCTCACCTGCTCTCCCTCCACTTGCGTCCTATCTACTATTTCTCCATAGCAATTCTTCCCATCTTCTGCCCCAATGAGATCCCTATTCCTGACCTGAACACGAAAGAACTCATGGGCTTCTTCTTTGGAGAACGTCACAGGGTCTTTCTTGACTTGCACCATGTCCTCCAAGAGAGAGGTGCCTTCCAGATGGCCCCGGTCTGAAAGTGTGTCCTGCTTGAATAGCCTGTTAGGCAAACAGGTGGAATATGGAAGGCTGGCAGGTGAAGCAGTTACAGGGGAACGCTTGAAAGGGCTCATTAATTTGTGCCTGCATGTGTTCTCAGAGTCACATGTTAACGGGAACATGTTACATGCCTCCTTTGCAGACCCGCTGCCTTTATCTTCATGCATGATGACTGCATTTTGCAAATTGGTTGCGCTGGTCACACTGACACTTCTGTCGCTATGTGGGCTGAGTTTGCTATAGCAGAACAGGTTCTGACTCTGTGACTGAAAAGTCGTTGTTTCTGCTGAGGGCATTACCTGATTTATCGGTCCGGCTTCCGTGATACAGTTAGAGGTGAAGATAGAAGTGAAATTCTGTTCTGATTTGCACCTTTGCATCTCTGGCCTGCTACTCGGAGTCCTACTCTCCTCCAAAGTCATTATGCTTCTCTTTTGCATTTTAAGAGCATCCATTTCCCTACCTGTGTGATCACTTTTACTGGATTGAGAATAATAAAAATCAGGAGGTGTACTTTGTAGCATCTGTCCATCTTGACTTCTGTCCTGTTCAGATCCAGATCTCTCAGAGTTTTCAAAACACAGAGCCTTTAAGGTAGGAGAAATCTCAGCCTGCTGAGCTTCCATCGGCATACTCCTTTCCAGCGGGAAATCGCTACTGCTGACACTTTTGTTTCTGAACTCCTCTGTACTGATGCTCATTGTGGACACCTTCGCCTTCTCTGCCAAGAACTTCCTGATCTCTTGCTCAATGCTGTCATCGCTGTCTACAGAACTACTGTCTTCCATTATTTGAGATGCAGAACCTGTAAATGTTTCCACACCAGCTGGCTCTTGTGCAGAACTACTTTTATCTAAATTATTGCAGGGTTTCACCTTCTTATTTATGAGTTTTGAGCTCATATTGCTCAATTTGCGTTTGGTACCTACAGTATGTTTGGATGTTTCATCACAGTTCTTAGGGATGGTACCGATTTTACTTTCAACAAGAATTTTCTTTTTCTCAGATTCCTCCTCATGGGATAATTCTGTAATACCAGAATGAAACTTTTTCCTTGACTTAACCTTCTTGTCCTTTGTCTTCTTTCTCAGTCTTCTTTTGGTCTTTAGCAGATCTTTTATTGCAGCATCTAAATCTTCATCACTATCTAATGAGCTGCTCTTGTCTCCACCCTCTCCCAATCTATCTGCCCATATTGTTGATTCCGATACTTCATTTTGTACACTTGCTAAAGGTGAATCTCTTTCATTAAGTGCTGAACCATTAGCATTATTTGGATTTTCAGGATAACACTTTTGGTCAGGATTTTTCATAGTTTCTGCACTTTTTGTTGTCACATCAGTTGCAACAGAAGCTCCTATAATACTTCCAGAAGCTTGAACACCAATGATTCCATCACACCGTGTCTGAGAGACTGGTTCTTTTACCTCTTGTTCTGGACCCTCCCCCTTGCCAGCTTTAAAGTTGTCCTCCTTGCGTTTTCTTTTACGGGATAAAGCAGGCTTTAGTTTTTTGTTCTGTGGCAAGTCAGCGTTCTTCTGCCAGATGTCATCTTGATTTTTCTCATATTTTACCTCAACAAGCTGCTGCTTATGCATTTGTGCCTTTGATTCCAGGAACTTCCTTATTTCCTGCTCAATGCCATCATCACTGTCAACAGAGCTATCATTACTTTTGTTATCAGACCAGTTAGGGCAGTCCTCAGTGGGTAAAGATGGAGACTCAATGCAAGGGTTTGATGGAGATAAAGTCTCTTCAAAGGACCTAGGCATAACAGCTTTAGAAATGTCCAGTATAGCCTCGGCACACATAAGTTCAGCTGTTGTGTTTACCTTCAGTGGAAGTGGAGTTTCAAGAGGCAAAACAGGGTCATTCTTAAATAAAGACACCTTGTTGTCGAATGGCATGTTCACTTGATCCGAAACCACAGATGATGGAATGGTACTTTTAGGCAGCTTCTCAGTAATCTTTCTTTTGGATGACATTTTCTGTTTTTTGAAAGCTTGATTACTAGGTTTTTCTAAACTCAGTGCAGCAGTTTTACCTACTTGGGTAGGCTTAGGATGAGAAGGTTTAAAGGCTTTTGTGGTATGTTCATGCTTTTCCTTTTGCTTTTCCAGCTGGTAGTGCCGAATGGCTTCTTCAATGCCATCATCGCTACTGGAATCAGACTCTTCTTTGGCTTGAAAGACTTTGGATGTTTTTCGGGAGCCTTCGTGTTTCTTTTTCTTCTCCAGCTGGTAGTGCCAAATAGCCTCTTCGATGCCATCATCACTGCTAGATTCTGGTGTCTTTTCATCTTTGACTACTGAAGGAGGCTGAACCCTTTTGGACAGGGAAATCACGTCAGCTGTATTTCTGATGACTTGAGCCTTGTTGACATCGGTTCTGTTAATAGGCAGACTATTGGCATCATGCTTTTCCTTGTGGAAAGATTCTCTTTCCATAGCCATTGAGTAGCTTGTTTTCAGATTTTTTGGAGCATAGTTACTGGCAGTTAGGATTTTATTCCTATCTAAATATTTCTGTGTTTCTGATGAGGAAAAGTCTCTTTTCAGCTGCTTGGACATCTGCAGTGGACTTGTGTTTAGCTTCATGCTCTGTTTGGGGTCACCCTTTTCCTTCAGATACTCTTGAATTGCTTCCTCAATTCCTCTGTCCACAGAGTCATCACTATCAGAATCCTGGCTCTGGGATTCAAACTTTAAGGCCTCTGTATTTTGTTTCTGTGTTCTGCCGACACTCATTGTCCCCCTCTGTCTTGCCTTCTGTACAACATGGTTTGTCTTCCCATTGTAACCAGGAGCCCCGGATTCGCCTGTCTGGAGAGTTCCACCATTCTCCTCATTCATGTTGAGAGAGGACTGGGTGCTTCTTAGGCTCTCAATAATCATCTGGACTTTCCCAGGGATCAGAGTGCTAGCGGTAGATGTGGAACTGCTTGAGTCATCAAAGCACGAGGGCATGCTAAAGCTTCTAGCAGGACCATAGGATCTCCATTCTGTATGCATTGCAAATGCAGGCAGAACATTCTTCAGGAACATTCTAATGTGCTTGGGTTGGATGTTGTCATTCCAGTGATATTCTAAGCCATATTTGCACCCTGAAAAACATTTTAAAAGTACATCATTTGTCAATATTAATTTACTCACACACAAATACACACACATGTACAAACATATAGAATCATGACAAAATACGATCATGCTATGTAAACAAGTAATTTTTGACCCCTTTTTTTCAAAATGCAGTCAAATAAGAAGGCAATACATACAATTCAGGTAATGTAGTAATTAAATTTAATTATATGCGTAATAACCAGTGAAACTTACAACTAAAAAGTTTGCAGGCAAAACTAATAGCTGTTCATTGGCAATTTCATTACTACCACCTGTAGAGTCTAGGAAAGACAATATTTCAGTTAAGAAACCTAATTTAAATGTCAACCGCACATATTTGTTAAGGGACTGACATGCATTGGTTTGGCTCACTGCTTTTTATGAATGAGACAGTGTGTGTCCTTGAATATCTCTATACCTCTTCCTAAGAACATTTTCTAAACAAACTGATGTGTGCCATTGTGTTTGTCTCGGATGATGTAGTCAAAAATGAGTTAGCATGTTGTATGTGTTCCTAGAAGAACATTCGAGTTTGGTATAACAAAAAAAAAAAAACACACTTTCTTAGTCTTATCAGTCTTACTCACTCTCTCTCTCATGTTGGCGTAAGTGATGTGGGAGGGTCTTTGAGTTCTCTAGCACTAGCTGTAACCAACTCAGACACAATTGACATGATGTTTTCCATGCTGAACATCTACTTGTGAATTTAGATTTCACCCATGTCAAGAAATGTGTTAATTCATTTCATTACTTGTCCCAAACTGAAAATGATGTAACTGAAAGGCCCACAACAAATGTGTGTACCGTTACAGAACTTGTCTTTACTTTAAATGTACACCTGAAATGCTCTTCCGCAAAATCTGTTTAAAAATTGCAATACATATCAGATCGACAATATAATATTGATTTGGGCGGTCACGGCCAATTCCCACCCCTGAGCAGCATCCTTTAAATTGATCTCACAACAGTACATACTTTACGTATTATAGTTCATGTTGTGAAACAGCGATAATGCAATAACTAACACTGCATAGAATCACTGTTAGAATGAAATTTTAGAAAAAAAAATGTTAACTTAATTTCTATAGGTATGGGCAGAGTATTGGCAGATCAGGGCTGCTTTACACATCTTTAGACAAAAGCATCTTTTGTATGGCACTGGGACAGTTATGAGTGAACACTAACATAATACTGTCATTTACTTCATGTACTGTACGTAGCTAATTGACCTGCAGGTGTAGGCGAGTCACGTGGTCCGCCGCGCTCGGCGAATCACAATCCTGATCGAGTCCGAATCAATAGAAACGCGCAAAAGCGCCGTGAAATTCCGTATAACCGAATCCGAAGGAGACCGAAAAATGCCGGGCAGGGTAGCAAACTTCGGCACTGCGACCTGCCAAGTGCTTACAAAATGCCTAATATGCACGGTGCTTAGTATCTGCCAGACAGCAACCAAAAATACCGAAAATAAAGGCTTCTGGTGCCTTAAGCAGTTTGTTATGAATATTACACACCGTCTCAGCAACGCGGCCGTCCAGGTGTCATTTAGGGCCACTTTCCGGCTATAACACGTAATGGCCGGGTTTCCAGCGTCGGCCGTGAGCCATTTTGACGCCAGCAGACCGAGCCCGGCTGTCGCATTGCCGCACAAGGACGTCCCGTATCCCTCTAGCGGCTCGCACCGCACCGATGCCCGGTGAGGATGACTAAGAGACACCGCTGAGAGAGCAGCCCTCGCCGGCGGGCGGCCACCATGTTTTCCGCTAATCATTTGCGACAGAAACCGTCCGGTCCGACACCGTATTGCCTCACGCGTTCAGCCACGCTGATATTTACGAACAGTAACTCGTTAATTAGTGACAAAAGTTGTCGTCGGCTGCATTTCATTGTCTTGAGGAATATAAGGCTATCGAGCCGCGGGCCTCGGCACTTCGATGCCGGTGTTTCTGCAAAGGGAATCCGCAGTTCTGGTCGTCACGCATCTCCAGACGTTACTCCTAATGTGAACATATGAAGGAGAAAACGGGGTAGCTACCTGATCAGCGTCCACTCGCCCCACGCACACGCCCTTTCGCGAGTGTTTCCTTCGTAAACGTAAGTCCACAGATTTTGAAGTGTTCCCACACGGCTCGGGTGCGCGCATGTCGTGCGCGGCTCCGCGCAGCCCGGCGCGCCCGCTCACCTCGCGGGGCTCCGTTAAAGGCGCAGTCTGCTGCTTTTCCTGCCGCTTGTCGTGCCGCGTCTTAGCGCTGGGAGACCTATTGTGGCCCCCGTTTGGAAATTGCACTGGGCTACATATCGAAGATCTCCACCGGACTCGTTTGGAAAAGCAGCCGTACATGCAGCACCGTTTTACGCCCATTGGATCGTTTTTTTTTTCCTTTTGTTATTTTCTTGTAATATTTTTCCCCACGTAATTTATTAATATGGCTTTGATATCTTGAAAAGTGTATTTGTTGGGACATTTGCTTCTTAAGAATCATTAAACGTTTTCAAATCTACAACAAAGCGTACAATATGCTTCGGAGTGAAAAAGAACGAATGCGGCTTAATTGTAAAATGAGTGTTTATATTAAAATACGTTGAAACATGCTTTTAAAATATGTAGCTTGTCATCCTCTGTCTAAAAAATAGCTGTCATAAAGGTTTAGCGTATTAATGTGGAAAATGTACTGTATAGTATAGTGATATACCACGAGCCATAGGAATATGAGCCATATGAATTTACATGAAAAGTTCTGCGAAGTGTGACTGTTCATCCTAGAGACCCACAGTGCATATGAAGTGCATATACACCTTTGCCTACACAATCAGACACAGATCACTGCATGTATAGATTTAATTCCAGCCCCCTTGTATGTCCTGTATTCTTGCACTTTTTTGGTCCACTCTGAATCCCTCATATTCTATCCATTGCAGATAGCTCGAGAAGGCCAGGTCCATCCTCAACCCATCCTCATCTACAAACTATTTTCCCCCCTGCCAACAGGGAAACAGTACCAGGGCGCCGGAGCACAGATAAAGAGGCTCCGGAACAGTTTCTATGCTCTGGCAGTGAAGCTACTCAGTAGCTGATAGGGCCACTGGCATGGTCAGTTTGCACATTTCCTTTGTACTTATTTAGTTTTTTTTCTTAAATATTTTTACGGTTTTACTTTTTATGTCGAATTTATTTCTCTTATAGCACTTACTGTAGGAGGCTTTTGCGGAAGCCCATTTCATTGCCTGCACTGCTGTTTGCTGCACTGCTGTGCATTTGATAAACTTTGATTCGATTTCATCTTGGTTCTAGGGAGTCACTGTCTTTGTATTAGTGTATAACGAAGCTTACATCACATACATAAAATAACTCATAAATATTCAACTCCTTTGCACTTTACCACATTTTATAGTTTTACAGCATGGAATTAAATCCTGGGGGTGCTGTGTGACACTGGCTGTCTCTCTGTAATCAAAAGGCCACCAGTTCAGATCCAGTGGCTGGTAGAGTGGTGCTCTATTGCAGACATCTCACTTTTGGCGGGATGTAATATAAATTAATAATATACATTAATAACAAGCATATGATTAAAATGTTTGTTATCATATAATGTTTGTTAACGTATATTAAAGCTGAGAAGTTAGGATGTTAAGGTACACTTACATGCTGCTTTTTAATGTTCTGTGCATTATGAAGGTACGAATGCATTATAAAGGCATTATGAAGGTGCAGTCTATGTAAAGAATTACCGCATATCTTTGCTGACAGAGTAATGCAAATATTGAAATGGGATAAAATGGGCTGTGACTTGCGATTCCTACATTGAGTCATTGACTGCGGATTATGCTCTGCTCAAATGATCAGGTGTACTTCATTAATTTTATTTTAAAACTCACATTATTTGAGCTTCAAGTCTCATTTTCAGTTTCAGGTTCATTTAGAAACTTCCCAATCTATAAAACACCACAAAGCCACTCCAACATTTTAAGACTTCTGACCAATGTAGAGTAATTTCACTCTTTTGCGGAACCAATTAGACTTTTTTTTTTACCAACTTGTTACACTATTTATGAAGGAAAAAAGTAGAGATGTACAGGGACTGTGTTGTGTGTTTTTCAGTGACAAGGAGCTGGAATGGACATAAATGTCATTGGTACCATTACAGTTAAATATGAGGGGCACAAACAATTCTTAATATGTCATTGTTGCCATGTGTTAGCTTACCAAGCTGGTACTATACACAACAATAAGGATCGGGGGTCCCACTGCTATCTCATATAAAACTGAAACTAGATTATATTAAATGATCACCTTCCCCAATGAAAACAATGCAGCAGATTTAGTACAGAAGGTGATTTGTCTAAAACTTTCCTGCACAAACCCATGGTCAATGAATCAGATACAGAATAAAGTAAAGAGATTTTCTATAATGGCTTATATTTATTATAGTCATCGTTCTGTATGAAATTCTCTATATGATCCACCATATGGCCACATACCTTTCTTTTTCGCCAGTTCCATTGTATAACATACCGGAAAGACAATTCAACTGTTAAACTCATTGGTCCATCCTGGCCGTCTTGTAATTCAAGTCCATCTGTGAATTAGGTATGATGCATAATTATGCAGCTGCACTTGCTAAGTTTTCTGTACATCAGATGTTGGACATTACTTGAGGATTGTCACCCACATGTATTATGGCTTCACATCTCCAGTTCTCTGGTTTCGTTCTACAGTGTGAATGAATGTCCTTAAAACTGTTAGCCATTCTGCTGGGGATCGAACTGCATCCCATCCAGAGTGTTCCCTGAATCATGCTCTCTGCATTCTGGGTTGGCTCCAGGTTCACTGTGATCCTCTGCTGGATTGGTGGTGATGGATGGATGGATGGATTGATAGATGGATGCCTACCCACGGCACAAAGAGTGAATTAGAAATGACTTATGAATAGTCATTTTGAGTTTTATCTATAGGGAAATTTAAAAGCTGCTATATATGCTACATAGTATGTAACCTATATATATTTTTGTTATGTATAACATAACATAACAAAATTATGACATATTTTGTTTTGCATCTTGGCAATTATTAAATAGACCACAAGGTGTTGCTGTATACAAAGGCAAAGAGGCTTTTAGTGGATGCCCGTAGTGATTAACAAAGGTCTATTTTTGTTGTTTTATTATTGTAAAATATAAATTTTGCAGCTTAAGCATATAATTGTAATATTTTAAACATCTGTACAGTTTATTATTATTGATTATTAAGTATATTTATTTTCCCCGATAAAAGATGCGATTTCATTACACCGTGGAATGTTGACGGTCGTGTGTACTACTAAAAGTTTAGTAGCTTATAATTGCAGATGGAAAATAAGAATAGACTTTAAAATAACATGTATTTACGTAGATTTCTGTCATTTTAAGTATCAATCTTTTAAATATTCACTGCAACTCAATAGTTATATTTCAATAAAAGCAACTCTATTAAGGTCTTAGAATTAGCAAAGCATGTAATGAATAATATTATATATCTTTAAAATGTAACTATGTAATGTATGACTTGTTTAAATATGAAATTATCTGCAATATTAGTCATTTTTATATACTTATGACAAATATGAATCAACAGGCAAACCTCCATTAGGTAATTCAGGGAACCAACCACTTAACCTCATGGCCAATGTTTACATATCCTGGCGCTCGTCACTTTATACAGTTACAATCCCAGGTCTTAGATTATGGCTGATAAATGGTGCCGCAACACTGAAATTTCCCTCCATGGGATTAATAAAACATCTCATCGCATATTTTCTCGCCTTGTCTTGTCATTTCCCGAGACCAATTTTGCAACTTCATTTTAGAGAAAAGGCAGCAGATAAATAGAGTTGATTCGAACAACCTTCTGCCTGAAGCTTTTATAGTTGCTATCTTATAAAAATCATGTTCTTTCTCAATGATCGAGACTCTAATGCTCTATTCATCGTACCAAATAAAACCAGCGGCAAGCCTTTCAAGCTTATCAGAACGACAACAGCAACAACAAAATGGCCTAGAAAAGTAAAACGTCCTCAGACTATACCCATACACTGTCAGGAAAAAAGGACCGATTTGTACTTTTGAGGGTACAGTTACCTTGGGGTACGAAACTGTACCGGGGCGGTACCCTTGTTTCTGACAGCAAGAGTATAGTCATGTGACCAAAAAGTATGCGAGAAGTATAGGACTGCATGCCGTTTTAGCATATTAACGAAGTGAATTCTGAAGCAAATATTACAGTGGTATTTTTGTAAGAGCAGGGCAACATCGTCAAGATATTTTCTCAAGACATTTCGGTACATTTTTTGAAGATGTTTGACAAAGCAAATGCCATCTTCAGACTTGCTTAAACTCATGGTGTGCCACGTCAACGCAACGCTTACAGTAGTGTCTTCGCGAGGTAATGGTACAGTGTGGCCTCCCCAGAGCACAGTGCTGAACCAATTCCTCGTGCGTTTTTCCTATGCGGTGTGTGGGTCAGATATGCATTACAAAAGCCTGTCATTTTGACAAAAACCTGTTATTTTTATGTCGTGGGGACCATATCTTTAGTAAAACTGTGATTGCAGTAAAAAAAATGAAAATGTCAAAAGATTTGTATTTTGTTTTGGTTACTTATGGTTAAGGTTAGGGCTGGGTAGGGGTTCAGGTCGTCTGAGTGTGTGCGTGTGCGTGAGTGTGTGCGTTTGCTCCTCATTAACACTATCAATGTGTGGTGGAGGATGACATCACCTGTGTGAATCCCTGTAGGTAGAATACTAAGTTGCTTTTAGAAAAATCATATAAAAGCCTGAAGTTAACATATGGAACAATTAATAGTATGGATTATACTAGTGTCAGTTCATTATTTGCTTATGAAAAACATCATTTCTAGAAACAAATTTCACTGATATTGAGCCATTTCAAATGTTTTGCCCTTTATAGACATTGAACATCTCTTTATATCTGATCATGGCATTTAAACCTACTTTATACTGCACCTACCTCTGATATATGAAAGAATATAGCAATGTACTCTCTAAACAGACATATATGCATTTATTGCTGGAAGTAAATGCTAAAGATTTAACATCGCCTTGTCAGGTGTTTTTGGAAGTGCGGAGGGAAATGTCAGTCTTGTCAATAGCTTATCCAGACTGGGCCCCACAGGCTTCAGAGAGAGCTACGGGGAAAGGTGACCTACAAAATGTGCATGTCATCATGGAAACCGGCAAGGGAAGCGTTGGGATGCAGCTCGTGGCGCCTTAAAAGGCTTTAAGCACATTTAGCAAGGCTTGGGTTGCCAAGCTCCGTTACTGGCACCTGCCGCAGTACGTGTGGCTGCTCATTACTGCCACCACGCAGCTGTTATGACAGTTAGTCTCAGACCAACCACAATTCTGACAGCCGCTGTCACAACAGAGCATCATTATTTCACCCAAAAACAGCCCACCCCACTCTATTACCCATGATCTGCAGAAAGAGTCATAATGTCTGTTTCTCCTACAAGGTGCCAGAATTCGCATGTTGCTGCTGACAACAAAGGGCAAATTAAATTAAGTCAAAACGGGTGCATGTGAAATGTGATGCGATAGATGAAACTATAGTATCCCTGGACCACCATCTCCCTCTGGGTTTTTTGCACCAATAGGCAACTTGAAAAGTGGTTCCTTCACTTGACCTGCAACACCTTGCGGAGGCCTTTCATCATCCATGACGAAAATGGAGCGCTGTCACCTGTCACAGTTCTGTACAGCAGTCTCACCTGCCGGAAGATCTGGTTGAAGAACATGTTTTGAGCATTATTCTGGTAGCCGTATCTTTCAATGCCTTCAGACTTTGTGGTGCAGCACAGGCAAGCTGCTCTGTAACACTTTGTCCCGTAGTGAAGGTGTTGAATTTGTTGTTGCATAAGCAGTCAGCTACCTTGTCTCATTCAGCTTCTCTGGTGGGTGACGCTCTTCCATTTTCACGAGCCAAGCATGCGTACCGGTGCTGAAAAGATTACAGGGCGGGAAGCTGTCTCTGTTAGAGATGGCAGACGGAACCGTAACATGGGGCGTGGTGGGGAACAGTATCTTTACTTTGGGGAAACGGTGTCATTTTCTGCGGGAACGCCGTGGGATAGAAAAGGAGCTGACAGCTGAAACTAAGGACTAACTTTGGGTTTGTAGGACAGACTCCTGCAGTTTTGTATTAGACTGTGTGGCTTCCTGCAGTTACTAGGGCCAAAAAAAAATAAGGTGCCTATTTATACCTACCACAGGGAATGCAGGACAGGTGGAATTACATCAGCACAGCGACCCCGATCGGCTGATTTTCCCTCCGAAGGCCGCTATGCTTCCACCCAGGAATCTGTACACAACTCCGAGCAGCAGCTGGAGGAACGATTGCACACATACTTTAGTGCTTTTCAATCTCAGAGTAAAATCCTCCATCAAGGAGGGCTGGTGTTTTTTCTCTACAGCAAGACTCTTCCCCTTTACCTCAACAATTGCTCCATTACCCCAAACCATTCGGCCAAAAATGCTATAAATAATCCATCAGGTGCAAAAAAAAAAGCACTCATAATGTCAAAACTGTATTCTGTTTTGTTGCAATAGTTGAAACACAATTCCAAGTAAAGCTCGCTGACTTGTCGCCCTTAAAGGAAAAATCAAAAGTCTCTCATACTTAAATGTGAAAATAATTCTATATTTTACTATCTGCCACCATGCATGGCATTGGTTTTCATGTGACTACCCTTCCTGAAAGATACATCGTCATTTGGTTGGCTAGAAAATGTATTAAATGTTAAATTATTGATGCTCTAACTTCAATGAAACAACTGTTCCTCAATCTTGGTATGGTCAACAAGGACAAGCATTTCCAGGCAGCAGTCTCCTTGAATTTGAAAAGATTTCAAGATCAATTTCTGTTGGTGCTTTGATGCTCTCTTTTACAGTAGAAAATACTGTTTTACTTACTGAAAGACAGTCTAGCTAACTTGGTAACTCATAATAGCGCCACAGATTGTATCCATTGTAAATAGTTGATTAATGTGGCAACATGTTGTTTTGCTTTGCTTGGATGCGTGTGTGCCAGTGTGTCATGTTGTGTAGTGGGACGGGTAAAATTAGCAGGCTACAAGATCTAGGACCAGTAGTAAGGCAGCATAATCTTGACTGCTGGGGCTTCTGGGCGTCTGTGTATAATTTCAAATTAGCAGGATGTACTGGTGTTTGGGTAGCCTGGTTTGTGATGAAGAGGTGTGCGTGGACAAACCTGAGAAAGTCCCAGAGAAAGTGCGCTGACGGGTCATTGATGTTGAGAATGTGCATTACATATTCTCCTCTTTCATATCATGAGCCCAGGGTTACCCCAAAATGCATTATTTGGGATACCTGTGATAAAGGCAGAAATGATCTATAAAGACAAATGACATATACTGTTTATGGTCCAGTAATAAGACCAATTAAATAATGGTTGGAGGAGAGTGTCAGCACGGCTGTCTTACACCTCCTGGGCTGGACATTCAGATCCTATCTCCATTCTGTGTTTGCAGTTCTTTGCTTGCCCCCCGTCATCCAAAAACATGCAGTTTGGCTAATCTGATGTCTCCAATCGGCCATTAGTGGGAATGTGTGTGTCTGTATGTGTGTCTGTATGTGTATGTGTGTGTGTGTCTCTGTCTGTGTGTGTGTTCCCTATGACCAAGTGTCATCCCAGCCAGGGTTTACTGCTTTCTTGTGCCAGGTGCTATATACTGATAGGTTTTTTTTATGATAAATGATAATTTGAGGAGATATTTCACTTAAAGTTTTATTCTAGGTGGTAATAATAATAACTGGACTGCATTTCCGCAGAGAAAATGCAGTGTGCTTGCTCACTTCTAGACAGTCTAGTCTGAAGAAATTTTGAGATGGGCCTATTCCGCTGACCAAGGAAGAGC
>JAODKC010000117.1:14526362-14538556 GCA_026777985.1 Mormyrops attenuatus | reverse complement strand
TGCGTGATTGTATTGCTGTGTAGGGAGTGACCGCCATTTTGTCTTGTGAGTGTCTGTTGGATTCTGTTTATTTGGTCAGGTGTCAGGTGGAGTGTTTATCTTTTGGTTCCCTCTTCTTTTGCACTTAGGTGGCATTAGTTGTGGGTCACTACTAGTTTTTTGTTTGTTCTTTTGGCCATTGTCACTTCCAAAGTCTTTTGCACTGGGTTACTTGTTCAGCATTATGTGTGAATAAAATATAAAAATACAAAAAATATCCCTTTGCCCACTGGTGTTCCCTCAATCCCCTTACCCTATTCGTCCCTTTATCCTGTAACCGAGCGGAAGGCACGGGCCTAAATAAAAGGCTACGAGACAGAGTTGGTGCAAACTCACTTTTTACTTCTCTGTTCTGAACCCAGAAAGTAAAACCAAAAACAGCGATAGCCCGAATCCCACTCGCGCGAGATCACTCAAATACACACTGCTGGCTATGGGGATAAAGTATATTCCGTTTGCTCTTGTTCATCTTACACAATACATCAAAACTCTGTTACAATCCCATTCCCCTTTCCCCTTAATAGTGTTACGCTCCAACCCTAGACTGGAGTTCATAACAACCGTTGCTGTCACTGCAGTCCGGTCCACCTGCTCCACTTCGGATCTTCCCTCCAAGTCCCTGCTTCTGGTTTACTCCCTTTGGGCAGCTCAGAAACCTGCAATATGGGAGTTCTGGTCATCATCTCAATCTACTGTGTTATTACTGGCTTGATTATTATTTATTACTTATTAATTATTATTGTTATATTTGACTTTGGATTGTTTACTAGTTTTTGCCCCATTAACCTGTGCCCTTCAGTTTTGCTTGCTTGGTTCAAGTGATCACTTGCTTACAGTTTTTGGAATGTTGGACTATTATTTCGCCTGTACCCTCTGGTGTGAGTGATGTTCTGGTGCATAGGAAGTGGCTGCCGTTTGTGGCAGGGTGGTCTGGTTTTTGTTAGTCAGTAAGCATGGGAAGCATTTGTCTTTTGTTTCACCTTGGTTTTAGTTGGGTAAGTTAGATGGAAAATTGTGTTATAGGCTGGACATGGTTTCTTATTTTGGCTGTGGGTCACTTCCAAAGTCCAGCACCGATGTATTATTATATTGTATTGCATTGCATTATTGTATCAATGCTTGTTCCCAAGACAATCACTGCAATTTACCCTCTGCCTGTTGTCTTCCATCTCTGCTTACTCCATCTGTTACGGCCCTTCCCCTAGACGGGCTCGGAACAGCTTCAACTGCTCACTAATAGACACTCTAAGGTACATCTTCAAGGTTTTAGAAACAAGATCTTAAATGTGCCCTTCAACACCATGTTTTTAGGCTAGTATAGATAGAAAGTAAAGGATATAATTCCTAGCACACTGGTACTGGTCTCTTAAGGGACGTAGATAACTACAACTAGAGGCAAAGATGGGGATATGTGTACAGATATGCTGAAATCAGTGCTCCAGGGAGTACCATGGTTGCAATAATAAATACTGTATATGTACAGGTTATCTTTACATATTACATATAAAATGAGTGAGAATGACTTAATTGTAAACAATTTCACCCATAGAAATATGTGTGTTGTACCTTCTCTTTCAGAAGCATCATTAAATTAAGCCAAAATGAAAAAGTACACAATATTAGAAAAAAACATACATTCTTAAACATAAAAATACACCATAGAGCCAAAGGAAAGACTGTCTGAAAAAAGCAGTGGCTCAGAGCTTTATGTGATCCAAGCTGAATCCTGCTTTCTAGCGACCTTTCAGCCGTCATACACTAATCTGTCTCATTCTATCAGCTAACAATCTGCCAGTTCTGCATGTAGCCGAAAATCTAGTTCATCAATGTACAGTATGTTTCACATTGTGTGACTTACAGTGTGGAAAATCGGCATTGAATGCATTATGTCAAAACCTCTCCTATAACATCACATATGCAGATTTGAAGAGAGAAGAGCTGTGGCCTGTACTACGGAGCGGGGTTACTGGCTCATCGGGGTAACTTGTCGGATTTAAGGTACCACAGTTTAAATGGACTTCATATTCGTTCACTTACATTTCGCCCAGACTACCTTAAATCTGACAAGTTACCCCGATGAGCCAGTAACCCCGCTTCATAGTACAGGCCACTGGCTTTATACAGACATAAAAACAAGGAAAATGATTTCAGTTGTTCCACTCCAAAATTGCTGACAGCAGAATTTAATATAGTTCCTCGTAATTTTTATGCAAGTCTAAAAATAAGTAATACCAAGCGATTTGCATTGAGGTACCATTAGTAAATACTCCATCTGGAAGCGCCAGCAGCCTCAGCAGTCACACCACCTGCTGGTCAGTCTAGGTAGTCCACCTGAAGCTAAGCGGGTTTGGACCAACCCAGTAAGTGGATGGGAGACCAGCCAGCCCAGTATGTGGATGGGAGACCAGCTCCCCATTACCTCTCTAAAGTGCTTTAGCTGTCTTGAAAAGCTCTATATAAATGCAACTTTCATTCACTATACTAAGAGGTGGAAACTCAGATAAGTAAAATTAGTACCTTGGTAATTGTGTAAATTATCAGGACACCCTTAACCTCTACCCATCCCTAACCTTAAGCATAAGTAACCAACCCAAATACAAGACTTTTGACATTTTTTTGATTGCATTCACAGATTTTTATAAAACTGGAGTTATCCAAATGGGGACCTCAAAAGATGTTCACAAAAGCAGGGAAATTTCAGGTTTTACTACACTTTGGGGACAATTTGGACACACACACACACACACACACACACACACACACACACATATATATATACACACAAACCTAATTTTGATTCCCCTGGATTATCCCATTAATGAACTGGTTCAGCATATATTTGATGAGTTGAGAATGGATTTCTTATTGTTATTTCTGTGATACTACATAAGATAGAAATTTTTCTATTAAGAATTATAATTTTGTATAATTTGAAAGTTTGTATTTTTTTGTTAGCTGAGGTACAATTTCCTTTTTATGAAAATAATTTAGACATGATTACAAAATTTGGTTAAATGACTTTAGAAACATAGGAGCTTCAAAAACACGTCTCATATAGTATAAGGTCATAATCTTTTAAGTCTTGCTTATCACATTCACTAACAATATATTACAACATGTGTACAGAGCATCTTGAAGTTGAAATTAGAGAATTAGGAGAAATGACTGTGGTGACAGAGGGAGCATATTACGCGTGTTTTTGTGCGTAATGACTTAAAGAAGGTGACGTTGAGTAGCTTTCTGCTACGTGTGATTGGTGACTAATTCCCTGCAAACTGGGCTCCATATGGACTAGAAGCTTAACTATGTCACTGGCAAAAACACGTCCCTCGTGACTAATCTCCCGCCACCTGGCACGCTACACCCATCTGCTGGCCAGGGCCTCCTACATCTCTGCAACTAAAATCTGAAGCTTCAGTCTGAATGGAGGCATCATACAACTCAGATATTCCTTCTTGGAATTACATACAGTGTTTATCAGCACAAACTCACGGAAATGGAAAACAATAGGTTTCACCAAATGCAGTTCTTGTGTTCATTAAAAGATTAACTATTACATCATTTATAATCTGTGCTACACTGCACTTTTCTTTAAGGTGCTAGTTCAGTGATTCTGGCAAAGGCTCAATCTTTAAAATACACTTAAAATGAATAGTGGTTCCATTTTTCTCAATTAAAATGTGTATCCTGCAAGACACAGCCCATACACCAGTAATTACGGGAGAAGCAGCATGTCAAAAAGAATAACCACAGGGGGACTGTAGTTACAGCAGATTCTGGGGCTCTTCATTAGGTAGCGGTCCAGGAATCAGGTCTTGGAAGAACTCCAGGAATCATCATGTAAGAGAATGGAAGGGACAGAACAATTCTGTAGTGCGATAGATGCTGCTGGCACAGACAGCCTAACAACTCAAAAATGCCCATATGGGAAGGGTTATGAGTCCAAGTGTCAAATTATCTTCACAGCAGTGCCAGGGGTCTGGTAATGGAATGGTATGGTCCCCTTATGGTCGCACTAAAGTCATCTGCCAGGTCTTCTCAATCCCCAGTAGGACAAACTGACACCCAGCGTGTATCTTCACCAAGTTCCAGTTTACAGTGACCCCAGAAAAACACTGTGTTCCCACCTCTCTCTCTCTGTTTTTGCTTTGTTGCCGTCCCACTGGCAGGCTTCATCATTTCATTAACAGGCCAATCTATGTTGTCGTCTCATATAAAATGTAATACAATAACAAAATTGGCTTCCTGAAAATTTGCATATTATGGCTGAGGACTAACTGCTTGTCCCATTTGATTATCAGTCAAAAAGCATTTGTAACTAAAAAGATACATGTGCTACACTACAGGCCAGCAAACAACAACAAACTAAAACGAATATCTGTTCATTTCAGCACGGAGCAGCTCAGTGACTTAGGAAACTGTACTGGGGATCAGAAACTTTCCAGTTCAAGTCCCTGCGTTGTTGAAGTGATGTTACTGTTGAGCAAGGCTCCTAAGCCCTATTGTTCCATGAACTATCTGACCCCGTTTTCTCAAAATATGCACTGGCTTGGATGGTCTTAATGTTTAGGTTAATGGTCTTTTGAGGTCTTAATGTTTGGGTTAACCTCCCTTTTAAGCACTTATCCATGCATGCCGTGTGACTCAAACATTTATGTAGAACCAGATTTAATTATGGATTTTTAAAATTCTCCAAAAGAAAAATTAGCCACAAACAGCTATAATTCACAGTCTGGTGATGAGTGATTGTTGGCAGTAACAAAGAACTGATGTCACACAACAGATGCCACCAGTAGCTGCTACGTGGGAAAAATTCTCAGATCTGCAGCTCACACTAGGAGTTCCAATTACTTGCAAGAACAGGTAAAAACAGAACGAATGGCTTCTGTCAGCAAGTAATGAAACTTATTTTTTCATGCTGACTACTGTGGCAGTATCTAAAAAATGTATTGCTCCTGTACATTTCAGCTTTTCAGCAAGTGCATAAATAATCCATGTAGTTTTAGATTATTATAATGAAATTATGAATCTTTAGTATAATACCATGTTTTCCTAAACAATAATAATAATAATAATAATACAAATAAATGAAAAGAGTTTCAGTTGAGTACAATATTTGCTGGGCTTCTGTATCTAATGGGCAAATGGCACAAGTCATTTTCGAGCTTCAGCGATGACCACCATCCAGAAGAAGGGCTCTGTCGGTGGGAAACTGACTGAGCCCACGGTCTCTTACTAGATATTTTGCTTTCATTTGCATTTTTAACTGTGTACACACAGACTACACTATCAAACTGAGTAGATGAGAAGATTAAGAAAAAAGCATCTCTACTGATGGATACCGTTTGTTCCTAATGAAATACTGCATCTTACATTGAGTAGGACTGAGACAAAGATGTTTAAATTAAAATTTAAAGTTTAAATTAAGATTTGGACTCCCATGGCATATTTGGCATTCATGTTATAGTGCATCAGCTGTGATTCATCTGTAAGATATTAAACACTTTGTCTCACAGAGCATGAATATATTTATGCAGGATTTCTTGTAGCACAAAGCTGTGCAAAGCGTGTCCTCAAGGCACGGAGTTCTGCATGGTTTTGTGGATATATTTTAATTAGTACTCAACTGACACTGGCACGTCAAGTGAGGTGACTCAGGATCCAATGAAATCTCAATAACACAATTAAGAGCTGAGGTTGAGCAAACCAGTACTCTGTGGCCACATGGGACAAAACATTCGGTTAGTAGGCTACCGGTTATTATCAGCCCTGTGTTATCTCCCAATAATACAACAAAATTTTTTCCTGTATACAAAAAATAACAAAACTGCTGATATCTTACATGCCTTTTACTGTTTATCACAGTAATTGAGCTAATTATGCATTTAAGGAAGTACATTTTGGCCAAAACGTGCAAACATGAGGCAGAGCATGAGCCGAATGCGGGAATCCCCACCCAGCCGCTAGGTCAGTGAACCTGAGATCATAACCCGGAGGGGGCAGTCTTACCCAGACACTGCAAACTCCCTAATTATATTGTTAATTAGAGGGCTGACTGGCTGAAGAGTCTTGGCACTTGGGTTTGAGCAGCTGACCTAAAGGTTATCCTAAAGCTGCTTATGCACTGAACCTTTCGGGGTGACACCACCCACCCCATCATAACGTATAACTCTGTGAATGTTTTTCCTCTCTACAGGCAAAACAAGGGAAGCAGAACCTACAGGATATTAATGCAGTGTGCTGCAAAATACGTACAACAAAGAGGAACTGCATTAGTTCTCATCAGAATGGGAACCAGAAAGCTTCACAGCCCTACAGTCCAAAAATGTATTATGTACCCAGTGGAGTATCCATACTTATTTCTCTATAAATTATTGGGAATTTATAAAAATCTGACAAAGATTTCATGTTTAAATATATAGCAGGACTGAGCTGTCTGGGAAGGGGATGCAGGATACCCCGGATAGATGGATGGTTTGATTGGGAGTGAGGATGTCTGCACAGCTGAGAGATGACCTACCGATGGCTTTTCTGCGTCACAGTAAACTAGGGCCTGTAATTAAGGCTAATATCACTGAATAAGTACAGCCCCTCTGAGGATGCAGTTTCCCTTTACTACCTAGGAAATCCTCACCAGTTTTCCAGGCTTTCCTTTTTCTAATTTGTAAGCATTCTGTGCGGGTTAGCTAAAAGGACAGCCAGCATTTCAAATCACATGTGTCTTCTGAGTTTCTGAGGACTTCCTTTAATAAGTTCAAGTTCAGTCACTTGTTTTATTTATAAAGGATGAAGTCAAAAGGCTAACAGTGCTACAAATCCAAAGAACATGGTTAATAAATCCAAATCCACATAACAGGATTAATAAATCCAAAACCACAGAACATGATTAATAAATCCAAAGCCACATTGGTTATGAGAAAATCTGATACATGATAACATGAGAAAGATTTTAAAGATAATTTTATTTGTTTCCTTCATAAATGCTTGTTAAAATTTAATTTGGACTTTTTTTCTAATTAAGACACTGTACTTCTGAATTTGTTATTTCAAGGAAGGGATCTTGATTGTGAAGCATATATATTCTACCATTCAATAGGTACTGGCATGAAAAAAATGTAATTAAGCCTAGAACTGCATGAGTCAAGAAATGGTCCTAACACAGTTTTTTACTTCATTAAATGGCTGTTAATGTTCATCCTTTTTGCCAAGTGATTTCAAGCTGTATCATATCAGCTTGGTAACAGAAGATATCTTTTCATTCAGTTATGTTTTTAGCAGATACGTTTCTCCAAAGTGACATATATACTTTTCAGCTCAAGGTCGTTACCCGTGGCATACAATAAATATGTCAAGAATCAGTCTTAAACTCTATATGGTGCCTTTTTAAAATGTATAACCTATGTAATGTATTACATGAAAACAAGGGCACACAATGTGAAGAGGCAGAGTTGCAGAGTTAGGGTCAGGACACATATTTAGTACATATATAAAACAGAAATACTGTTTATATTTTGGGATAACCGGGAACAGACTATCCACACACGTCAGCTCGGCAATTTCAAAAGATCCTCACTGTGCCACTTTCTTCGACAAACTAACTAAAAGTTACTTCTGAGTTGTAACCATTTTAAATTCACATTTAACGTTTATCAAGTTCATTCCATTCATCACATCACTAAAAACCCAGACGACTTCCATTTTTTCTTTTAAATGTAGTTTAAATATAAGTGATTAATACAGCATAGTTTTCAAACTATTGGCAAGCAGTGCAATGTGATTAAATGTAAGAACTTCCTGACAATCCTTATTTGATTTTTTTGGGGTGCACTAGTGGTTCACTGTCGCTTCACATTTTCAGCATTGTAGCTTTGATTCCTGCCTCCTGCTCAGTGGGTATGTCCATCCTTCTGTCCATCTTCCTCCCCCTAGTTTCCTTCAGCTGATGAACTGCTGTGTACATATAGCCCGTAATGTGAGAATCAGTGCATACTGACTGGCAGCTGACTCTGCTCCTGCCTTGCACTCTGTACGTCCTGCACCCGGCTCTAGGTCCACATGAATGGATATGTACACTTCATTGTACTTCGGGCGCTTTTGCTACTGTGACTGAGGTCCCCTCCGTGGCATGGACATTCTACACTGATGTTTCTCACTTTGGCTTTACCATTTGACCAAAAAGAACACTTTAATCTCTAAAGAAAGCTGGGGAAGAGAGAGCTCTGTTGTTTTTAATGATTCATCTTCCATTTTGTGAGCCAGGAGAATTAGCCGGATATGAAATTAACACACTTTTCTCATGTTTTTTTTTCCCCACACTCTTTCTGTTGATGCCAGATGCATTCCCTTGTGTAAATGCACATATTTTTGAATTGAGAAGTGAATTATTAATTAACGCTGCCACAGGATTTGATAAGTTGTCTTGGCATGTTGTGTTATAGTGCCATGTATGGTTATGATTGGTTCTGATTGTTGTCTATGTGTTTTTGGTACTTTGTATAAGGTTGTATTTAAGATTGCTGCAAATAGAAAAACTTAGTCAAACTGGATTTAACCTAAAGCAGAAACAGTCTAAAAAAAACCCTTCTGTTCTTTTGTCAGCTGTTTCACTCAGTCCCATCTGATAAGCTTTTACTCTCATGCAAAGAGGTTTGCCTGCCTGGTGTTGCGGAGGTGTGCCAAGGAAGGCCACCCATTGGGACCATCTCCAAATTAAATCCGCTGAAAATAACTCTTCGGTGAACTCAAAAATTGCATGTAGAACGTTCCTAAAAGGAGAGTAAAATCCATTATTGTCTATTTTTTTTGTTTCTTCTAGTGTGTTATGGGTGATTTGTGGCTCAGCAAGTTAAGACCCTTGTCCTGGGGAAGGTCACTGATTCAAATCCAATAGTCAGAGCTGGTTCACTGTAGGCTAATGAACAAAGCCTGTAATCCCAATTGCTCCTGGGTCTGGCTGATCGTGGGTCTGGCTGATCCTGGGTCTGGCTGATCCTGGCTATGGCTGATCTTGTTTCCTCATTTACATATAGCTTTGGAAAAAGGTGCTTACTAAGTAGTTAAATGTAATGCAGGTGCTATGTAGCTTTGCACTTGGCAAATACAAAAAAAAAACAGTTGCTTGAATAGTTCTAACAGCTTATACATAGTATTTTATTATACATACATCGCCAAAAAATGGTCTTGTTTAACTCTGGAAAGTTCTAGACTACGTTCTGTGCTAAGAACACTAAGGATCACCAGTCTATGGACGGTCTATATGCTTTTAAAATGTTGTTGCCCTTTTTCAAATTGCCATTTCATAAAAGAGACATTTATAGCGTTGACATTTCTCCTGTTTCAATAGATTTTCTTTAATTGCTTTTCAAAGTGTGGATTTAGTTCAACCATTTGATGAGAGACAATGGGAACTATTTACTGGTTGTCACCAATCTCAGGTAATTCAGTGCCTTTCCTTTTTTTGAGGAATGTTTTGGCATATTGGAATGTGAATCACAAATCACAAATAAAACCTTGGCTATCTATTCTATTGTGAAAAGGGACATTTAAAAATAGGATGTACATGCCAGGAAATTGGTGTTGACACCTATAGTTTTCACCACAGTTGGTACCTTTATATGATATGTGACACTATAAAGAGTTACATAACAAATTGTCAACATTATTAACTCAGTAAAAAAGCCAAAATAAAGAAAAAAATACCCTAAGTTGACACTACTTCAGTTCATAGAAAAAAGAAAATTAACAGTAATAAAAAATATATTCATTTTCTGTAGCTATATTGTTGTTGTCCATTAAAATTTGTAAGAACTGATTGCCAAAAGGCTATGTACTGTTAATGAGGTATTCTCTGTGAGGAATGTAAGCGCCATATTACCCCCTGTGATTTAAATTTTATTTTATTTTATCATGTTATGGACAGACAATGAGGAGTTTACAGTTGTTAGGAGGAATAACACGGTTGCATGTACATGCATACCAATTTAGTTATATAACTAATATAAATATAAGTAGAATATTTCCATTTGTATACATTAACCATAAGTGTAATAAGCATGTCTATAATGCTTTTGAAGTAGGTTTCCCCAATGCTGCTGAGGAATAATTCATTTAACTGCTTTTTGTTTCTAAAAGCGGTTTGGTTTCATGAGGACACCTATTAATAGCTTACAATTAGTTTAACATGAAATATTAA
The DNA here is from genome assembly GCA_026777985.1 of Mormyrops attenuatus. Lineage (NCBI taxonomy): Eukaryota > Metazoa > Chordata > Actinopteri > Osteoglossiformes > Mormyridae > Mormyrops > Mormyrops attenuatus. The sequence goes on along the minus strand of JAODKC010000117.1, from coordinate 14,528,325 downwards.
ATAAGTTTAAATTTGTTTATCGATTTTAAATTTGTTTATCGATTTTAGTTATAATGAAGGGTCTAATGCAGGGACTTAGCTGTTGTATTTTAAATTGTGTATTTTAAGTAATGAAATGTTTAAAAGATACAATACATGTCTGAATATTTCTTATTACATACACTGCCAGAGTTGATAACTTTGGTCAGCTGGCTGGAGTGAGATTTTGTATTTGATAATTCTGCACATACATACACACACATTTAACATGTAACAGTTTTATTACCTTGTAAATAATCAGTAGGGTTTGCCAACTACCCCAAAGATTTTTGTGTATCTAATTTTAGGTTTATAAAGGATTTACTGTGAGATTTCTTGCATGAGCCGGAGAGTCTGAAGGCGTGAGTGTCACACCAAACGCATGAGAGATGGAAATCCTGCACTGCAAGAATATACAGTCCTGTCACATCATGTGACACCACATGGCAAATCTGTTCTAACGCGTTTCATAAATTAGTGCAACAACATGGAATTCCGTTTGTATTTTCAGTCAGAGACATAAGCACTATGAGAACTAAACTGAAATATGGCAAGAAACATTACTTCCACGCAAAAAGCAGCTATCCAAGTGAATGATAGCAATGCCTGATTCGTGAACCATTTGCTATATATTTCTGACTCCAGTAGATGGTGCTCTCTGTTCATAAAAAGACTCAAAGCATGCCGAAAGTAAACCAAGAGTACTATCTAGTGGGGTCAGAAAATTCAGCAAATGGTTCATAATGCCTGGTTTTGGCCATCACTGTTCCTGACTCTTGGCAATGGATAAGTTAGTGAGTCCGGCATGGTTGAAACGGTTACTAGGCAATTCTTGTGAGCCTCTTAAGACCCATAGGAAATGTTCGATATAATTTATTAATGTATTGTCATTATAAATTCAATATGCATTATTGGCCACTGGAATCACTGTTTCACTTTACGGAGAGATCGTTAGTATCGCACTACAGTGCACATTTTATTAGCCACACTTCTATGGATCATGCATGAATCTAACATTGATTTGTCAGCCAAATCCAATAATCCGGTAACAGCGAAGAGTAGCTAGTGCCTTGGATGTCTTTCGCTCTCCTTATTGCACCCTTGTTCTAATATGCAATGTGCAACATGAGCACATTCCCTATATGGCAACATAGTGGCATGGATGACATGGAGGAGTTGGTCCCAGAAAAGAATTTGACATCAGTAATAATTTCTCTTAAAATTTTGTTAACGTATAGGCTTAATATATTTTTTAAAATAGTGGAATTAAATTATATAGTGGCCAGATTTTAATTTGTGGGAACAAATTACTAAAACGTGGCCATAATTTAACTAAAATGAAGGAACGAATTAGTAAAAAATGCCCTGGATTTAATTAAAACAAGGGAACAAATTAAGTAAAACATGGCCATGTTTAACGAAAATGAGGGAACAAATGAAAAAAACGCGGCCACAATAAATATAGTTTTTTATCTTTATGTGATGAGCAGGGCTCTGCACATTGTACTGTTCAGGAAATGTGGAAATGTGGATCGAGACCCTGTAGTAGCAGTGGTTTTGTGTGCGTGCCCTGCCATGGACTGGAGTTTTGTACAGGATGTAGACCTATGCTACCCGGGATCGGCTTCAGGCTCTCCCAGCTAGGATAAGCAGCTGGGAAACGGATAACATAAGAAACATAAGAAATTTATAAATGAGAGGAGGCCATTCGACCCATCAAGCTCGTTTGGGGAGAACTTAAGTAACAGCTCAGAGTTGTTAAAATCTTATCTAGCTCTGTTTTAAAGGAACCCAGGGTTCTAGCTTGTGCTATACTAGCAGGAAGACTATTCCACACTCTAACTACACGCTGTGTAAAGAAGTGCTTCCTCAAATTCATTTTAAAATGTTCCCCCGCTAATTTCCACTTATGGCCACGAGTTCTAGTATTTAAACTAATATTGAA
>JAODKC010000117.1:14497441-14514104 GCA_026777985.1 Mormyrops attenuatus | reverse complement strand
GAAACCTTGTTCTGGTAATGTGCAGAAACCTTAGACTGGTAATGTGCAGAAACCTTAGACTGGTAATGTGCAGAAACATTAGAGTGGTAATGTGCAGAAACATTAGACTGGTAATGTGCAGAAACATTAGACTGGTAATGTGCAGAAACCTTGTTCTGGTAATGTGCAGAAACCTTGTTCTGGTAATGTGCAGAAACATTAGAGTGGTAATGTGCAGAAACCTTAGACTGGTAATGTGCAGAAACATTAGACTGGTAATGTGCAGAAACATTAGACTGGTAATGTGCAGAAACCTTATTCTGGTAATGTGCAGAAACCTTATTCTGGTAATGTGCAGAAACCTTAGAATGGTAATGTGCAGAAACATTAGAGTGGTAATGTGCAGAAACCTTAGACTGGTAATGTGCAGAAACATTAGAGTGGTAATGTGCAGAAACCTTGTTCTGGTAATGTGCAGAAACATTAGACTGGTAATGTGCAGAAACCTTAGACTGGTAATGTGCAGAAACCTTATTCTGGTAATGTGCAGAAACCTTATTTTGGTAATGTGCAGAAACATTACAGTGGTAATGTGCAGAAACCTTAGACTGGTAATGTGCAGAAACCTTATTCTGGTAATGTGCAGAAACCTTAGACTGGTAATGTGCAGAAACCTTAGACTGGTAATGTGCATACGTTTTTTTTTTTCTTCAGTCTATATAAATTTTTCATATAAACAGGAAATAGGAAGCAAAAAAATAGAAACAATAGTAAAAAATGAATAAATACACTTAAAACGAATGAATACACTATGAGAAGTGCTGGATTTTTACGTTACTTATAATCTGAAATGCTTTTTGTTTCTGTCATCCTGTGCATATGACTTGCTGTGGTTGTGTTACACATTTCCCCAGTAAGAAGGCTATTCCTGTTCAAATATGAATAATCCATATCCTGTACTTTTGTTTCTGAATATTACCTTTTTATCTGTATCTTAAACAATTTGAAATACGTTTAACATGGTGCTAATATTTTGTTATATGCAGTTAATGTGCGTCACTCACTGGCATATATGGTATTTGTAACATTCTTCATTAAAAAGTGTTATATGCAGGTTCTTATCTCTGGTGGCTGAAATACACTATGTCAGTTCAGATAAATGCACAGCACTGAGAAATGAGGCAGGCTGTGGTCTGAGGCCAAACAACAGGCACGATCGTTGGCTCCTTTTCTCTGTTTCATCATTGTTATAGAAGGTTTGTGCAAACGCCCTTCAGAATTACATAAGCAGTGGTATGAAAACAGGGGCTAATTACTCTTATATACATGCAGGTATCCTTTTTTGGTTGATGAGTCTGATGTGCAGTACTTTATAACTTAAAAACTCTTTCAGCTTGCTCCTTACTTATTTAGCAGACACTTTTGTCCAAAGCGACACAAAAGTCTTGCTGCTGACATAATTCTGATGTCTGTGAACTTATTAAAATCAATGTGCCTCTTCTGCAGAAATGTCCCTGAAACAGTCAAGAGCTTTTTACACCGGTGGAAAATCACTCTTCTTAAAATGTCCCTCTTTCAGGTCTCTTATTGAAATCTTCTGTCCTTTAACAGCAGATGGCATGCTGGTTAAGAAAATAAAATGGTAACCAAGACATGACATATTTAAGGCTCAGCGGGAGACAATGAGGTCCAACACCATCTGGGCAGGGAGCTCAAATCCCATCCCCAGCTCGATTCCCACCCCCAGCTCGATTCCCACTCCCAGCTCTGTGCGTGTGTGCAGCCTGCTTGTTCTTTCTCTGCTTGTGGAGGTTTCCTTTCACAAGCCAATATGTATGGCCAGGTAAAGGGGTGTTTATGAATTGCACTGGGGGTTTCCAGAGAATATGCTGTGAGATCTTGCGAGAGCTCTGCGTAATCCAACATGGCAGCGCCTAAGGAAGCAGAGGAAGTCCGGCATGAGTTTATACACATTGACGAGGCTGGATTTAACCCGAGAACAGTGAGAAAGAAGGGGAAGAAACATCATTGGCCACAGGGCTATTGTCAGTGTACCAGGGCAACGTGGGGGTAACATTACCCTTTGGGCTGCCATTTCACAGAATGGGGTCCTCCACCGCCATGCCATCTTGGGTCCCTACAACATTGACCTCATTCTTACATTTTTAGACAGATTACACAATATTTTTACAGCAGCAAAGCAGAAGGACCAGATGCGATACATTGTTGTTTGGGACAATGTATCTTTTCATGGTTCTGCTGAGGTCCAAAACTGGCTTCATCAATAAGCAAAATTTACAGTCCAGTGCCTTCCATCATACTGCCCCTTCCTAAACCCCATTGAGGAGGAGGAGTTCTCAGCATGGCAGTGGAAGGTCAAATCAAATCATCAAATCAAAAAACTTTATTTGTCCCCGAGGGGCAATTCGAGGCACGTAGAGCAGTGTTGCACAGGCACAGAACCAGACATTAAAGAGACAGAACAATAAAATAAAAATAAAAGTAATAATAATAATAAGAATAAGAAAGAAATAAAGTAATAAATGGTTCTCGATGTATACATAAGGTCAGTTCCAAGTAGATAAATTAACAGACTAACATAAGATGCAAAAAGCTGGAGGTCAGTAGATAGTGGGGAATGAGAACGTGGTTATACCTTTATGGGGTTTGGTGCATGAAGGCAGAGGGTAATGGTGGCTTCGAGTTCAAAAGTTGAACAGCCCTTGGAACAAAAGTGGCTCTTCTCCTTTGTGTCCTGCAATCCGGGCAGCGGATTCGGTGCCCAGAAGGAAGCCACTCAAAGGCTGGGAACAGCACATGTGAAGAGTCCTGTAGGATCCTGCGTGTATGATCTCCGGCCGTATCTCCAGATGCCCCTCATTCATGGAGGAAGCCTGTGACCAAATTGATGCAGTATCAATACAAGGGTGGATTCGTCATTCCAGAAGATTCCTCCCCACGTTGCCTTGCAAATAAAAACATAGCCTGTGATGTTGACGAGGCCTTGTGGCCAGATCCAGCTAGCCGGAGAGATGATATTTAGTTCTCTCTCTGTTCCTACTGTTAGCTTACAGTCCAATGGTACATTCAGTAATACTGTATGATAACTGCAAAATGTTCTCTTATGAATGTCTGTGAAGATTCTCAGTCATCCAGGTCATGGTTATCCCCAAAAAAAGTTATTCAGTGGCAACTGGACTTATTTAGTTCCTTGAAAACGTTTCACCCTCCTATCCAGAGGGCTTTCTCAGTTCTGACTGACTGGTTGGAGTAGCAGGTTTATAAACCCTGTGGAGTCCTCAGGCCGTTAATACTTGATGGTCACCTGTGGGTTGTTTTTTCCCTGGCTTTCACGCCTGTCACTGTGATCACCTGGGCCAGGGTGCGAGCGACTGTGAAACCGACTGGGTAGAGTTGAAAGAACTGCATTGTAAGTAGGTGATAGATTATGTCTAAGGTCACCTCCTCTGTTCAACGAGGGTCATTCAATCTTGCAGTAAACTGCTTCTCTCACACCTCATTTGAACCAGTCGGCCTCACGGTCTAGGATCCTAACGTCCTGGTCATCAAAGGAGTGACCCTTGTCTGTTTTTTTCCACAAAATTTTTGGTAGCAAACCAAATTGTTTGCAGGTCAATGAGTTTGTGAACTGCAGGCACCACTGTATTCCTCCATATAGACTTATTTTGGTGACTTGTTATCTGAAATGTAAGGGTTTATCTCACTGTATATCTAGACTGAATCCACTACAGTTAGCAAATTAGGTGAAGCACTTCAGACGACACTACAGTTTTCTATAGCCTCAGTGGTTACTGTACAACTAGCTAGTAGTGGGCAGGAGGTACCTTTGCCTCCAGATACTCAGAGGAGCTTTTCTGCACGTCACTGAGCTGTTGATTTTGTGCTTGCTTTTCAGCCTGGCCATTCTCCGCTGATCTCTCACATGAACACATGAGTGTTTTCACACCCAGCTGTCTCTGACTGGAGCTTTGCTCTTTGTTTATTTTACCATTCCCTGTAAAACCAGTCATGGGTACTCAACAGGCAGACCAAATAATTTCATCCGGCCCAAACACGGCACCAGGAACAGGGGTTTTTATTGTCAACACCTCCCTTCCCCTCGTTTTGTAAAACTGAGGTAAGCTAATTGGGGAACCTTTCTTTAGACTTCCGTAGGTTAAACCTTCCGTAGCACGGAAAAATTGTATCAAGAAGTTTGTTTGTGAGATGGTAGAATCACCATGTCTGGCAAGAATAATCACATTAAAAATTACTTTGATCATGCATCTTAGCCATTTTAATGCTTAGCCAAACAATAAATGGACCTCTAGACCCAGAGTCTGTGTGATGTATGCATTCAGCTGGAGACAAATAATTCACTGTTTGTAGAATCAGGGTCATTGCATTAACATGCAAGTCTCGCTAATAAATCGGCCACTCAGTCTATGTTTTCTGCACAAAAGTTTACCACAACAGAGTGTACCATGCATGATGGATTATTACTCATGTCAGCATGGGTGAAGTCATTAAACGATTAAAGCGTGTGGATTCATACTTTTACAGTTGATCTAAGGATGAAATGTTTGAACAAAACCCACAAATTGCCTCAGAAAAGGCTCAGATGAAAATCATACCAGCAAAAATGTATGAGGTCTGCAACTGTACTAAGGATTTGCATTTTATATCCTTGGAAAAGTTAATAACAGGATATTTTAAAATTGAATTCTCCCTAAGTTCCTTATTGAGGGACAACCGGTTCAGCACAGAAGCAGCCTAGCAAGTTAGTAACGTATCATAATATCCCACCTACGTTTTTTTCGTACACATGCAGTACAACAACTAATTTTAATAGCCACGATAAATGTGAGACTTGTTAGCTGTTGAAGCAGATCCAGAGCAGATCCCGGAGAAAATTTTGAACAGCATTAATATCTGGAACCCTACCTTATGGGGTTTCATTGTGCCTAATTGAGATAAACTACTCTATATGAATTGCCTTCATAAATTCAGATGTTTCCATCTTCCAAAAAAACTGTAGTTACGAGCATAACACTTTAAATGTTATTAACATGATTTCCGGTTAAATATTTCTATACGTTGTCACAATGGGGCGTGCATAAAGACAATGTGGGTCACAACTGTGCACTAAGTAGGAGTGTAAAAATATTTCAAAGGACTTGAATATCCCTAGGAACTATGTCAAGTTGTTCATTACAAAACTACAATTTCCTAAGAGTGGCTCTTCTTTTTAGCAACTAAGGGCTAACGTGCATTTTTCCAACTACCCTTGCTTAATGGATATATGGATATATGGGAAGATACACATTGTTTGCATGCACATAGGTCAACGTCATCACTGGAGTTGCACTGTTGCTTAGGCATGATCTAGTGCAGGGGTCACCAACCTTTTTGAAACTGAGAGCTACTTCATGAGTACTGAGCCATACGAAGGGCTGCCAGTTTGAAACGCCCTCCTAAACTTAAAATCTTAACTTGATGTATAATAAACATGTTTTAAATACTTTTTTTTTAGATATTGTCATTTTCAAATCTATATAAATGCAAATGTGATTAAAGAAGAATAGCAACAGGATAAAATTAAATGTTAGACGCTGCTCACTGGTGAGTTGTGCTATTTTTAGAATAGGTCGGGCGACTCATGTGGTCCTTGGGGGCATCCTGGTGTCTGCGGGTACCATGTTGGTGACCCCTGCTCTAGTAAGTACTTCCTACAAAAAATACAAATTGTCCTATTAACAGATACCACTCTAGACTGAGTTTTTGGCGAATTCCTGGTCTGTCATATCACTACAACAAGAGCGTCAAGCAAATATGTTTCTGTGCATGAAATTTTCATATAATATTTTGTGAGGACCCAGCCTATCATTTGACATTTTAATTATGGCCAACTATTTTGACCCTAGTTGGGATATTATGCTCCTGACTATAGCTCGATGAGTCATACATTGTCTGGCTGAAAGATTTACATATCTGTTTATCTATCGGTCATTGATGCAGTATGTGGAACATAAGGGTGGTGTATCACTCTGTAGTTTAGTGCTCTATGCTCGTGGTCAGTGGGATTTCACTGCTGAGCCCTTTACTAATGCCCTTCACCCCCGATTGCTCCAGGGACACTGACACTGTGTTCTAATACTCACTTATACATCACTTTAGACAAAAGTATCTGCCAAATCAATGTACAACCAGATGTACAGTTACTGTCCTTCAAATGATGTTCAGAGTTTTGCGGTCTTTCATAGGCGGAGTGTGTGATTTCTGTTTGCTACCAATTGCACAGCAGACGCACAGCATTGTACTTTTGGCAGCTGGCAGCGTTTAATTTAAAGTCAGGCTAAAAGACCCAGAGAGTGAGGTCAGGCTCGCCCCAGGGCATCAGCCAGCCATGACCAAGTCTCAGCATCAGCCAGCCAAGGCAGGGCTCCTGACTGTCTGCTTTAGCAAACACTGCAAATCTCAGCATCAGCCAGCCAAGGCAGGCCTCCTGACTGTCTGCTTTAGCAAACACTGCAAATCTCAGCATCAGCCAGCCAAGGCAGGCCTCCTGACTGTCTGCTTTAGCAAACATTCCATTCATTTAATTTCATTTCCTGTGACTTCTCAATATACAATATTAGCCGAAAACTATACTTTACACATGACACCTAGCTAATTAAAGTTAACCATAGTTAAATCACAGCTATTGGTTTTTATTTATGCATGCAGTATTATTCAGCAGGCAGGGAATGAGCAGAGGTTTAAACATAAATTGTTTATTTAAAAGTACAAAGTTACAAGTCTTGGAAGGTCTAAGTAAACTGAATGATCAGACTCATATGTACATGTAAGGATATTACACTGAGCCTTAGACTTAAATGTAATATCTGCATATTTTAATTGAAAAAGATAATCTTACTCTTTCATTATACTGTGCTTGTCTTGAAGTGTTTTGATTTTGTTGGCTGCTCCCATTTCACTAACTGTCTTATCCAGTACCTGCGCAGACGCAGTGTCGGAGGGACTTTTCTGGCAAAGCAGTGGCTCCATCAGCAGGGCCAACAGAAAGGAGACTTCAGCCCAAGTCGGTCCTACACATGGAACTCCACTGGGCTGGAGCTGATTGTGCAAAAGCAGATACCAAGCAGATACTGCCTTTACTCTTGCTCCAGACTAAACTCTGGTGCTTTGTTGTGATGGCGATTCAGATTCCGAGCATTCAAGCACCCTAGCCATCTGTCACCATGGAGATCCATAAATCCTGCAGCAATATGGCTGTCTCCCATCCATCACTGATTATCAGGGGATGATTCTAACTAAAAATCAAACACCACTGGCCTTACTGCCACGAAAAATAAAATAAGCAATGAGAATGCATTTTCAATGCAACTGGGTCTCTTGTAAACAGATAGGAAAGTGTAATTAAAAGAAATTTCATGCGTGTTGAAGCATTATACTTTTGTGTGTCTTGGCCTGGGATATTATTAACCTTATATGCCATTTCAGTTTAGCAGTGCCCTGTGGCCACCAATGGTCTCTCTCTGAGATTACTTGAAGCCTGAGTGCTGGGATGAAAATATTGGGCAAAACTTCATGACAGTGGGGGCTCAGGAGAGCGCCCAGATCACCGCCACTGCCTGTCAGGGAAATTACCAGCTGCCCCCAGAATCCAGGCAGCAGATGCGATGATGTGAGATTGCTAGTGTCTCACACTCAAATCAGGCATGATTAATCGCCATCTGTGTGTGGTTATTACTCTGGAGGTAAATGGACAGGGATCTGGAGCCAGCAGATAATGGCTCGGCCTTGACACTGAATTGGATTTTCCTTCTTGCTTTTGATGAAAAAGTAAAACATAGCAAAAAGACTCAGATATTGTGAAAAAGGGTGATATATAAAGAATGTAGAATCCTAGGCATATCAGACCTGCGAAGAAAAATTAAAAAATCCAAACGAAATTGTGCCACTTCTACATGTGTATTGAGCCTCAATTGATATACAAAGAGATGCACTGTGTTAGCCACACTGGTCTAATTATGGATAGTATGAACTAAATTTTGACTGACAAGATTAAAAGAAGCAGCCTGCATTTTAGTCTGGAAATGAAATATTAATTCAATGTTCCTTTTATAAGATAGACTATTTTCAGATGGAGCAGGGGGGGAGAGTCAGAAATTCTTTTCATACCTATTAAATAATTTAGAGATCCTGCCTGCGTTCTCATTAAGAATCTCAAGCAGACACAAGCAGTGCAGTGAGAGGATGGGAGCATCAGGAATATGACAGAATGAGAAAATTTATGTGAGGGAACAAATTTGTTTTCTCTCTCTCTGTCTCTTGGCTGAGAATTCATCAATGGGACAAACTTAATGTTAACACGATGGCCCCCGCTTAGGAAACCCTTTGAATTAGCACCATTGTTTATACTGTAGCATCTAACATGCTCGGTGAACAGGATGTCTGCGGGCAATGCCACAGGGACTTGCAAAACAGAGAATGCAGGAATATTACCTAGTTAGTCTCTCTGGGTGTTTCAACGAGCAGGTTCCTCTCTGACTCACAGCACTGCAGAAAGAGGGTAAGAAATCTGCATCCATTTGGCTGAACTCCTAGCAGGTCCACATATGTAGAGAGTGTCATCAGACGTTTAGCCAATAACGGCTCACGTACAATGATGTGCGATTACCTCTATTACCTGCATAATGCTTAAAAATGGGAATCGCATTTTTACGGAGCGCCGCCTGCAGGAGGTAAAGCAACTGTATGGGCTGCATAGGCTCCTTTAGAAACACAACATAAGTCAGGCGTACCAGCCTCAGGGCCCCAGCAGATTGCTGTCAGCTTGCATCAGCAGTTGTTTTAGACAGACATGCCAGTTAAATATATCACCTTGACACGGAAGCCCCACTTATTCTGCATCTTCCAACCTTTCCAACCCAACTGCTGCGCTTTTAAAAGGTTGGTCATAACAAATGAAACTGAGCCTTCATCACTGTATGTACCTTGGATACATCAGCTTCTCAACAGAATTTGCATGGAGTATATTTCCATACGTATATCTCTGTAAAACAGCACAGGATGTTGCAAGCTATCTTAAAATATTTTATCTGGGAATTTGAACAATGTTTAAAAAGCATATAATACAAAATATGAAATTTTTTTCTCCAAATCACATTAAAAAAATAAGAAATTTCGACTCGCTATTCATTATACAGCATATTTATATACACTTCAAGCACAGGGGACGCTGCTAGAGAATTTGGGCCCCATGAGAGCCTATGATAATGGGCCCCCAAACTCAGACCAATCCAATTATGTTCCAAATACTTTAAGGCCCCTGTCATTCTGGGTCCCCATGAATCATCCAAAATCCCCCCTTACAGCACCCCAAGCATTTAAAATAATCATTCTCTATAAATCCTTAATAGGCAAAGTATAGAGAGAGTAGATTGTCTGTTAGATTTGTTTCACACTGAATCTACAAAAATGAATCACATTTTTATTGGTGGTAGTGCAATTATTCTTTATTATTAAAATGGATATTAGTGCTAGAACTAGTATTCATAATGTTACAGAATGAGAAAATACCGGCTGTTATATCATTTCCACCCTCTCTTGTAAAAGACTAACAACACAAATCATGTTTTCTGAGACTGCTCTTTGGCAGTGTAAGGTGTCACAATAAACCGTCGCTTGTCTACTTCCTAGACAGACACCTTCATTCATATCAAACTGACAGATGCTGTACCGACAAACATGTTTCTATAGGTAACATGGCACCTGCCACCAGAAACCAGACAATGGTTTGTTAAACTGATGCAATTTTTATTTCCTGTAGAAAGTCATCCTTTGTCTTGCTTTGACTTAAAGGGCCCAGCTATTTCTAGTGACAGTAATGCCTATCGTTCCATCTCATATATCAAACCGAAATAACTGCTACAACTGAAAACACATGGAGAGATCCTGCACATTCAGAGCATCTCATCCAGTGAAATACCGAAAACTATTTTGCTTTTTAAGAGGTACTGTTACCTTTGTAAAAGGTTATCCTCACCCCATTTATGGATTCCTAATATATTTAGACCTCACTGTCAAATGCACAGAATATCAGCTTTCTGTGTCTGTGACACAGCATATGTCTTCAGCATCAGCTCAGCAATGAAGCCATTAAGAGCTACCACGCAGGGCCTTGTACTGCGCCATGAAACTTTAATGATATGATGGCCGCGGCTTTGATGTTTCCCTGCATATGCATCAGGATCCTTTGATTATGTAAATAATAACAGCAGCTCAGAAACCCAGCTGACACTTCTGTCGATCTGGCAGTCATCTGAAGGCCAAGCGGAGCAGCCAATGAGCAGAGCGCCATCCCAGGCCAGAAGATGAATAGCCATGGCAAGCCTTTTGGCCTGCAAAGACAAATGGCATCTCCTGTTTGATTTTTGAGATATTTTGGGAAACACTTGAGCTCTGTCAGGTGGTGTGTCCTGGGGAGCTGATAGTGGCGGGGGGGTGGGGGGGATAAGGCAGGAATTATGGGCTTTTCTTTTCAGGATCCTCCCTCTGATGTTAAATGACCTGCGGAGTAGGTGGGGGACTGTTAAACCAGATTAGCAGCCTCCGCAGGAATCTGAATTTTTCAGGCTGTCACCTGTGCAGTGAACTGTGAAGCTGCTTTGGGACAAATCTCTGGAAACAGTTGTTGTTTTATTCACTACGTTATATAGATGCTCCTAGAGTTTTATTTATTTAATCCATATGCTTGTGAGGTGTCTGCTGAGAAACACTGGTTGTCACCAATTGTCACCGATTGTCACCGATCCAAGGCTCCCAACAATAATCTGCACGTAAACTTTCCAAAATCTAAAAATGGATTGAAAAAAGGTTTCAGATAATAATTAGAAATATAAAATTAAATGAACCAAAGAAAAATAAAACAATGACTGAGTTAAAAATATTCTTAATTAATGATAACATTTAAAAAATCGAAAGGATGTCAATATTTGGGGATACCAGTATCTTACCGTATGAAATCAGGCTATTGATTACAAAGACTGAAATGTCAGAGAACGGGTGGCTTTCACAGTGGAAGGAGTGTGGAATGCACTGCAGCCCGGGTATCTGCGCAGCCAGCTGCGTAGGTATATAAAGCAGTGTGGAATACACTGCAGCCCGGGTGTCTGCGCAGCCAGCTGCGTAGGTATATAAAGGAGTGTGGAATGCACTGCAGCCCGGGTGTCTGCGCAGCCAGCTGCGTAGATATATAAAGCAGTGTGGAATGCACTGCAGCCCGCGTGTCTGCGCAGCCAGCTGCGTAGGTATATGAAGGAGTGTGGAATGCACTGCAGCCCGTGTGTCTGCGCAGACAGCTGCTTAGGTATATAAAGGAGTGTGGAATTCACTGCAGCCCGCGTGTCTGCGCAGCCAGCTGCGTAGGTAATGCACTGCAGCCCGCGTGTCTGCGCAGCCAGCTGCGTAGGTATATAAAGGAGTGTGGAATGCACTGCAGCCCATGTGTTTGCGCAGCCAGCTGCGTAGGTATATAAAGGAGTCTCAAGCTCAGCTGTCCAGCTCCTCTGCTGCATCTATTATTTACCTGAGCAGAGTTTCACTTCCTTGCTCAGCAAAAATGCGCAGTATGCATGACATTCTTAGCCCTGTGCGTTTACTCTTCAGCTGACATCTTTAACTGGCATTAATTGGTGCATGTTCTGACAGCTCACCAATGTGACTGTCTTGGCAAAGTTTATATAGCACTCTGAGCATCAGCATGGAACATCAGGATATGCCCTGTTGCATTTCAAATGTTGAATTTTTATATGTATTCTATATATAATCTGTAAGAGAAAAAACACAGGTTATAAATATACATACGCACATGTACACATATATTTATGTGTGTGGGAGTCGTTCATACTAGAAAAAAATATACATTTCATTTTTAAATAAATACATAGATTAAATACTTGGATACATAGACACATAAATACATAAATTTTTAAATTGAATTACAAATTCTGAATGTAAGAAAGAGATGCATTACTGTGTGGAGCATTCACAAATAATGAAACGCCCCATTTTTATATGCATGTAGAAATAAAACCAAAGCCTTTATTCATTCTAAATGCTGGCAGCATTCAAAGTACAGATTCCGTTTATCATGGTTTAAGCAAAATTTATGAAGAAAACACACTGAAAAAAACGTAATATGATAAATGCTCATGCGCATGACCTTGTCTACAGAGACGTACTTGATACACGCGTCCTGCAAAAAAAGTGAATATTTGAGTCATCAGAACTTTTAAAGTCTTGTTCCAGGGGCAAGTGAGAGTGTCTCTAGTTCCATGGGGGTGATCTGCATAAGCATGGCAGCAGCCCGCCCCACATCACATGTACTGGCACAGCTGGAGGTGCTGTGTGACCTGGTGGCAGGGAGCTTCATCCAGCGAAAAAGTGCTGAAGGAAATGAAGCTCAACTCGGACTTACACTCCCAAAAGCTGCGATTAGGGCCTAAAAACAGAGAATGTTTCTAGATGGCAAATCCATACGTGATTACACACAAGATTTCACTATAACCTATAAGTCAATTTATGAATATTATTATGTTTGAGAGAAGTAATCTGATTAGAAGTCATGTTCCAGTAGAATTTTGTGGAATCTGAAACCATTTTATACATGGCGTGGTGATGCAGTGGGAAATACGATCATGTCACACCACCCAGGCTGGATGAAGCTACTCTGGACAGGAACATAATTGCACAGAGAGTAAGCGCTGGCATCAGATTAAGCAACTTGATTGACTGATTCATTCATTCCTTATATTAAAACATGAAGGCATTTTCTTCTTGTTTACTACAAATTTGCTCTTTACAGAGAAGTTCTGCAAAAAACCAGAGCATGAGGTGATATACAATCGACCCTTCAACATCGCAGGGGCTTGGGGTGCAGGCCCCCTGATCCGGAAAAACCACATAATTTTTTTTTGTTCCCTTGGCTCACTTTGGAGAATGAAGCAAATATGTGAGCAGAGTGAAGCGAAGTGAAAAGATACGGAAAAGTAATGGGAGATACAAAGATCACTGCGAGATCACATTATGCCAGAGGCTGTCATAAACATTCACCATCCTCCAGCCCATTACTGTGCATTTATGAGAAACTTTTTGTGTCATCTGTTGGCCTTCATATTTCCAAAAACTTCCCATTTAACTTCTTATTGTGGCATAAGGAATCCATGATGAAGCATAAGGGACTGCTGCAATCTCAAGAGTTACAAGCGGGAAAATGTGACTGAAAGACTTCTGGAGAAATTAGAGGAAAAATATCTAATTCAGCCCCCAATAGGTGTTGACTTCTCTCCTTATGCTACCTTAAGGGAGCCATATAGCCTAGAATGTGTCACACCAGGCTGAGGAAAAAAAGGTGAACCCCGGAATGCAGGAGAAGGGAGCTTTATTAGAATAATCGAGCACACCAAAAGCCAGGGGGAGTGTTCTAAAGAATAGTCGGGTCGGGTGCCAGGGGTCAGAAGCCGGTGAAGTCAGTCCTATGGGTAGCGACGAGACGGGGGGACGACAAGACCGGAGATACGAAGAGGACGGGTCCGGAGAGCGGGGCAAGGGAGGTCGGGCAGGCAGGCGAGACAGGAAGGGCAGGTGAGACAGGCAGGACAGATGAGACAGGCACAAGACAAAAGTACCCTCAGTAAGGCTCAAATACATGTCAACAATACTTCACAGTGTGTAACACGTCAGCTCTGCTTTAAGTAGCAGAGCGATGATTGGACTACGAGCTGGAGCTGCCCTGCCCCGCCCCTCTGGGCGTGACAGAATGTTCTAAAACCTCGTATCCAGAGATTTATCCCCAAACTATAAGGTGAAAAGAAAAGCTGTATTCTTCAGTGAAAGAAAAAGGTCATGGCTACTCTTATGTCCTGCAAAAATGGCCCATAAAAGGAAGTCAATAGCTTTGTGTATTTTAGATTCAGTTTTAGGAATAAAACGTCACAGGAAACAACGTGCTGCAAGCTGAAGGTTTTTCACATTAGCAAAGTTGAAATGGATGCATTTTGCAGAGATTCAGCACTACTGAAAACTCAAATAACAATAATTCAACTAATGACATGACATTTTAATGATAATGTAAGCACACCGATGTATTACCAGCACATAGAGTTCAGCATTTTCAGTGGATGATCAGTGAATGATCAGTTCATTTACAGTGCACTTACTAACTCGTTTGAGCCATTGATTAGGAATAAATGTCAGCATGTTTTTCAGTGAATGTCCCTGTATGGTAATGCACTCATGTACTTCCATCCATTCATCCATATTTCAAACCTCTTACTTTGGGCCTGGAACCCATCTCAGGAAGAACAGGACACCAACAAGTCCACAGCAGGACATACACACTAGCACACGTGAACTGACATTTTCCATACATAGCTGCTGGAATGTAACAATAGAAACAAACATCTGTAGGGTAATTATGAAGTAGCCTTATTTGCTGTGCTTTTACTGCGTGGATAGCAGTGCCTACATAGCAGTGCCTACTCCACAGGGGTGAAGTGCAGGGTGATGTTGGGAATGAGCGAAGAAACCAGTCAGGGATCAAACGAAAGCAAGTGTGAGTGCTTTCACTTAAAGACAAAGAAATGCATGTATATCAAGGCAAACTGGCTTACATTCTTTTTGTTTCTCCCGGAAACTCATTCTGTTCAACATATAATGTCCTTGCTGGAGTACATTTATGTGATGAGCAGACTTTGGGCGGGTTGCTGTATGGCGTCTCTTTTGTTCTGATGAGAATCGGCCGACAGCAAGAGAAGCCGTCCACACTGTCTGTTCTTTTCTTGGACTGCTTGTTTTTGTCTGCATTATGCCGGTGTCCCTGCCCCCTGGCTTAGTGACGTGTCATTACAGTGGGCTAGGGATTCACGTCCCATCTGGCTACGTTTTCATCTTTAGTGTTGCTTACCTCGTAATGCCAGCATTCACTCCTGGGCAAACAAATGGGCCAAAGCTTAATGTTGTACAATTTGGGTTTGGGCCGTGTGTTTTTAGCCTTGGAGTGTACATTTCAACAATTTTATGGCAAGCAATTTAATTTAGATTCCTGCTTTGAATACTTATTTATAGAGGTTGAAATTTTTTTGTGGATTTCTCATTAGCACTCTGTTGCTTTAACAGTTGATTTTTCCCCCCAAGAAAACTTTTCTAATTATATTTTTTTCTAAAACTGCAATGTTTATAAAAGTACAAATTACAAATATAGCCATAAGGTATGTTAGAGTCTTTTGGTTACTGATGACATTGACAGGGGATCTGGCTCCGCTAGGCCGGCCACAGAGGGGCGTCTGCTGACAGCTGGATCAGGAGACTGGATCAGGCAGTAGCTTTTCACTGGCCGTTGAGGCAGGCCAGTACTGTCAGTGCGCAGTGAGCTCATGACCAGATGGCACTGGACAGAAGACAGGAAGAGAAATTGCTTCAGCTGAATATATTCTGGATGAGATATTAGCAGCATAGCGCAATATTGACCAACCATGGCAGCATAATTAGATGTATTGTGCTAAAAACCTTTTTTATTGCCATATATATTGTTCAAGCTTGAAGCACAGAGGGTAGAACAATGTGCTTTCTTTCATTAGAGAATCACGAAAGAAAGAATTGTTAAGTATATTACAAAATTGCTCTGACATTATGATTTAGCCTGATGTCAAATCATCTCCAGCTGGGCCTCTACGACATTTTGTTACTGCCAAGCTGTGTCCTCTTTGTCCTGCTGAAAATGATCTCAGAAGATTTGTTTTTGCAGGCCGAAGCAGCTTTTCCACCATGATTTGTTTATATATAGACCTGTCAGTTTGGTTCTCCACCTTGACAAGCTTCACGTTAGGGATGCTGTTACCATTGGTGATGTACAGTGAAGGGTTTGAATTTAGGTCAACTGCTTATATTTTTCTCTCATTGTGGCAGAAAATACAACATCCTGTCACTTTTGCAAAGTACAAAAAGGATTCATTTCTGTAACCCTCCTTATATGAGTATAGCCCATTTATGAGGAACACCTGAGCAGTTATTAACCGATTCAACTCAGCGGCTGCAAAGACATCGTGGAAGCTTGTTCAGTCAGTGTCCAGTGCAAGCTCGTTCAGTCAGTGTCCAGTGCTTTTACATTAACAATCTAGTGTATATTAATCTGGCTAAGAATTGCAGAAACGTCAGTACCTAGGGATTTACAAGAGATAGCAATTTCATACAACCAAAATATAATCAAAACAATTTATTCGCTGGGCAGGAACAGCATATGTGTGATGTATGTTGAGCCCCTGGATGCCCTGAACTACCCATTGACTGTATCCACTGTATGATGACAGGGCATACTGAGGTCTGCTGGGGTTCTATTAGAATCGAGTGCCTGATTAAATCGGATCCATTATATCCCACCTTTTAGGAGTGACAATGTAAAGGGGGTAAAATAGTTTCTTGTGATTAGTTGGGTAGTCATGGAGATGACATCTACCTTGGAGTTCTTCGAGCCTGGCCACATCACTAGGTTCTCAAAGGATAATCCCTACTTCCCGCATAGGGCTGTAACATGACACGTATTCAGCGTGTAGTGCAGGTTCATACGGGATGACCCCTACTTCCTGGGTAGGGCTGTAACGGGACACGTATTCAACGTGTA